>CABEGB010000854.1:0-189385 GCA_901521435.1 Crematogaster levior | reverse complement strand
GATATGCGCATGTTGCTTTAGATTGACAATCTCTTTTTGATAATTTTTATGGACGTCCAATGCAATCCGTGAATAACATGTGCGCCGAATACAAAGGAAAAAACGCAAAAATAAACGCGATCTATTCTCGCACGCGATGATCTCCATAATGAAAGAGAGGATTATTCTCGAAAGCGAATAAGGGATTTGCGCCGCTTAACGAAATCTGCATCGTATGCATGTGTAGGATTAACAAATATTTTTCTAGGGCACGTACACACATAGTAATTCGGCACGGTATAGCGTTATGTATTTTCATTGTATTCTCGACCACATTTACCAACCTCGCGCAACTCAACTCGGTTCTGCCCTTCTTGCAAAGCTCGTTTGCGTATTGTATACGCATGGCCATTGTAGCTATACATTTCGTGGCTCGTGAAAAAAAGCCCTCCAGTTGTAGTTTAGAAACGCGGACAGTCCTACTTTTTCTTCACTTGCCTTCCCAACAGCGTCTTTGCTTGTTAGTTTACATGTTGGAGTTGTATTCATTGCTTTCAACCTAGCCGTCGCAATGTTATTTTGTAAAGATGATAAGTGTATAACGAAAAGGAAAAAAGTGTACAATTTTCAAGTAGACCGTTAAAGAATCAACGAACGCGCACAATTTTTATAATTTGAATACAGATTTCCGCTGGGAAATCAAAATACATGAAGTAAAATCAAATTTCGAACAATATATCCATAAGATTACTATGAATTCGGAAATTCAATACGTATTAAAACAGTAAAATTCTTTTTATATTTAAAATATAAAAATTTATTTTGAATTAATCAAAAATTAAGTAATTAAAGCTGAGGAACTAGAGAGGTATTCTACATACGCTTAAAGTAAGAAGAGAATGCGATAATTATTCGTAATAAAATTTAAATAAAATGTCAAGCTTATGTATATCCCAAGGGATGCTGTAGCTTAAAATCAGTTTTCCTGCATTTTGTGTGAAATCTGACCGCACATGGTAACATTTACTTTTATAGAGTATTACAGGGCAACTGCAACAGGAACTGCAAAAGGAAAAACTGGGCGAAGCAAGGAGCGTGCCTTGGAATTTCATGGAATATATTTTGACGTAATATATTCCAAAATTATATTCACAGCACGACTTACGTAACAATACCGGTGTATGTAGCCGTTGTATAACATTTCGCGAAACTTATATTTAAAAAGAGATGAATGAGAGACATTTATTTCGTCTATTATGGTTGTTTTATCTATGTTGGGTCCAATCGTATTCGCCTTTTTCTACTGTTTAATTTACTTGCCATAAGTTATACAACAATCGTAATGAAAAAGAAAAGCAGTAACTGCTATAGAATATTTTACTTTTATGTCCTTTATGTTTTTCAATGTATATCTTTTGTCGTAAATTTAATAAACTTTAGCTCAAAAATAATAATTTAACGCTTTAATTTTTTTACCGAGTAATTTAATATATTGTATGTATATATCGAAGAAAAAATGTTATTTCCTTCTTGTCTTTTCCACACTTTTTAAATAATGCATGACCATGCATTGCGATCAAAATCGATTTGTGACCTGTTACATGGCATTCTTTGAAATGAAAATCGAAAGAACTTTTGATAACGACAACACGACAAAAATATTGACTTATAAGTGGACAAGCAAACTTATGAAAGCCTGAAAAATTTTCGGAATTCGTCCGAAGTTCAGTGTGTCACGGTTGTTCAGAGAGAGAGAGAGATAGATAGAGATAGAGAAAGAGATATCTTCGATTTATGTGGACTTGCATAAAGTTAAATTACAAATAAATTACGAATAAATATCTTGTTATTATGTTACTCGCTATTAGAATTTCTTGTAATAGAATACAATATAAGTACTGTATTTTAAAATATAATATAAATTATTTTAATCATGTTATTTAAAATATAAATTACACGTATAACTTTGGAATGACCACAAAAAAAATTTTTCTCTCTCGTCACAAGTTATTTATTAAATTTTTTCTCATTGTGAACAGTGATTTAAAACTTTGTAAATGATACAAAATTAAATTATGAATAAATACGGATGAATTTTAAAAGATTAAAAATAGATAAATAAAAAGAAGATAAAATAAGATTGATAATTATTAGCGCATTATAGTGAAATATTTCTCTTTCTCATTTGTATTCTTTATTTATATATTTATAATAAAAAAAGTTTTTGAATATTGCTTTTTTGCTAATTTATATAATAATATCTAACTTTGGAAAAGATATCAAAATCAGAAAGACTTCTTATTTAAAAATATTAAAAGAAAAAATAAGAAAAGCGACGCTTTTAAATATTGACAATATTTCCCTAGTAGGTAGATTAAGTATTTAATATTAATTTTTAGTTTACATAAAATTACAGACATGAAAAAAAGTAAATATTTCATGCCATTTCTCATTGTCTATAACATACAATGAGTACCATAAGAATATTTCAACAAAAGTTTTATATTTTAAATATGTTAGTATTTTATACATATTTGTATAATTTTATTTGTTTCTTCTTTTCTTCATTTCTCATTATTTATCTAATGAATAAACGCCAGTAATAAACTCAGAAATATAATATCAATTATAATAAGCTCAATATTAAATATGCTTTTAACTGTATGTATTATGTATGTAATATGTTTTTCCTTTATGGTGTTCTAACTTTCTGAAATTTCATTTTTCGAAAAATCTAATCTATACAGAATGTTTAATAAAAAGTAATAAATATCTTTAGAGGATTTAGAATCAATTTCTTTTTTTAGAAAAAGTACTCTATTGTTATTTAATTTTTTACAATCTTTACATATTATTGTCTTTCTATTTTTAACTTTCTATAATTTTTATACGTCTTACATATCTAATAATTATTATTTTGCTGCTTAATATGGTATCAAACTATACCAGTAAGCAAATTAGTCAATAATATGTCAATAACATGTCAATAAAGATAAGTTATATTTTATAAACTTTATAGATTTATTTATTTATATGCATAATGGATCAACAAACATATGCATAATGGACAAACGTTTACATATTCTATAGTTAAATATTTGTATTAATTTCTCTTAATCCATTCCTTTTAAGACAATGAGATATCATATTTTATGTGTGTACCACTAATAAAACCATTACTTCAAATTAAAATAAAATTATTTGACACTCACCGGCATCAACGAAACTACATACATTGCAACCACGTTGATCCATAAAATATAAATATGAAACCTACATGTATTATAGCAGCATGAAAAAAATGACTTTCAAAAAACTATCATTTTACACATCGAATTTTATTCGCATTACTTTGCAAAAAGATATTTAATAACAGATATTTGATAATTAAAGTTTTCGAAAAAAATTGTCCTCAAGTTTAAATTCTGATAAAAATTTAAATGATAAATATTGTAACTGATATGTAACTGATAAATTTCGTAAATTTTATAAAAACTATTAGTCTTTGTTCCAGAAAATCTTATTTAAATCACTTAAATGAACAATTCAAATAGCCAATTTATTTCGCAAGTAACAAATAATGTACATTACCCGAGCTCCGACTGATGTATGTCTCGTCCTCTTTTTTAGAATTCGTCGAGGCACAAACTCAATACAACACTCATAAAAGACTGCTAATGACTGCGCGCTGACGTATTAATTATTAAAGTACGATCACGCGACATTTTGCTTGACATTCCCAACGTTACCCGAACGAGACGCATAATTCCGTGAAATACGTGAAATTAATAATAAATGATATATGGCTTTTCGTTATTCGAATCATTTGGTCTAATAATTCGTTCTCAACTCGGAAATGTAGGTGATAGAGAATTTATATTCAATCTGGCGAAAAATTCGAAATGGGTCTGCTTGAATTTCTATTTTAAACGACTAAATTGTGCGAAACATCGTTTTAATAAATCGACGTTGTTAATCGTCGAGCGATACTATCACGAGCTACTAATCGTAAGAGTTAATTAATCGCGATGTCGGAGTTTAGTAATCGCTATCTCGAGAGGAATCACGATGTTGAGAGAGAAATATGCAGCTCGCGGAACGGCTCGCTACCTGTTCGTTCAAATATCAAAGAGCAAATGATAGTGCGGTGACCTCATATATACAACACACTGTGTACGTCATACAACATCAAGGCCGCGTACTAGTCTATTCCACGAAATATTTAACATATTGTAAAATAAATATGTGTCGAAATATCGTCCTCTTTGCTTTGGTGAAGTGGCAAATTTGTGTACATAGAATGTCACGCTGTACATCACCCGACAGGGAAACGAGAACCAAGTGCTTGAATGTCGCATTTATCAATTCGTCTACCACTGTAATATTTAATATAATATATGATAATATATAATAATAATAACATATATAATATCAATATAAAATATTTAACAATAGGTATTAGGTAAGGTATGCCGGACATACATTTCTGATCTTTGTTTTCAAATTAATTGTTGAACGAATATTGTACTTGCATATTTCGTGCTTCTTAGGGAATCCATTCAAAGTACGAAATATCGAAGTCGAGTATTCAAAAATAACGATTAATTTCATTGATTAGAAAGGTTAAAATTGTTATTCAAATTTTAATTCAATGATTCTGAAAATAATTCTCGCTATTTAACTAACTTTACCTTTTAATTTCTGTATAATTATAATATTTTTGTATTATAAATATATTTTTTTATATTATTAATAGTCAACTAATATTACAAATTGATTACTAATAGCAAATTTTAACATTATACACAAAGTATTTAATTATTTTGTTTACAGAAAATATAAAAGTTATTAAGAAAATATAAAAGAGAGAGGGAGTTATTGCTCTTTAATATCAATATTTTCCTATTAAGACTTTCGACTTTAATTACTTTCTAGAATGTTAACAAGTGACAAGTAAAAAGGGATTGTAAGAGGTTGATGAAATTAACATTATATCGATTTTTAATAATTCATAAGAAACATAATTATAAATCAGACGTTTTGGCTCCTTTGAGTTATTTTTAGCGATACGATAACAATTAAATCAAAACGATCTCTGACGAGAAATAAGTGAATAACTTCAAGATTTGTTGATCTAGAAAACATGATTTTCCGAAATCCAAGTAAAATTTGGCTAATAATCATAATTTATCCTGTGAAGTCAAAATAACGTGTCATAACTTAAGCTAAAAAGAGAAGTAAAGTCTCGATTTAATTTTATCACTGAAGATGGCTCGAAACGGAGCCAAAACTGATTTGATTTATAATTATGTATTTTAGTTATTATATAAAAATGGATTTAATGTTAATTTACACATCGTTAACCACTTTGAACTTTTAAAGCCCCTTTTTAAGCCCCTTTTTATTTGTCACTTTTTAATTTCATTATCAAGAGTCCTTTGTTATTTATCCAATCTCTGGTCTAGGTTATTATTCAAATTGTGTAGAAAGTGGTTGTGTAATATCCTGTATAAGATGTATGAATAAATTTGATTGTAATATCTAATCATAGACACATACTACTTCTAACAATTAATTATTTTAGAATTTGGTTATGATTATTATGTTTCAAATATTTTGGACATTTCATTAAATTACAAACTAAAATTTTTATTGCAATAAAGTGTAAAGTTGAAGTATAAAATTATGCTAATCAAATAATTAAAAATAAAAATGTTATATAATTAATTTGATATTCTATTCTTGTACATATACACATATTCATACACACACACACACACACACACACACACACACACACTTTATATATATCTTTATGTGTTTATATATATATATATATATATATATAAAATAATATATTTGAGATTATAAAATAAAAACAGTTGCGAAAAATAATTGTACGAATTATATTTACATAAATAGAAACATGTATATTATCTGTATAATTGCGATATCTAATTTGATTGCTTTGTGATATCTTATTCCTACAATACCGCGCGCAATATCCCGACGTTAATGACCTTGAAAAACCTATCACCCAATTTCGTCGGCCTTTCCATTGCTCTCCTATCCTTGCGATGCAGCGACGTTCCTCAATCATTGCTGATTTCGTGTCGG
Source organism: Crematogaster levior (assembly GCA_901521435.1). Lineage (NCBI taxonomy): Eukaryota > Metazoa > Arthropoda > Insecta > Hymenoptera > Formicidae > Crematogaster > Crematogaster levior. The sequence continues at coordinate 183,289 of CABEGB010000854.1, read as the reverse complement.
CAATCGGTCGCGGCTAAAATACAATTCTCTCGTAAACGAGGGCAGATATTCAGATCGGATACGAAGACTTGCGGCGCGCATTTTAATGAACTCGCTGTCCAATCTTGTTTTCCAGTGGCGTAAGTTTCTTCGGAAGGACAAAGAGAAAACGAAAGAGAGAAGAAGAGAGAGAGAAAAAGAGGGAGGGCTCGAGGCAGCGGCAGTGGAGACTACGGAGAACACAGGGGGAGACGGCGGGGTGAACCGGAACCGGAAATGGCTGCGAGGTGGCTGCTACTGCTGTTGGCGCTCCTCGCCGCCCACGCCGCGGCTCTTCCTGATTTCATTAGGATAGGTGAGTATCTTTTCCAGTTTCCCTCGGTGTGAAAGCCACGACCCTTTCGCGACCGCATTCAATGGCGTCAGTAAAATTATCAATGCCCGGGATCGATAATATCCACGACTGAAGAAACGGTAGAGTGACTTGGCTTTTTTAGATAATATTCGAAAATAAAGTTTCGCGAATATTACAAGTAGATAAAATCTTATTCCTTTGTTAACTTCAGGTGAATTTAACAGAATATTATGATAGTTTTTCAAATAATTAATCATGTGTGATTAAAGCACGCACTGGTCTTTTTTTTTCTTCAATGTGAAAGCGGAATGATTTACTCACACGAAATCTTGTTTTATCTAAAAAAGGATTGCAATTAAATACAAAAATACTAAACTCTAATCTCCCCGATCTTCTGAGCTTTATCGTTTGCTTAACATTGTTATGTTTCCTTTTATTTTTACATTTCTTTTATGTTTCGATCTTTATAATCCTAACAGGTGTTTAATTAAATTTTAGTAAGCTCTACTAAAAAAATCGATTTTCTAACAATTACATTGTCTTATGCTTTCAATCTACAATTCTTGGTTACACACTATTGCGTAGACGTAGACAATCGCCAAATCGTTAAACTATAGTGGCTTCGTGAAAATGTTTTTGCCGACCGAGTAAATAATTGAAATTAATGGTAACGATAAAAGGCTGTGCTACTAACAGTGCTCTATTTAATTGGCATTGATGGTAGTGCAAGTGGAACACAGGCAACGTGACGCGGATAACGTGCATTTTACCGTGTGCGACGACAATTACGAAGTTCTGGCTGTTGCACGTCAGAGAGAAAATAACTCCAATACCAACCACGCGTGTACTGTTGCGCATGTAGCGGATATATAAACAAGAGGTATTTCACAGTTAAATGTTGCTAACTGTTGCTGTCTGCTTGCGAGTATATTGAAAGTAGCTGGCTCTCTGCTGGAATGACGGACACGATGATATGATTTCGCTTACAAATCATGAAAATCTAAAAAATAAATTTACAAGAAATATATAATACATTTTTTAAAGATTCTCTATAAAGACGATAATTGGCAGTAACCTTGTATAATTATAATTGAAAAAAGTTTTAAAAATCAAAAATGAAATATAAAAGCTCGTTAAAACATTCAAAATTGACAAATCGAATAGGTAAAAAAAAAAAAAAAACGTCGAAATAAATAAATACAAATAAAATAAAATGTAAACAAATTCAGTATTCAAAATAAATAAAACGTTTAAACGTTTTGACGTACAAAGCCTTCATCAGTAAACATACGACTAACTGAAAGAAAAAATACATGTGATGTAGATTTAGATACAAAGCATGTAAAAAAAGAAAGTTCTTCACAGATGATTATAATGTGGTTCAGATATAATATCACATAGCTGTCAGTGGTGGATGTAGAATCAAATTTTTCGTTGTTCCTCGAGAAAGCGCAAGCTTTTAGCCAATACACGTCCTCACCTTAACAATGTTCAATCGTAATGACCTAGTTTGTGCTTTGTATCTATATTTATTGTACATTATGTATATTTTCTTCTTTCAATTTAAGTGTTCAGTTACGTGTTTTATATCTATATCTACATCATGTATTTCTTTTTCAGTCGTGTGTTTATTGACGAAAGCTTCGTAAGCCGTTTAAACTTATTTATTCTACTAAATTTGCTTACATTTTATTTTATTTATATTTGCTTGTTTTTTAACCTATTCGACTTGTCTATTTTGAAATTTTTAAAAATTTTCGTAAATACTTGCAAAATTATTTGCAAGTATTTATATTAAAAATTGTAGAATTATATTAATATTTTATTATATTTTATCGAAAAAATAAAAGTATTAGTAGTCTTTTGTATACAAATATATCAGAAACTAATAATAAAATGTTAATCCTTTGGTCACACTTTAGTAAAATTTTATAATGATCACACTGGGTCAATTTGACCCAGCCAAACTTTTAATCATTGCTGAGCGAAAATACGATGTTGTATTGAGGAAAAAAATTAGATACATAATTTCAACATCAAAAAAGGAATTCTCATTGTTATTTTCATGAAATTTTGATTTCTAAGTTTTGATAAAAATTCACAAAAAAAAATTTTGAAAAAACTTACTTTTTTACTTAAATATTCGTAACTCTTTCAATTTTTATTATTTTTTTGTAAAAATGTAGGGCATAACTCTTGAGATACAGCCTTTTAAGAAAAAAAATAGTTTGGTACAAGGTCTTTCAAAAAATATATTTGTTTTGAAGATTGAACTTGGGAATTTAAGGTTTAAAACGACGAAATCAATGCATAGGGTCCAGAGTGTTTATTACCTTATATAACTACATTTACTTCGGTTTTTTAACGAAAAAAAGGTACAAAATCAATGGATAATATAAAATGGACATATAAAATAATTAGTGAAAGTAAAATAGCTGTGTGAAAAATTATTCTCCCGTTCCACTTTTAATGCAAATGTATTCTCGATGTTCGTCGCACATAGGCCATTCGCAACTCAAGCACAGATCTCACGTTTCTCTGTCTTTCTTTAAACTACAAAATCCACAGCGGGCTCGTTTCTCTAATTGTCTAATTCAATATCATCCTCTTCTTCAAGATTCTCGATCACGGGACGTCTCCGCAATGTAACGGCATCTAAACAGTCGCTAAATATTAATTAGGAAAGTAAAAAAAAATTTTGACGGTCTTACAGTAAATCTTATTTTGAAGATATCTAAAGACAAAAATAAAATAAAAAATTAGGCTCCGATTTCACTTTAAGTGTGTATTATGGTCACACTGGATCAATATGACCCTGCCCTTTCAAACCGTCCACACTCAACTGCTGCTGGCAGTACACTGACGCCTTCAGCAGCTACGGCAAGTACACAGTGAACTAGATATTCCAAACACCAACAAATGGCGGTACAAGTTCAATTTTCACATGTTTACTGTTCGTAATTTTTATTCGAAAAATATGTTTGGGTCAAATAGAGCGAAGGTGACCAACAAGGGTTAATATAATGCTAAAAAATATTTTTTACTGTATTATATTTTTGTTTTATGATGTAGAATATTTTTATATATTTTCACTTTTATAGAAACATTTTTATAGAAACTTTAAAAATATGTTTTTTAATTTAGTTAATAAAAGTTTCTAGTTGCTTTTATATAAAAGCCAAATATATTTAAATTCGTATACAAAAAATGATGCGATCGTAAAATTTTCATCGATATTTTATAATAAAAAAATAAAATTTATTTATTTAATGGAACGGAGATTCTCTGTTACGTCATTCGACATACACACTATCGTAGTCTACAAACAAAATTAATAACTTTATTGTTATCAGGATTTAATAGTGATATAATATTATACCAGCCGCGATATTTCTACATTTGGAAATCATTGATTTACGAATATCTCAAAAATAAATCGTTCAGTAACAGAAGCACTTTATTTACATATCAGCTTTTTGCAATCTTATCTCTTGAAAATATGAACATAAAATAACAACAGTTTTTTTGTACATTTTATGCGTACGCACATGCGAAACTGTCATGTTGTTGTTTAATATTATGATTTTCATTTCCTGACGACGCGCGGACATATGCACGTGTGTACGTGATGCACCAACTACGCTCTAAACTTTTATCGAAACGTGAATTCATGATACACTCGAATTTCCGAACGCTTTCTTTTTTGAAATAGTGAAAGAGAAGCAAAAGTGAATCGATATACGTCCGAGCTCAGGGAAATACGTGCTGTACTTGCTACGAGTTTTGATGCATTCGTTCGTAGTACATCCGTACACTTGTTCCATGTGCCACGGCATATTACCAATGCCGTGTATTTCTGTATTGAAAAGAAAGAAAAGGAAAAAATTTACCAAAAGAGTACGCGAAAATATTATACATACATACATACGCACATATACATGTACATATATGTACATATACATATATATATGTATAAGTTGAATCAGCGTAATGTAAATTAAAAGAATTCTAGTTTTCTCTCTTTTAATTGATTTTTAAGCGTTTCGCATTTTTTAGTTTTCAAATTTTTTCAGCATTTTCTTCAGCTCAATATCCGTTATAACTTTTTTGCTGTTTCTTCTATAGTATTTCCATCTGTTTTTCCCTTGGTTATTAGTCGGACAATTGCATAGTCTTTTGAAGAAAATTATGTTTGTAAATTGAATAACTGATATGAGAAAGAATATAAAAATTTGTTTTCGTTTTGATTAAAATATGCAATAACAAAATCGATATGCAAATCTTTTTTAATTTGCTATTATGTGATTCAACGTAACAAGTGCTTTTATATATATATATATATATATATATATATATATATATATATATATATATAAAACAAATTATATACAAAATAGTTATACTGAAAAGTATAATATAACTGAGGTTTACTTTATACGTTCACAAAGCTGTCTTTTGTGCGCTGTTGTAAACAGGGTTTATAAACAATCTTTTGTTTTAAAACAACAGCTCATTATTCATTCATTTTGAATTCAACATTATCATAAATGTTGTTTCGGAGACCATCAAATCGAAAATTAAAAACAATGCTATAGTTCTGTATAGTCCTGTAGAGTCCTGTATAGTTCGTGATTTATTTACGTCAACCAGTGATGACAAGTTTGTTTATTCGCATGCGTAATTAAACGACGTAGCTTTACATGCGGAATACTAAGAACGAATGGACATTTTCAATGGATATTTTGGAACCTATTTAACATTTTTATTGCATCGTAATGATTACAGTGAAAACAACAACGAGTTGGTTTCCTCAATTATTCTGTACGAAATTCATTAGTGATCAATGAATTTGAACTTAATTAATTCTACGCAGCTGGCCCGAAAAAAAATAACATCTAATTTACATAAACGTATTTTCACTGATGTTTGCGATAATTTTATGATCGACTTGATATCGATTAAGTGTACATGCCCATACAGTGTTAGCGATATTTGCAGCACGAATTCGAGTAATTGCTTGATAAGCTACTTTGAAACTATACGCGTATAGTTATTGCACTTTTAATATTTACTTTTCTTCTTGCTTCTCTCTTGACGAACATCTTACAAGTGTACTAAATTCATTTCTGCATATGAATCTGGCAAAGAAATCACGACATTTGTTCTTCCGCAGTACTATGATTTAGCACCGTTATTCATTATTTCTTTTCATTATTTTGTTTTTTTTTTTAATCCTTTACTTGTGTGATGTTATTTTGAGATTAGATAAAATTTTTCAAGTGATATCTTCCGTTCTTTAATAAGAGACTATAAATTAAGATATTTTTAGAATCTGTTAGAATCTGTTAGAATCTATAATACATATTACAAATAAAAGAATATTCGTATTTCATATAATACATACTTTTTCGAAATAATGCTAAATCTATTAAGATGTACGTGTTCATTTTCTTCATTTCGCGTTCTTTTCTCCAGCTGCATTTTCGTTCTCGTTCGCATTATTAGGCTCATTATTGTCACAATGAGCGTGGCGAATCAGGCAACCTTACGAGGTTGCCAAAGAATCGATAGCGGGTCGCTAACGAGAGACGTAAATCTATCCCACAAATTCTATAAATCGCAGAGTCAAGCCGGCGCAGCTGCTCGTATAGTTACTTTATGACGTACACGAGATTAAAATCAATTTATGGCGCCAATTTCTCCTAACCGAATGAATTGGAAGGCGCGGAATTTCAGCGGACCACACGAAGAAACTGTCGGGAATACTTATGCGCCACGGAATGATGGAAATGGCAACGGATGGAACGGACGGAACCCAGGTAGTTACTCGCGTCGCTTTCCTCGATCGAATAAAAATAAATCTGTGTTTACGTATGGAACTTTCGATTGGGATACTATTATTTTAAGTATGAAGATATTTTACAAACTAATTCAATTTCGTTGCAGTAATTGGATTATGATTTAGCGCCGTTACTCATTTTTTTTTCATTATTTTGTTTTTTTAATAAATCCTTTACGTGTGTGATATTTTGTGACTAGATAAAATTTTTCATGTGATATCTTCCTTTCTTTAATAAGAGACCATAAATTAAAATTTTTAGAATCCATTAGAATCTACATATTACAAATAAAAGAATATTCGTATTTCATATAATACATACTTTTTCAAAATAATGCTAACAGAACATTCTTTGACAAAGACATCGGAATTATTTCAAAAACACTGAACAGATGAATCATGTAAACACATGCGCATAAAATACATTAAACAGTGTTACACAAAACACGGTTTCAGTGGATTCAGCTCGGATCACCTTGTGAAGGTGTAAGTAGACCATAAATCTTTATCGCGCGCCAGTGAACAGAGGAACTAGATATAGAAAGTTGTATAAAGATATCTTGTGATGGTGGTCGTCGACGGAAAATAAGAAGGAGTGCACGCGTGGATCTCGTCAAAGTAGCACCCTTTAATATGGATGCGTGATTTCCCAGGCGGGCTGTTTCATCCGTCGGACGACAAGCAGGAAGTGGCCTTTCGCTACGCCGCGGAGAAGATCAACGCCAACCGGGACATTCTACCCAAGTCTCGCCTCAGCGCCCAGGTCGAGGTAATACAGCCGCAGGATAGCTTTCACGCCTCAAAACGAGGTGAGTTTCATAATTGAATCGGAAATACTCGTCGTATCATATGAGATTCTGTTATCCTTTGCCGGCTTCACAAATTTTCTCATGAAGATCGACTATTTTCAATGTTATTCAGCGTCAGTCAGTATGACATACTTTTTAAAGTTCTGTTTTAAAGTTCTGTTTTATGTGCGTGATGAATTGATGTTTGTTTTGTCGATTAGTATGTCTGCCTTTATTTTTTCATTTCTTTATTATACCATTATCTAAATAAAATATTGCAAAAATACTTTTAAAGTTTTACTTTTAAAGTTTTACTTTTAAAAAAATGTTTATTTACATTCGCATATACACTTAGAGTATAAACTTTATGACGTTGTAGCTTCTTTAAAATTTAATTTGCTCCATGCAATTAAAGAATCTAAAATCACAAAGCCATTACTGAACCATTACAACATGCTTTTATTTACGAGAAGGTTTTCTCTTTTATTTTGATTAAAATGAAAATGTATATTAATAATAAACTATACGCCATTAATAAAAAATTCTTGATTAATAGTGTATAGTTTAGAACATTAAAACTAAGAAATTAGGAAAACGCTTAGTAGAGTCAGTTGACTTTTGATATCGTTAAAAGTCGAATAATTTAGGATATCTTATGCCATGCGAGCAAAAGACACTATTTTGATAGGAAATTTTACGTTAACATATATGTCGCACGTCACGCGTGATTGTGTGACTCGAAAGTATGACTTGCTTGATGCGCGAAATAAATTCCATTTATGCGATTGAGGATTCGAGACGATGTTGTAGCGTGAAGCTTTTATCTCACCAATACTAGAACAAAGCATTGCCAGTTAATTCCTCGAATGTGACAATTCCATTCTCCAATACTAGAGTTCCATAATTCCTTATCTCAAACGAAGCGAAACTTCTCTAACGCCGGATCTTGTTACTTATAGTTTCGGCATGCTTAGCATCGCATTCGCCAATCAAAGTTTTAAATATAAATATAAACATATTAAAAATTTTACTTAATTACGTACTTTGGAATATAATAACGATTGCTCACGCAATCATGTTTTTTTAAAGATAACATTAAAACATTGTATTCGAACGTCTTCATAAATTTTTTACTTAAATTCTTACATAGTTAGTAAAATTAGTAAAATTAGTTGATTATCTAATTAGTATTTAAATTAGCAATCTAGATTATAATGATAAAAATAATTATTCTTTTATTCATAAAATCAATTTCATTAAATTTTTCTTAAAAATATATATTATATATACATATATATATATATATATATATATATACATATACACATATAAAATAATATAATATATATATATATATATATATATATATATACACACATCGTATTATACATATGTATTGTACAAAATGTTTCACAACTATTGTACTATAGTTTAATAATAATTTAATAATAATATTATAATTTAATAAAATAATGTGCAACATGATATTCAATCTCTGTATATATTATATCTCTCTCTATATATTAAAACATTGTGGATGGAATATCATAGTACAATGATAGTATTTCCTTAAAAAACAATAAAACATTAAGATACAAACAATAACAATAAATTTAAAAACTCTCGATCTACCTGAATATTCGGATATCATTTCTCAAATATTACATTCAATTATTTGATCATTTTTCTTTATTTAACTTTCTATCTTTCATATTTTATTCGAAAGACATGGCTATATATACATATGAGTAGTTGTTTCTCGATCCAGAAAGTAGGTCATGAATTTCCTTTCTATGTTGAGAAAGTTATGGGGGTTCAATATGAAAATAACTCTGCGTGATATATATAATACAAACCTGTGGTTAGTCGCTTAACTATATATATACAGCCGAAAACTAATAACGTCGAGCACAAAATAATAACTCGGCGGATATATTTGCGCATGGAATTAACCAGGGTCAACGTAATTACCATGTCGAGTTACTAAATGATTAAAGCGAACGGTGCATTCTAAATATGCACACTGGAGTCGCATGCAAGTGCATCGGTCAAGCCGCGAATGTATGCGAGCGTGTAAGCCACCACAAAGCGCGCGCATAAGGGGGACCGGATAGCCGAATTTGGCGGTGTTCCAGCACGGCATTACACCGTGAAAGCAATTTTATTGATAAACTTCTGTTTGCCAGAAGTTAACAAATTTCCTAGGACACACCGATCGTTACGGCTGAGTTGGCCGAGCACAATCGCTCCGCACATTCGGCGTCGCTCGAATTCGCTACCATGGGTGATTCAAAAAATTTATCTCCTCCTGTAAATCAGTGGCGAAACGGCACAGTGCCGTCGAGTAACGAGCATTCTGTCGGACGTGTAACTCAAACTTCGTTAACAATAGAGTATACTGCGCTGTAATGGCGAACATGAGATTCAAGCTTTGTTAACAATGGCATATAATAGGAATATAATGCGAATTACACAAGATTGAAGCTTTATGAATAATAATGTAAACTAAGGAGCATTAGGAATCATCTTATCATTCCGGATATTATAGATATTTTGATATTTAGATATTATTAGAAAGTCGGATAAGTAATTCGAATATCTTGAATAATTTGAAGATGTAAATAAAAAAGTCAATCAACTTATTCATAACCAGAATTTCGAATATTAAATACGAATAAAATTTTGTCATTTTTACCTCAAATAAATAAAACTGCATTAAATTGACTCATCAATTTAAGATTAATGAGTTACTAATAAGTAAGATAGATACTAATAAGTATTTATTAAATCCCTCCTTTTTCGCATATTTTTCGTCATACGATGATGGGAAAGGGAGGAGAATTAATAGGTTACTTAGTAATATTGTTAATATTAAATTGATAAATACTCGTTTGTACATTTCTAGCTCTGTGTTAGAATTTTATTTGTCCGAAAATAATGGGTTAAACAGCTAGGAGTGTGAAATATACATAAAAATCCACATGAATAATATTATTTAGCATAAAGATTCAGCTTGACCAAAAGTGGCATGTTATTTACTTATCAATTGTTGTAGAACCGGTCGTGATTTCTTAAAGATTTATTATTTAAATATAATTCTTCATTTAGTATACAAAATTCTTATAATTTCTTTGTAAACAACAAAAAATGACAATTTTTGAGTTATATCGTTCTAGCAAATATGACCGATGTGTACTGTATATATATATATAAATGGATTTTATATATATATATATAATTTATTCTGCTGTTGCGTCCGACGTCGCAGACAACCGTTTATCAGTACTACTTCCTTTTCTCCCCTTTCTTTCTCTCGAGCGAATGTGAAGTAATCGCATTACTCATCAAATAAATTAATTTTATATAAAATTATATATATATAAAATTCATTTATTTGATGAGTGATGCGATTATTTCATATTCGTTCAAGAAAAAGAAAGGGGAGAAGAGGAAGTAGTACTGATAAACGATTGTCTGCGACGTCGGACGCAAGATAAATTAAATGCTGGAAATTCACGTCAGGTCTCGTGTTCTTTTTCGTCTTTTAGGTTTCGTTCGCCTCCGGGGTGATGAACCTTTTCGTTCGACAAATAGAAAGAGTGCATGACCGTTTGGACAGTCTCGTTTCGTGTCTCTTTATGATACAATGGAAAAACACGTCGGCGAATGCGGTCCGCCTTTGTTCGCTTCTTCACCTTTGCCATCGTATGGCAGCGCGCTTCTTGGTAATATAGTTTTACGATTTCGCCTGACTGTCTCGAAATTTTAGGTAATACAGCCAGTCGTTCTCCATCGTGAAACCCACAGTTGGAACAAGAGTTAACGAGGATGCGCGCATTCGATTATGCATGTAGCTCCATTGCGCCTCGTTAAAAAAAAGCACACGGAGCGATAGCAGTAAACAGCACGGCAATAGCACGGCAGTTTCAATAGAGACAGGTTTGGTAAGCTCGCTCCATATACATTGCGATGATCTTCGCGAGTAGAGATTTTCCCCAGTTATATGCTTTTTGCTAAGATAAAGAAAATACACTTTGCCAAATAAGCTAAATGGAACCAAATATTTTTTTAACAATGAAAATACGGTCTTCATGAAAAAAAATATTACAATAAATATGTAACGGTATGTTATGTTTACTATGAATATAGTAAAATTTTATTCTTAGTTTACTTTTAAGTAAAGAATATTTATTTAGGATTTTATTTCAAGGTTTTAAAAAATATCTATTAATTTATATACAATACCTATAATTATTAAATCATTTTTAGAACCTTAAAAGAATTAAGGTCTTAATAAAATCTTAACTTAAAAATTTACAGTAAGTATATTTCAAGTTGTATATGTAAAGATTCATGGAAAATTAACATTACTGAACACTTATTCGTAAAATAACGATTATGTATTAATTTATATGAGGAATTTATATAATGTTTTCAGGAATAAAAATAATAATAAATAATAAAACAAACGATAGATTAATATTTTTCTAACAAAATTGAAGACTTCGTGTACTTCGATATCAATTACATATATATATATATATATATATATATATATAATATATATTAATATATCTATATGACTATACAGGGTGTCTGAAAAGTTTTAGCACAGCCGAAGTGTACAGCTAGATTGGCTCATACTGATGATAAAAGTCAAATACCATTATGCAATATTCGCAATAGTTATTGAGTTATTAATTAAAGTGTTTGAGCCAATGCGCGCGTGAGAAAGTGGTAGGTTGGGCTATTCGGCTTCCTCGCTTATACATGTCGGCAACATTAAAAAGCGTGAGGAAGAGTCACGCGGTGAGTGGGTATCGGCGCGGGGCAAGGAACGCGCAACAATCGAGTCGCGAATCGCGAATCCCTCACCCCGCGCCGATACTCACCACGTAACTCCTCCTCACGCTTTTCAATGTTGCCGACAAGCGAGAAAGCGAAGAAGCGAGGAAGCCGAACAACCCAACCTACCACTTTTTCACACGCGCATTGGCTCAGATACTTTAATTAATAACTCAATAACTATTACGAATATTGCATAATGGTATGTGACTTTTATCATCAGTATGAGCTAACTGTACACTTCGGCTGTGCTAAAACTTTTCAGACACCCTGTATATATTACATTACATACACATTTCGTATTATTGATCAATTATCATGTAACTTGCATGAAAAGAATTTGCAAAGCTGGATATCTCTTGATACTAGCACAAAAATGAGAATATATCGAAATACTCTTACGAAAGTATAAGAGACACCTTGTGATATTTTACGCTTTAGTAGCGGTGTATGTCTGAGGGAGGTTCCCGTAACAACCCACACACACCCAGGGGTGAAGTAACTCGCTGCACAAGCGGTAGCGTTGTCCCGCTCGTTTCGCTTTCGCTAAGCCAATTTCCCAAAAATCACCTGGATGAAACGAAAAGTTCTGGCGCCGGGACCGTGGGAGTAACCGCAAGCTGCGCGACGAGATAGAACAGTCCGCTCTAATTTTGTCGTAACTTTAAAGGTTTCTTCTTTCACATTGTTGCGCCAACTTTCGAGAAAGTATTGGTGTGCGGGAAGCGTTTGCGAATGCCGTGCCACGTGATTTCGGAAGTTCAGAACGAGAAAAATCGAGAAATACTCGTGCGATGCGCGTCGTTAACTCTCCATTATCTCAGCAGTCTTGAAGCGACATGCATTTTGTCCGGTGTGCATGTTCAATTCGTGCCAACTTGAACAAACGAAACTAAAAGAATTTTGTAAGCGAGTCGATATTTTTAAGGAAGAATTTTAGCTACATAAGCAGTAAATTAATTGGAAAAAATAGAGAAGTTGAGTCCAAAAATATTATTTCAAGAATAAATTTTAATAATATAAATAACATCTCTATTACGGAGAGGAAAAAAAGAATTGCCATGCTATTACATCTATTACAAGAACTTTTTTAAATATGAAAAAGTAATATGATCTTTCGACAGTTTCTATTGCGATATGACATTATTATTATGATAAGTTGCAAAATAATAAAAAAATCCGATATAAAAAATTAATACATTGTTTAATACAATGATGTTAAAAAAATGTTATTTGTAATAATCTCTTTTTTCAACCGCTTTATATAATAAAAAATTTACATATTAAAAAATATGTTGATTTATGTTAAAGTGTAGTATATAAAAAGGAAATGTAATGTTAAATATATATAAAATTATTAAAAGTTGTTTGAGATTTAGATTCAAGTTATATAACTTCTCATAATATCTTTTGCGACAGTGAGAATGCATCGATCCAGTTTTTTTTCAGGCATTAATGAGCAGAGCATTGATCAAACGTAATGTCTTCATTAGCAGTGGTGTCTGAAATAGAAAAAATCTATCTGCGTTGCGGCTACCAGATTCTAGTCAGCCCATTATGAACGATGTAAAACTAATTTGTTATTTGACTCGATTATTATATCATAGCTTTTTTATTACGTTTATGATAAATTCAAAATATTTTGTACATGTGAACTACTTTTTGTTTAATTTAATTAGCTGTATTTACAGCTATGTACAAACTTAGACTGTAAATTCATATTCTGTCGCAAATAATTATGAAGAGAGTTTAACTTTTGAGCGTAGAAAACTGTTCAAGAAGAGAAAAACTATTTGAAGCAGAGAACGAGATTAATTAAAATGACGATTAATTAAAATGCTAAGTTCGATCAAAGGATATAAAGTCAAAAGCTATATTATAGTCAAATAATAATCCTAAACAAATATAATTTTGCTTAAGTTAATGAAAAATTTCTCCAAAGATTTCTTACAGTTTTAAATTAGTTGACATTATAGAAAGGTACATACAAATAGTTTCGATGCTTCGATCTCTTGAAATTACAAAAGCGATGTTCTGCTTACCATCAAAATCCCTTGATTCATTAACGCTAATTTTCCGATAGTTCTGAATATCGGCTAATAGTTATCGGTACATTACACCAGCCTTCATAAACAGGTCGTCGATTTACAAATGACGATTAAACACGACCAATCCCGTGAGTAATTATACACGATAGCCAGGTGGCACGCTCATTAGCAGTTGTGAAAACAATACAGGTGCAAACTGCGCTCTCACCGAATGTGATTCGAACATAACGATGTGTTGTCTTTCCGCGATGTGATTTCTGATCACGTTTCTGTACGTCAACAGATGTTATATATACGGCAGTAAAACAGCCGTCAGCTGGACAGCTAGTGCTAGAAAGACACGGTATAAAGAAGGGAATGAAATCGTGTGGTGATAGTCATGAATAATGTAATCGCTTCTCTCAAAATACTTTTTATTTTTCCTGGACCTAGGTAGCTGTTTCGTACACGCTTGGTGAAAAGTAGGAAATAATACGGTTACAATAAGAGCGCGCAAGGCGACGTTGTGAGAATTGAGACACTACACAAAAACATGTATATTGAACATTTCTTTTTCTGAAAACAGATTCTCATTTCTCACGTATTATAAGCACATTCTAAAACATTTGAGATTACAGAACTGTTTGTATTTAAAATTATTATTTTCTATTATTACTATTATTACTATTTATTTATTTTCTAGTATTACTATTTTTCTATTATTACTTTTCTTACATTTAGTCGATAAATTAAATACACAAAAATGATATAACAACGTAACTTCTATGTAATTTACAATATTTTCGAAGTATGTTAGAAAACATGCTAGAACATATTAAGTTTTGAAAATACCTAATAAAAAATAGTATTTTTTCATGAAGTATTTTCCGAGTTATACGGCTTGAAATAATTTCTTAATTTTACATAAACTATAAAATATCTCGTAAAATATTCACCTTTCGATGACCTTACCTCAATACTTTTATGCACAGAATAATGAGAGGAATCAATTGGTGTAAAGAAAACACATAGTTGTTTTTAACAAAAAATATATAATTGTTAGTTACAAATTGCATATTTTTTGTTAATGAAAAAATACTTTATTATAGTGTTTTGGAAAGCTCTCGAGATAAGCTACAAGAATATGCAATAAAAAATAGGGGGTTCCATTTAAGAAATTGAAAGTGTTCTTGACCTGACCTTAACGATGCCACCTAAGATTAAACCAATGACACCATCTTATATTTCCTCAAAACTATACAATTTTTGTGTGAAACGTTTTTCTCTAAAATGCTTTTTGAAAGAAGAGGGGTGGACGGGTGGTCAGATACACCCTGTATATATATTCATAATTATATAATTTATTAAAAAAGATTTTCTTAATACGTAAAATAAGGTCTTTGTGGTAAAAGATATCAATATTTTGTACTTTACAATTAGTTTGATATATAACATATATTTGTGAATCAACAAATCTGTGGAGTTTTGCGCACATCCGTGGTAAATCTTGTACGTATGCATTAAGTGTCACACTGTGCAAATATCGTAGCCGATTTAATCAGAACACGTAGCGTGTCTTGTTAAGGCCAGTTTAGAATGTTGGCCATCCTATCTTCTTCTCGGCCAGCTTGCTAAATGTTAGCGAGGAACTAGTCAGACTGTAGCAGGAGTGCGTTAGCTTTTCATGCAATTACGGGTTGTGCATAAGAGTACTGTCTGCCTCGAAAGTGCGCCGCCGTAATTATGGTTTTGAGCTTTTCAATTATAACAAGCACTGCTGTTACTACTATAGTGCGCTCGTAAATGTTCTCTCTCACCCATGTAATTTGCAAAATAATTAGTTCTTTTTTGAAAATCGCATTGTTGCCTATTCAACTCGAATATTTTCATTCGTTCCTTGCGCAAGTACTTTCCGGAGTGACAGTAGTTATTAAATCAGTTTAAGACATTGACTATATAATTTTACCTCAAATAGCAAAAAGCTAAGTGGCGAAATAAGAACATAGATTAAATAAGAAATTAATTAATTAAATTTTATAAGCTGCCAAGTCTTTTTTATAATTAATAAGAAAATTTCGTAAAAATAATTGAGAATATCAGCTTATTTATATGTTTACTTATACATTTATTTTTGTATAATATTTTAAATGAAATTTATTTTTATCTTAACAAATAATATTTCGCGGGAGAAACTGAACAATCATTTCATAATATTTAACTTGTGTATTTTTAGATATTTTTAAAACTTAATATGTTAGGTATTTTTAAAACTTAATATTCTAGCATGTTTTCTAACATACTTCGAAAATATTGTAAATTTTAAAAATGGAGATAATACGTCCAATACCTAAATCACATCCAATAAAAGGCGCATATAACAGTATGCACAAAAAGCCAGGCGAACGTTATGAATACTTACGGGTCGCCGCAATTTCCGTCGTTCCTTTCATCGCGCGTTTTTCTGTCCACGAAGTTCTTGCCGTGGCATGAATCGGATTGTGTTTTGTGCGAGCAATTAAACGTACCTATTTCGCAGATGACATGAAAAAATACGAATTTAAATAACAGTGAAGAATATTCGCAAAAACGATGGAGCAGTTTTGTAATGCTATTCTAGGTTCGTCAAAATTCATCCTACATTTATGGCTATCCTACTTTTATGGCAGCCAAAATTAGAGAAAATATTGGTTTTTGTTAAAATAAGTTTTAGAAAATTATAAATTATTATGTTTTTAAATTGTAATAATAAGTGAAAAAGTGTTTCAAGAAAAACATTTAATTATTCTCATCTTTAAAGGTTAATAATTAAAAATTGTAACATATGATATGATAGTAAATGAAACTTTTATTTTCATAGTTTACAATATAAACATATAAATGTTTCTTAAAACGTACATTAAGATCGAATGTACGGAAAAGGAGAACACAAGAGATCATGATCATGTTTCTGTACTGTGAAGTTGTTTGATCAACGAAAGTAACTGTCCATTCAGGCAGGTTGATTTAATAAAGAAACCACGATGACTTTTGCGATGTTGAGTGGACTTGTTTTATTTCTCATTATTTAACATAGCCTTCCCGTCCTTTCTCCTCTCACGCAAGTCTCAGAATAACTGACTATTCTTCTAGTAACTTCCGCTATTTTTCTCTTCTACAAAGTACCTCACCGTTTTGCCGCCCTTAAAATTAAAATAAATTTACGAGCCGGCGAAGTTCGTTAAGAAGGAGATCCTCGTTATTTAGTAAATCTACTTGGAATTCTCGGATATGGCCCTCGCTGGTAGAGTATAACTAAGAAAAAGTCGGAAGTGGTTTCTCATTCACAGTATAAAACGACTCGCTTAATCTTGCATTACGAATGTTTTTTCGTTAAGGAAATCCAATATCGTAGAAGGACGTCCATAAAAATTCATAGCTTATAAATAAGCATTTTATTAATTTTGTACAATATAATTTTCAATTTTACTATAAAAAAATTATGTACAAAATGTACAGAATATACCAGACACATGTATCTTGTACCTCTCATAATTTTTTATAACAAGAATGTCCGTTCAATTACATGCGCATAAGAATAGCACGTTAATCGTGTTAAACATTTTTTTACACACAATCGTAAATGTATAAAATTGGAATTTTTATGAATTTGTATAACTTTTGCTTTTTTTATATGTAATTTCTTGTTTTATCTATTCGTTTGGACGTGTTGCATTTTTTAATAACATAAAGATTGACATTTGAATAGAAAATTCAGTTGCATAAGGAAAAAAGATTTAGAATTCTTTTCAAAGAGAGAGAGAGAGAGAGAGAGAGAGAGAGAGTGCGATATTTCGTATTTGTTGCATTATAATAAGTATTTAACAAGCAATAAAAAACTGACCATGAAAGAGCTTAAATTTGTATACAATATACCGACAAGAGATTTTCTTACAAAGTCGGTTAAGAGAATTCGTCTAAGTCGGGACACCAAACTACTAGTCTAAGATACTCATAGAGAAGCGTTACTTAAGAGTTCCGATGATGTTATCATTCGCATTATATCGTATTATATCGGTAGAACCCCTTGTCCCCTAATTGTGTTCGCGCTCCGACATGCTGCTTAATCGTTAGCAGACTTAGGACCCTAAATTATGCAGAATTAATTAAAGCAAATGAAGCCATTAACCGTTCATATTCGATCGCCTGGAGTGAAACAAATTACAACGCGGGATAATTATCATTATTTTGTAATATCAAATGCCATCAATGTTATATTAGAATTGGTATGTATTATTATATTGAACCGTTCGCAATTTTCGTGAGAATTATATTAACCTGAACGGACCACGGATTTCATTACAAAAAATAAAATGAGCTTTTACTTTTAAAAAATAATTTTGAAAAATAGCATCACACATGACAAAAATATTGCAATCATTAAACATGCTCTACTAAATAAACCAATCTCTTGTTTGAGACCTCTTTTAAGCGATACTGATATCAATTCGTCGCGCTTTAACTATCTCATCATTCTACCTAATGTATACCTATAATAAATAATGACTATAATGTAAATGTCGAAAGTAGGAGTTCGCGGGTGTTCAGTATCTCATTTTGGTTAATTTTGAATTTTCATAAAGCACAACGAGAGACAGGCTTGACGAAACCGCCACTTTTGGTTGATAGACGAAAGTTTTGCCAGCACAGCAAATCGATCGCACCGGCTGGCTCCGGCTATGGGCGGTGTCGCTCCGTTTATGGAACTCACTGCGGCGCGATCCAAACTTTTTCCTCAATTAAGGAAGCGAGTTTCGAAGCTATAATTTCGTACTCTGCGTTTTATTACTTTTAATAAAATTAGTGACGCGCTGCCGCGGAAATCCTCTCGTACGCGATCGTTTCTTTTCCTTCCTTCCTTCCTCTTCTTACTTAAGTCTCTTCGTCATTCTCCTTTCTAATAAAATTTATTTCAATAGCACGAATAAAAATATTATAATTATGCTATTATTCTCCACAGAGTTTGAAATTTAGAGACTTGAAGAGAAAATCGTATAAAAATATTCACGAACTTTATATACTTTTATAATATCCTGCATAGAGTTGAGGCATTAAGTTAATCGATATCGTAATTTATCATGTAATCCGTTTATTCTGTTATCTACTGCAAAATAGATAAGTGTTTGCAATTATAAAATTTTGCAATAGTACTACACGCACTATAAAATTACAGAATTTTACATTATGTAATTGCAAAGTTTGATGCACTGACTTACAATTAAAATTGTAAAAATTTGTTAAAAAATATCACAATATAAATAATAATAATAATAATGTATATGTAATAATGATATGTAATAATAATAATAATATATTGGATATTTAAATTTAAAATAAATTCGAATTATTTTTAAGTAACTATTGTTTTAAATTACATGTTTAATTTAAATACACAAAACAATATAAATGCGTAAAAAATTATTACTTTGGACAACAAACTTGAAATTTGAATGACGCGACTATTACACAAAGATTCCAGATTTATAATTTCCATTTATTCGACCCGTCTGGCCAATTTTACAACAAATCACAACGTTTCGACTTCTGATTTGGGTCCTTCAAGTTTTTTGTACTATGTTTTTGTCAACTAGTCGCTTAGTATAAAACATTCGGGTTCGATATCTCATATCTCATTGTTTTCAGCTGTTGTTCAACAAAACTACGCATGTGCTTCTCTCATTTATCTGCGACGAGTGTCGTAACAGAAATATGGAGAAGTATCGATAAACAAATGTGTTTGAATATCGTTGGTCATGCGAATCGATACGTTTGATTCAATTTCAACGTGACCCACGTCAAACGATTAAACTCTTTAAAGTGGAAATCGAGTTCCTCGTGCGCAATACACATTTCCTGCCAAATCTCATGAGCAAAAGTTACGTTTCATTACAGATTATTTCAACTTTCAAATTCTTTTAAAGTGAATATAATGAATATCTTTCCCCATCAGTAAACAAAAATATAATATTTTATTTAAGTATTTATGATTGCGTCGTAAGTAATTATTGCATATAGGAATTGCATATACTAAAAAGAGTTTTATTATTTTTACTATATGTAAGCTTGGAAAGATAAGTTCTCTTATTAACAATATATATTTGAAAAACTTCTTTGAAAAAATTTTTATATCTGGATATTTTGTATTTATATTTTTACATGGGGAATAAAAATGTGTAAAAATAATTTATTTGCTTTGTTAAATTTATTTTTTTAATAATTTTATTTCTGTGAAACTAAACTGTAAAGAATTAAAAAGAATATTGTATCAATTGGCTGATTCGTTAACGGATTTATGAAACAGAATAACTAATAAAGGAACGTTTACATCGTTTTATTAATAGCTAATAGCAGATTACAAATTGAAGTACTACTATTGGAATATCGGTTTTGTCAAAGCGTGTGAAATGTTCGACAGGATGACACATTACGGGATTACACAGGACTGCATCATCCTCGGCATTACAGGAATTCTATTAACTCCTGCTATCTTCTCACGAATTCTTGCCAAACTGGGAATTTTCTATTTTTATCTAGTGGCTAACACTCGCTAGCGAATAATTTTCAATAAAGGACGGTCTTAAAAAATCACTACAACGTTGAACGTTTTGACATGAACATACTTCCTCTTCTGTTAAAAGAAAACCAAACATTTTTGTGTAAAATATAATTTTCAATAATACATCAAATTTTTACATTTTGCATATAAAAGTAATTTAATAAAAACAATATTATTTATTAAAAAATTTATGGGAGAGTTCATATACATATATATATATATATATATATATATATTTTACAAACATATATGTCAATGTACACTAATGCCCAATAAGTTTTTAATAATACCTTTGAAAGTAAAAGAACTAAAGATCTCAAAACAATTTAATAATTTAATAATTAAATAAATTTTATTAATACAAAATAAATATAAAAAATTATTCATGTGTATAAAATTATTTATTGTATAAATTTACATAACAACAGATAGATAGTAAAAAAATTACAGTAATAGTAAATTATTTGATAATCTTTATCAATTATAGCAAATCAAGTATTATAAATTATTCAGTTTCTGAGGAACTATTCAATACATGGGAAACCAATCAGTGCCTAATTGTATAATACTATGTACCATGTATAATCTAAATACCAATAACCTATCGAGGATATACTTCTAATGAATAATTTCCGATCTTCTTTTTATGGTGACCTAAGTTATCATAAAAGGAAGGGTACACATAATTTCCAAAGTAACTTCGCGACAATCCTTCGAATATGTTCATCTGCATACCAAAATACACGACTATATTTAACTTAAATTGAAATTTTAGATCGCGACAAAGACAATAAAAATAATGGAATTTTTTCAGGAAACACGTTTATAAATTTATTCTCGTCATTCTGTTCCATCTTAGAATAATCACGGAATCATTCGTTCTTTCGAATGTAATTTAATGTGACTGATTCATATCTTCACTATTCATGGAAGACTTGTAAGGGACAAGATCGTACCTCATGCTCGAGCTTTTATACGACGAGCGTGATTAATTTTATGTAATTCCATTAGACACAGGAGTGGAGATTTTTGTCTCTAAAACAGTAGAAAGAAAGTTTCATCGCGGTTGGTTCTTGCTCCGTGTAGCGTTTGTAGAGAACAATAAATTACGCTTGCATAAGAGCTTGGAGAGAGGACGCAAGGGGGGACGTTAATCGGATTGTTAGCGGGAAAGGGAAAATCTTACAATACAACTTTGCGAATGAATATTCGCGACAAGCGGTTGACGACACGACAAGTCGCCGCTCATTAATAAACGTCTCTAGACGTCACCGCGTCGTTTTCTTGTAAATAAAGTGCTATTTGTTGCGCACCGGATAATAGCTGCAAATAAATGTATCCTTCGTTGCATTCTAGTAATAAACGTCATTGAAATAAACGAACGCTTGTAGCAAAAAGATATAATTTAGCCGTAGAATATTAACATTTCGTACCGCACGCTTAAAGTGTATCAATTAATTCAACAGTTAATGTTATCAGCACGTGAACATGAAGTTATTATCAAGAAAATAGCACGTGATTCTTTTCAAAAAGAATTTTGTGACTTGTTAAAACTAGATTTAACAAAACTTTACTTATCCTGTTTTACGAAATCCTATCTTATTTTTACCATTTTGTTTTCTAAACATTCTATTAAAAGTCAACTTGGTCTTATCAATTTAAATTTATATCTCGAACGGCGCACGTTAAATTTACATTAAATATATGATTCAAAAAATAATAAAACATTCGAAATAAATAAGCAGGAGTTTAATAATCCGCGGTAATTCTTACTTTCTGCAATTTAATTCTCTCATTAAACGTGAAGACTCAATGAGACACACACTGAATTCGCGAATGTTTTACTAAAGCAAGCATGGCTGCACGACAACGAAGCGGAATATAAAAGTAAGTTCCGTACTACGTTCTTTCGACGACGATGCGGTCCTGGCCGTGTTAATCCTACGCGGGATTTCAGCGCCGAAGAATTTGCATAGTCGTAGGATTTTTATCTGCACGAGGGGCCATCAACTCGAGTCGCTTGCGGCACCGACGCCCGCGAACTCTTACGCCAGGTGGTCCCGTATCCGCCGGTCCGCGCCCATCCTCCCTCGAATAACGGCGCTCCGGAAACAGGGCGCATCGATTTTTCATTAAGCTTCAGCTCCGCGGACCGTCGCCTGCTTTGCATACGCGCTTACTCGCAACGTCGAATCGCGAATTCCCGGATTCTCCCTTCCACGAGGTTCACGCTCGTGCGACCGCGCTGTTTCCGATTACGCGACGCGAAATCCCACGGCCCATTTCCGCGTCGGCCGTTCCGCCGGAAGCGACGAGCAAGCCAGACACACGTACCCGAAGCCCGATCGAACTTAACGCACAACAGCGCTGCGCAGAAATCACTACGCGGTTCTTGATCGTTATTAAATAACGAAATTTGCGATCAACATCAATTTTTTCTCCATTGAAGCGTGCATCTCTTGCGCGCGTCTCGTGTTCTTCTGAAGCTTCTGAAGACTGCTCTCCTATAGAAATGGCAGTAATACGATATTATTCCCTTGACACAATTCACTTGCGTGGCGTAATCTGATTAGTTTAGAAGTATACAAAATAATCCTCTCAAGACGATATTTCTAAAGCTGTGTACGCGATAAGAGGATTATGTAAAGCTGGCTACGGCTTGTTTGACCTCTGAAGGATATCAAGAGATTAAGAAAAAAAGGAATAATACGAGGATTTGCTGCGATATCGTGTGCATGGTAGAGATATGCGTCAATCGTTTCCACGCATGTTCGTGCCAGTCGGCGCGTAAACTAGAACGAATGGGCGGGGTTACGTAGAACGAGGCAAATTTCGGGAAGCGAAATTTCCATTACCACGATATCCTCACGTTTTCCTGATTTTTGATCTGCGATCGAGCGACGTGTCGAAAGTCGTTCGCGAATCCCGTCGCGGATGGAATCATAACGATTGTGCTCGAAGTTGTAAAAACTTTCCTACCTCGAACGAGTTTAACACTCAGCCGACCCGGATATCTTCAACTTTCTTACGATCGTACGATGTAATTTCGATCCAGGGTGGCGTGGGAAACCGACATCTAAGCAACTACCGCGATGTTTGATGCGAACGACTGATAACTTTGATAAGAAAGATCGCTTGTTTTTTATTTTATTTCTTCCGAGTGACAAATGCACTTCTTGAGATACACATGCGAGAGATATATGTTAGAACAGAACAAAAGCACACACACACACACACACACATCTATACTAATATGTAAAGAGAAAACCTGTTTTTTTGTTACCGCATAACTTAAAAACTACTGAACCGATTTCCTCCAAATTTTGACATCATATTCTCATATACAGTAAGACAGACATAAGCTATATAGCATGTCTAAAAATATTTTTATTATCCAGAAATTGATGTTTTCATTTTTTTATTATTTACGGCTGTATTAACCTTTGTGGTATAATAATGTCACCGCTAAGCGGCGCGCGGCTTCATCCCCTGCAAGCAGATTGCATCATGATATTCTTGAGAAACATAAAGAAACATAAATATAATATCACTTCCTATACGTATGATTCGGTCACACTATTATCTCGGGCGAAGCCGAGACGAGGGACGCTAGTGTGTGCGTGCGTGCGTGCGTGCGTGCGTGCGTGCGTGTGTGTACATATAAAACTCTTCAACATATTTCTTTCATGAATGCTGAGATTAACGTCTAAATATTTCATTTTGCTTGTGTGTGATGTGCACGCGCGTATGAAACTGTAGAAGCAGGAGGAGAGATTTTCCTCTAACATCTTCTTGCTTAATTATGATCCTGTTACGCATCGTCGAGAATTATTGATTTAAGGCCTTGCAAAGTCACCATGCACGCTTACTAATCGTCAGATATCTCAGCGTCAAGAGCATTTACATACTTGGTCTAGCATATCAGGATGAACTCAGCTATAAATGCAAAGATTTTCTACACAATTTCCCCCAATTTGATTATACAGACTTATTATACAGACTCCCAGTCACACGATTCATCCCGGTATTGTACACGATCCTTAGACACACCCGATAATAGTCTCCTTGTCACAGATAAGTTTATGTTACGCTGTCGTTGAAATTACGACGCTGACCTGGCACGTAGTAGCTAACAATAAGACGTACCCAAGAACGTACAATCGCCAATGTACAAAACTAAAATACCGTTGCTCGTTACAACTTATGTAGTTCAAATACATAAGATAAGTTAAAAGTTAATGAAAGTAATTACATGTATATAATTTTTATATATAATCTTAATGTGTTTTATATATTTTTATATATAATCTTAAAGATCTTGTTTCTGACAATCTACATATTATACACTATAAATCATGACGGAACATCTATATTAGTTTTTCAAATATACGTCGAAATCACACAAATATTATATAATATTTATAGTATTTTATATCATATTAATGTGCACTTAAATGTGCTTTTATAATTAAATTAATTAATAGCTATATTTAATTTAAAAATCTTTTAATTTAATTTAATAAAATATACACAAATAAATAAATGGTTAATTAAAACTCCCCTATTAAAATTAACAAGTAACAAACAAAAATTGGGCTTTGAAAGTCAAACGAAGTTAATGGTATGGAAATTAATGTTATATAACATTTAATTAACAATTAGAAAATTTAATTAACAATTTGATACAAGTTATAAATCGTATATTTTAAAGTAAGCTGAA
This sequence comes from Crematogaster levior, assembly GCA_901521435.1. Lineage (NCBI taxonomy): Eukaryota > Metazoa > Arthropoda > Insecta > Hymenoptera > Formicidae > Crematogaster > Crematogaster levior. Next base: position 158,144 of record CABEGB010000854.1, on the reverse strand, counting down.
ATGTACAATTTATAACTTATATTTAATTATTAATTGTTACATAACGTTAACTCTTGCACAATTAATCGCGTTTGACTTTCAAAGCTCACTTTTTCCCTTGTTTGTTGTTAATAAATAAATAAGTAAAATCTAATTCCCAGTTGCAATTGTACACATATTTTGAAATGCGAATATTATAATATTTAATTCGTTATAATTTTTTCAGAAAACTCTTTGGTCAAACATAAGTATAAAATTTGCTTGTTTTTTGCAAATTATTTATGTAAAAAGATATAACTATTATACGCATAATTTGCATAATATATTGTAAATTTTTTATATAGTATGTTCAAGTATCATTGTGTCAAAAAACTGATTTGATACTTCATGTCAAAATCATTATAATCGCATTAAATTTAATCAGTATCCTACTTATCTTGGAGTATTTTTAAATCTCTCGGGTGTTTGTTTTTGATTACATGGCACTATGGGCATTGCAGGTACGTTACGTATATCGATGTACTTGCGCGGCGGGTTCACGAATGAGTTTGCAGAATTGCGGAGCAGATACTCAACAGAGAGACGCAGAAGATGTCGTCGTAGATTGTCAACATCGTTTAGTACCGTGCGGTGCAAAACACATATAAGTACACAGGATATCTGTTGCCAGTTCATACCCTATGCGAGGTCGTTGCCCTATTTCCTCAGGACGACGGAAGGGACGGTTATCGGTTGGTCGTGAATGGGGCCAAGCTCGTGGACACCAATTTTACGATAACGAACCACTGTGAATATAGATAGGAAATTGAAGCGATCTTCGACAGGGAGCAATTTATATCTTTAATAATTTCTTTAATAATTTAAGAAGTTCTTCAATTATTTAAGGCATAATTAAAATTACTTGAACAAATCTATATATTGAATCTGTTGAATTTGAGATTTCTTCTTTATTTACAAAATGCAAAAATTTTGTGCAATATCGAAAAAAAATCAAAATAAAATTTCTAGTTCTGTATATATATATATATATTCTAGTTCTGTATATATATATATATATATTTAACAGATTGAACTTTTAAATTCTTTATCAAAGTATTACTCTTAAATATTGCAGTGTTATAATCCGATACTAAAACAAAAATAAAACAAAAAGCAGTTCGTGCAACAAAGGATGTTGCAAATTCGATAATATAAATCCATAACGGATTTTCAATGCATTCCTCCATTCCGCATAATTTTTAATTTTATAAATGTGAATGGAGGAACAACACAGAATAGAGGCCGCAGATACAGAGTATTATATCCAGAGTATTATATCCTTGAAGCATTGAATGCAGCAAAAGAGATTGCGATATAGGTAATTGACGCACGGTAGGCTAGACGTCTCATCGGCCGACAACGTTAATCAACGCTGACTGAAACGCTCGCAAACCTAGCAAGCAGATATCCTCCTTTAATCGTGCTCGGCTAGAACTGGTTTATGTTAACCTAATTTGAGATTGATATCATAATGGGCACTCAAGAGCCTCCTCGACATGATTAAGCTATATACGGAAATAGTTGACTTTTTAAGTTAAATTAGATTTTCCCGACACGTGTTGATTTGAATATATGTATTATTAATAAATTACACACAAACTGTAAAAAATATATTGATACTAAAATTCCAGATTAGATATTAGTATAGTAATACGTAGAATTTTATATTTAAGAGATTTACTTAATAACATTAATATAACATACAAATTTCGCTATTCATTCTACCTAGTTGAATTTAGAATACGAAAATATTTTAAATTTTCAGATTGTTTTCCTCAAGATTTCTATTTCCCATAAAACGAGATTATGGGTGGAAAATTGTATATCTGTAGTTAAAACGACAAATAATTTATGTGATTTTGTTATTGTAAACTATTCTCCACCCTAACGTCATTCTCACAACTCCCTCTTATATGCACAGCGTTCTTCTCCTTTATACGTTGAGTAACATTCAACTTCACTACCAGGCTTCAACGATCGTTACCTTTGTTAAACTTTACCGCCTATCTCCTTCATTAAGCGTTCTCGAAGTTATATAAAGTTGCTTTTCTGTTATGCTATTCCCTTACGATATTAAACTCTTCAGTTGCTTGCATGCCATTAAGTTCTAACATTTCGATCAATCAATAATCTTTTAAGCTCCTAAAGAGTATTTATTTGTGTTATTGTATCGTATCTCCGAAATTTTACACACATTTTGTGAAATGTATGTATCATTTTGTTTGTTAAACTGACAAATTTTACGCAAATGTGCTTGGAATAAAAAATAAACCATTTATTATAACGATCGTTTCGAATTTTATTTTCTATACAGATCTGGAAAATAATACAGCCGCAAATTTTAGCAGTATTAAAATTAACATTAATATTCTTTAGTTTAAGCAAAGAGATTTTGACATTAATTTTCATAAATTGCAATATTTAAGTAACTAATATATGTATCTAATGTAATGTAAATTAATATATGTAATGTAGTAATCAATATTTTATATAAAATATTGGTTATTACATTACATATGTTAATTTATATGATATGATAATTAATAAAAAATCCGATTGCTTTTCCAGATCTGTATAGAAAATAAAATTCGAAACGATCGTTATAATAAATGGTTTATTTTTTATTCCAAGCACATTTGCGTAAAATTTGTCAGTTTAACAAACAAAATGATACATACATTTCACAAAATGTGTGTCAAATTTCGGAGATACGATACAATTGTAATTTTAAAAATATATATATATATACACATATGATTTTAAAGACTTTATCAACGGAAGCAAAGCTGTGAGTTATATTGCAGATGCACGCAAAAAAGACGATAAATTTCATGAAACTTCTTGAGATTTTGAATTGATTTTCACTGGAATGTTTTTGCTCACGATTAAGCGGACAATTTGTATCAATTGTTGTGCGAGAAACTGAAAATATGTACTTCTATAGAATTTTACCTACTATACTATAGGTATACGTACCTACCGAGGAAAGGCGGTTGCCGGTAATGCAATTCCACGTCACAGTACGGGAAGTTCCGCTTCCCTGCAGATATACGCATTCCTGTTCGTCCTGCCTCAACGGTACCGCACCGCATCGCGGTGCTACACAGCATCAAGCTGGATAATGCCGTATGAGAAGCGTCTCTCGTTTGGAAATGTAATATAACCAGAGACACCGGAGCAGGAATGCGCGCATCTCTAACGCGTGAATACGCGAGATAGAGACATCGTCGTCCCTAAGTAAATGAAAATTGAAAATTCGCGACGTTGACTTCACACAGTCCCCCTATAATCTTAGTTCCGTTTTCCATCTGTGGTATATCTCGAATACTCGTTTCTTTTCCGTTATGGTCTACGAATGCACATGGAACGAAATGCCGCGTTTGCAATTCGTTTCACAATTCGGCGATTCCGCGCGAATAGAATGACTCCACATAAGCTTGCCCAAATGTTTCTATTCTGTAGGTGCTTTTTGATAATCGAAAAGAAATATACGTCCAAAAGAATGTTAATCCTCTGTTACTCGCATAATAGAAAATAGTCGTCCATTGTGAATTTTAGTTTTTTTTATGCCTCACGACAATTTGTCCGATACTTTTATATTATACTTAAAAATCGAAAGCATTAATTTGTGATATATAGAAAGACAATTTTGTGATATGTAGAAAGTACTTCTTTTATTACATTATTTTATTGCTACATTATAATATACAATAGTATATGCAATTAAAATTATAATCAATATGTTTAAATAATAGAATAGCCTAAACAATGAGGAACTACTACTATTTGCAGAAAAATCATAAATAATACAAGATCAACATATGTTTCATGTTATTAATATTTTAGATAGACACAATTTAGTATAATAAAGCACACATTTCTGTGCAAATTCACTCTTCTGTGGATAAATCGAGGATGTCATTGTATAAGTAATTAGCGTTTAATTTCATTTGGTCTATTTGGGTTGAAGTGCTCTATAATAACAAAATAACAAAGCACACGCATTATTGGAGACTGTAGATTGCAAAGGGTGACCTCGGACGTGATTGACAGCGGTTCGAAGCGTGTTAATTTGAGGGATGACCGCATCTACAAGAGTTGCAAATCGAATTAGGTAGGCACATCCCGTGTACAACAGTTGTATTTCGCCAATTTTTAATAATTTCATTTTTACCGTTTATCATTGATTTTCTCAAAAGATAATCACATCAGTAGTCGTATATTCTGCTTTGTTCGTGAAATCTCATTGACAGTGATTGCGAATTATCCAAAAAAGTCCGGGCTACAATACAGTTCGGCAGAGTAATCAACGTTTAATTTCTGTGCATTATTTATCGTTCGTGGCTTCGCCGAATTGAATGGCGGTAATTTTCATGTTAATTAACGATAAGATTTTACGTTTTTGTAGTACCATATACAATCGCAGGTAAAAGAATATTTCGTAAATGCATGAATGTACAAATAAATGTGCTCAATCTATAAAAATTTTATTTAGTAAAATAAAATATCTTGCAAAATAAACAAATCAAATAAGCTAAAAAACGAGCAATACGTTAATACAAACAAAATAAAATGTAAACAAATTCAGGAATAATAAATATGTTTAAACATTTCGACTTACAAAGCCTTCATCACTAGGCTGAAAGAAAAAATACATGATGTAGATACAGATACAAAGCGTAGATTATAATGTTATAATGTAATTATAATGTAGTTATTAATTCGGTAGAACGGTTACAAACACATATTCTTTGTAACAGACCAGCAACAAAGTAAGAGAAGTAAACAATGTATTGTGAGTATAAACAAAAAAGGCTATATAATAACGAGTTAACGTGAGTTCGCAAGTTTCAAAATCACTGTAAGCCTCATTCAGCTTTGTAAGAATTAATTCCATGTTTTTATTCTTTAGTGTGCATTATTTCTGATACACTCTTTTTTGATAATTATATTTAATGTCTAAAATTTTGATGTTTTCCCAATCGAAAGAGTGGTTAAGGTTTAAAATATGTTCAGAGACTGAGACTATACTGAAAGTTTTGAAAGATCAAGCTTTACATTAGCTTCATGTTCTTTTAACTTCGTGCTTTATTTAAAAAAAAATCATTGTAGAGATTGCGAAGCTTCATATGTAGGACGAGGAGACAATTAAGCTCACATTAAACTTATTATTATATATCCTTTCTTGTTTATACTCATATTGTTTATTTATTTCTCTTACTTTGTTATCGGTCCTTCATATAAGATATTGTGTGTTCGTGATTGTTCAACTGTATCATTACTATTGAACGTTGTTAGAGTGATAGGGTAATAGACGTGTATTGGCCTCTTTGAACTTTCTCGAGGAGCAATGACGGATTTGGTTCTTTTAACCCATCACTGATAGCTGTGGTATCTGAACACATTATAATCATCTGCGCTTTGTACCTATATCTACATCATGTATTTTTTCTTTCAATTTGGACGTGTGTTTACCGATAAAGGCTTTATAAGTCAAAACATATTTATTTTATTGAAATTGTTTACATTTTATTTTGTTAATATATTTGCTCGTTTTTTTGGCTTTCAACTTATCTATTTTGAATATTTAATTTTTATACTTTGTTTTAAAATCTTTTTAAAATAAAATAAAAAATATCTTACGTCTAAAATTATATTTTTCTAAATACATTTGTATAAAAGACATCTAGTTAATCATCATTTTGTGTTGTTTTTCAATTTTAAATATTAGATGTAATTAAAAGTGACTTTTAATTGATAATCATAATATAACAATGATGAAGATAACGAAACTATTTTGGAGTGAACAATTTTAGGGAATTTTTTGCACGAGAACATTTCGTGTACACGAAGCGGGGAAAATGTTTCGGACAATGTTCTAAACACAACAAGTGGCCACTATCAACATTGTATTACGATACTGGTACCATAGCGTTCCGCGTGCCAAGTAGATACTATCGGGATGGTACATAATAATCCACGGTACCGGCAGTGAACCGCGTACGCTACTAACCCACTATACATACATTGTACCTATAGACTCTGACTTAATTACAATGCGGGGTAACGACTACATATAGCTCGAGTCCCTTCTCGTTCTATTCCTCACATCTTCAATATCCGTCGATGACCCTTGCGCACGCTCGTTTAACTAAACTAAAAGTAACCATTCCCAAAATTACGCAAGAAATGAAATCCTATGAAATTTTCTAGACATGTAATTAATCCCGCGGGGCTATCTCTCTAATTCTTTGCATTAGTACAGCTCTATTAACTAAATTGACATTACACGGTAACGCTGTTTGGGAGAAGAGCGACTAATTATAACTTAATTTGTGATTTTCTCGCATTGGAGAGTGTTTTACGAAAAGTGGAAAAGATACTATTTTACAAGCTATTGTTTTTATATAATTTGTCAAGCTAAATTACGCAAAATTAAAATATGAATATGAATTCTCTTAGACACTGAAAATATAAACATAACTGTGATTTCCTATCTATGACAACGTCATAAGCATTATTTGATTTTAATTATACTTTTACTTATTCTTATTTATACCTTTATCTATTCTTTTATTATTTAACATATACATATCTTATCTATTTATTCATCATCTAAACATATATTATATTGGCTTGTATCTATTTATTTATCATTTAACATACTTATACGTTTTAACTGTTTATTTATTTATTGTTTGTATACTCTAAATTTGTCCGGGACTTAGAAGACGGTTGAAATTGTTACCGCTCAGTCCCTCTCGTGCCTTCACGAATCTTTGACACGTTTTTCTACACTTGCATAGAATGATGTCTTATTTATTATTTTATATTTTTTGACGCACTATTGCTCTTATTGCTATACTCTATTTGACGCACAGCCTTCGTAAGTTGTAAATTAATATATTACAAAATTGTAGCGTTGTTTTTAAAAAAATGTAACACTTTTCTTTTTAGTATGTAACACTGTTTGTGTGAAAAAATATATCTCATTTGAAAAGGATCAAAATCAATAGTCAAAACGTCGTGAATACAAATAAAGACATTATATAGCCAGTTTGTCGTCAAATAATACCCTTCTTTTTGAATTCTCTATACTTACATTATAATAGTTCGTAACTACTACGTTCGTAACACTACGGAAGCCGAAAAGCATTTCTTCTTTTATGTTATTAATAATCAAATAAAGTTATTGAATTCAACTTTAATAATCATTATGCAATACACTTAGAAATGTTGCTACCTCTATAATCTGCTTTTTTAATTAATTTAAAATTCTTTACAATTTATTTCTAAAGATGCTTATTTAATTATCAATTTAATTACGTATACTATTATTTAATTACGTATATTTCCGAAACTCTTTATCTGTTTCAAGTCCGACATTATTCAGGGTGTAGTTAACTGAAATGGAAATAAATATACACGCAAAAATATATATTATAATATTAGACAAACAATCCAGTCCAATCGTATATTTCTTCGTATATTCTTACGTTATTCATATAAACAGTCAAATTCACTTATTTACAGCTAAAAATTGTTCTTTTTTTCAACAATATGTTAATTACATCAATTCTTACAACTTTCTAATGTTCTGAGATCCGTAGTGTTTTTATTTCTCTCACTATCCATCAAAGAATAAAATATAAAACTGATTAACTTTTCCTTGGACGTATTTAATTATTTCCATTGTAGATAAACATAAATTTAGTTACGATAACTACTTGTCGATGTGACAAGTAGTAACTGTATGGAAGTTCAGATAATTAACAGAGTTAACGGGTGACTACGTTGCTCGGTGATTTAGTATAATTTTGTTCCAAATCTCGGCGAGTAACTTAAGTGGCTTACTGTCAGATTAGCGCCGAATTCTAGTAAACTGTAATTTATTGCGTAACGCAATGACGTTCTCCTACTGATCTAGCGTGATCCATTGATTTCGTACACGTTCCTGCATTTGATGATCAAGATCGATTGTATTTGACACGTGTTAGTTAATGGGCACATGGTCTTTCTGTTTAACGGATTAACAACGCGTTCATTTTGACGATTAATTAGTGTCACATTTGCGTAAAATTATTGGGATTTCCTCTATGTCGTAAGCAGACAAAGGATTACAATTGCACAATATTGCATAAGTGGAATGCTTATTTCATTTAATCTTGGTAGAAATATAAGAACACACTAGAAAATATTGTTTTTTCTTTTTTGTAAATAGCAAAAGTCTTTTATCTCGTTGTGTATAAAATATAAAATTGTGCGTTTTGTAAATTTTCGTCAGAGTAAACGAATAATTATCAAACGCTGCAATTATAAAAACGGTTGCAGTGAATTAAAGAAAGCGAATAACAAAGCGTAATGCATTAATTAAAAACGTTCGAGTTTTATATAATAATATGACGAGCACATTATATTTGCAAATTCTATATAAATTTTTAAAAGATGAACGAATAATACATTTTGCTTTGAATATACAAGTATCCAATAAAGGTAATTGAAACGGAATAAATTGGGAACGTTCTAATGATTGCTTTAATCATTTTAACACATAATTTAATACTACAGGATATCTCAAATCGCGGCATTAATGATTTTTATGTATAAAGACTTTCATAAATTAAGCTTTAGCGATGTATTTGATTTTTCATTTAATCTCAAGTGGTCTCTAATGGAATTTTAAATTGCTTTTAATCAGTAAACTTAAAAGTTCTTAAGGCTATGACTAAAAAATTGATGCGAAAAATTTATACAAGCGCAATTAAAATGTCTTGATTTAGTATTTAACAGGTTCGAGTAACCTAATCTTTCCGTCTTCGGTCAAATAAATCTCTCTGTGAGATTACGCTTGGACCAAAACAGGGAGCTTTGCGACCGATGCTATTTACACGCGACGGCTATAATCACGTTATTCGCGTATTTCGATCAGCCGTGATATTATACAATTTACACGCCTGCGACAGCGAAATATGTAGTGCGTTACACGGCCGTGTGTGGCCGCACAATTCATGCATTTGCGCACCTTTCAGCGTACGCAAATACAATCTCGCGCCGCTGCATTTGCATACCGCAGATTCCGTCAGAAAATCGTCCTCTGATCGGATCCGCCATTCAAAACAGGTCAGATATTTTGAATTTGTAATCTCGAGTTAATCTTTAACATGTACCAGTTCTCCGACTGTGTATGCTTCTTTCCTACCGTTCACGGATTATATAGCTTTTATGATTTTTTAAATCATATATACGCGTATTTCTACGTATTTCTTGCGTAATGTGTCACTTTTAAGTGTAAGTTATCACTGAACACTTTATTTTTTCTGTTTGATACTTTTTATTTTTCGACGAAATACTTATCCTGCAAATAATTTTGTTTTAAAAATCAATTTTTATATTTTATATTTATTTTATATTTTATATTTTATATTTATATTTTTATATTTTATATTTTATATTTATCTCTTTTTGTGTGATATAATTATTTATCCAATTTTTTTAAATTTCCTTTCTTGTATTATATTTTTTTCGCTAGTCATAACGTCATTTTATACTGGTACATATAAAAATAATATAAAAATGCATACTCTAAAATCTTTGCACTACTATTAACGTTGGCTCAAAAAATTGTATTACGTAAAAGTTTCTTAGCCTTTTATATGCCAGTTCTTTCTTCAATAGATGTGAACATCTGATTTAATTTTTCAATCAACTAATAAGCGTTAAAATGTCGGAGCAGGTTTAAAAGACGTTACGTCGTAATGCATTACTTGCATCGTAAAGACATTTCAATCCTTCATTCTTCCAAGTTGCAGGACCTTACATTACACTGTCGCGGATAAAGTGATGTATCACTTCCTTCTGCGATAAACTCCAAAGGAAGTAATACTTCAAAGGAGAAAGGGGAGAGAGGTGCCAATCAATTATAGACATGGTAACGTCTTTTGAGTACATTCCATCACGCTCGCGCGGGGAAGTCCAACGATCTGAAAACAATTATGTGCAAGAAGATTGAATTCCCATCATGTTCCTCAGCAGCGAAAGGACTGATAGAAGAATAATACTCGATCTTTGCTTCGGTAAGCATTGTAATCGGAACGCAGCGGATGTTCCCGATTACGAACGAACCGTATCAATCCCGCGTTATCAATGATGGAAAAGTGTGGCTCGAGAGCCAATATCGATAATCGGCGATTGAATTAATACGGAAAGAACGCTTTCGTGGATATGATGTGTTCGGTATCATCGCCTGATGAAGGAAGAACGAGCCTTATTCGTGACGCTCGTTAAAGCGAAATTCCGATAAAACGTGATAAATGGTTCTCTGTACTATCGTGTAATTGTCGCATACCAACGAACGCATACCCTTTTTCCGCTGCGTGACCGAACTGGAAATTAATATATTTAAATCTGGCGAATGCATCCCTTCTCGCCGTTTTCTCATGCACGTGCTTGCGAATGTATCATTTCCGGCTTTCCACTCTTCTCCGCCTCTCTTTCTCTTTCCTACAATTCTGCTCTAACGTAATCTACGGTTTCGGAGTTTCCTCAATGGATTTTTGGATTACTGCGAGACAAATGACTACTGTTCCCCACGGGGAAAGTATAAAATACCGTAAAACTGCGATTACCCAGCCAATCCTGACAGAGAATTAACTCGACGTCGGTAGGAATTTCTCCCCCCATTACCGAAGTCTACCTTAGAAATTGATGGAAAGAGATCTCACGAAGTAATCTTTAATAATCTTAAATGTTTGTAATGTAAATTCATCAAGTTAAATTGAAAAGTGACTAAGTTAACGTTTAGATTATGAAAACGTTTTGAATTATTAGAATTTTAATTAGCATTCGAAAGATCAAGTTCTGTTATTTTATGTTAATTATAAAGAAGCTATAAACATTATTTAAAATGTGTGTAAAGTGTGTGTGTGTGTGTGTGTGTGTGTGTGTGTGTGTGTATGCGTGCGTGCGTGTAAAATAAGATTAAAAAATACAAACATGCTTTCTCAATGTCAAATAGTACAGGGTGACATAGATATCAATAATAAACAAATATTTTTTAACTTTCTCAAGAATTTATCAACAACTCGATTTTAAAGCACAAGTAATTTCAACAACTCGATTTTAAAGTACAAGTGATATTAAATCTGGCTTTTTCCTTTCAGTCAGTTTTGAAATATTACTATAACTTTTGAATTGCCTATAAATCTACCGCCATAAAACTTCGTGTTCAATGAGATTTAAATTCTGTCATTATCACTTCATACATGCAGAGACGATCAAAAATGTTTTGTTTTTATATTCTTTGCATCCGCGCGATCTTTAAGAGCGCAGCTGAAAACGATGACAAAAATAAAACGCATGATGCGTCTACTTTGCAAATTACTTTATTTTTCTTACGTATGCAGTTGAATGCAGTGTTTCAATGTGATGCACAGCACAACAAAATATACAAACTTATACAACAAAAATTATTTAAACGTTACGATTGAAAGTGTTTTGGCTTAAATTAAAGTTGCCTGAATTCAAAGATAAATAAAAAGAATTTGATTTTTTTTTTAATGTTCCTTTTTGGCTCAAATAATATATCTGTATATCATTTCTGCATACAAATAATAAAAATAACAGTTACAGTAGTTTGCAATATGTATAATATTGTATACGCTATTTATCTTTTATGAAAACTTGGACATTTTATATACGTTTTTCTAAATTAATTTTCTAAATCAATAAATGAGCTATTACCAGTGACAACTTCAATAACTGAGAAGTATAATTCACTTTAATGTGTGTATATATAAAAAAATTATTTAAAATCTATACCTATCTTTTTTAACTGTTTTACGATCAGTCAAAATTAACCCTTACCTTACAACAATCATGAGTATTTCGTATCCAATCGATTTCTATCCACGGAAGTTTGTCGAAACTATGAAGGTTCTCCCATTTTTTATCCCTTTCTAAAAAAAGTTTGGTGGACGCCTTTGTGCGGCTGGGCGACCGAGACTACAAATTTCTCTATAAACAGCACCGAGTTTATTTCTGCGCCGGACATGAATAACCCATGATTGTAGAAATAAAATCCTTTTTGTGCAAAATGACAATTTTGTAAAAATCATTGTAAGTATCCTATTTTCTAAATTAATAATTATCTGTTTTTAAAAATGATTTTTCTAAAAAAAAAATCACTTATTTTAGAAAAATAGATTTATATTTGCCCAGATTGTAAAGCGTGATATCTTTTTTATATTTCAATAGAACTTGTTCTTGAATATATTATTTTTGCTCCTAAATTTAAAAAATGCATATTTTCTTGCTACTCGATAATTCGATACTCGATTTTTCCTACTTACCCTTTTTTGAAAACCACTTATTTTCACGTGTTCAAATAATTATATTTTTTAAAGAATTTAAAGTTCCTATATTTAAAAAAACTTTATACTTAAACAAAATCCTATATAGGATCATTTTTTTAATAAAAAATAATAATTTTTTAAATCAAACAACTTGTTAATCCAATTCTTGATTAATCTTCGGTAAATTAAATTATACTACATTTTATTTTTTCCTAAATAAAGTACATACATTTGTTCTAGAAACTTGAATGTATGTTTATGAATTTTTAGAGATTTGTTTTAACCACTTCCAACCAAATAGGTGAAAAAGTAGTCGGACTCAAAATACTCATAATTGTAAGGATAAGGTTCCTTTTCTTTACGTACCGTGTGTATTGTGAGAGTACCCGATTAATTTTTATTTTTATTTTGGAAATATATTGCTTGAATGGGTCGCACAAAAATAAAACAAGAAAAGAGAGAAGAAAGTGATATAATTATTTCAGTTGCGCAACGCAAAAAGCAATTTTTACGCAGGAAATCTTTACGCATTATACCTTTCTTTCATATGAGGTAATTCAACCTAGGATGATCATCAAAAGTGAACTGTGCAAACGCTGTGAAGTGTGATTCTCGTTCGGCCTCTACCAACCGGATTACCGTTTGTGCTTTACTTTACCGGAAATTAATGAGCCCAGGAGTAAATAAGGTCTCTCTTATGATTCACAGGGGCCATTGTTATATGAGCCCCCGTTTCATAAAATCCATAAACCGTTGCCGCAGAACGTAAGAGAACGAGCATACTCGTGAAAATTTTGTTGCTCGATCCATTTTCCCGAACATCTCGCCAGGTTTGCGGAGTCCTGTATGTGCACAAGGCCTCCAGACATATGTATAGTCTCATATTATATATTGTATACATATGTATATTATATAACTATATACAATGTGTATATGTGTACAATGTGTATATGTGTAACTATATACATACACACTGTACTATATATAGACTATCTCATTACTAACATATTTGTATTGGCTACGAATTACTTGGAGATAACTTTTCTCAAGAAAAATCTGGTAAAGATATTTATCGTGTTAAAACTAAAATTTGGCGAATAAATTAAATAATAATCGAATTTTAATAATCAAATTTTTATAATTAAAGTTTGAACAAAAGTTGAAATAAAATTTACATTAAAGATTTTGTGATTTTCACAAATTTTGTGAAAAAAAGTTAAAGAAGTTTAGAAAAATCTTGCAGGCAAATATCAATTTAAGAAATACATGTAACAGTAGCTGAAGAATAAACATTATCCAATGAATGAAATTTATCGAAAATTATCGAACTGCTGCGTTATGGGAAGTGTCATCACGGACCTTTTTTTGGTATAATTATTTGGATATAATTAGATTGAATAAGATTTGAAAGAACAAAATAAATAAAAGTTAAAACAATTCCTAAAATTTTCACAAAAAAGTTACTATATTTAACGGTATTTACATGTATTTACCACAATAATCTGAGAGAGAATCAAGAAAGTTTATCAAGGAAGTTAGGGACATTCTATGTTGACACATAAAGCGAATTATATAAGGTATATGGAACCATGGTAATCCTCGTGTGCCGTAATCGCGAGACTCTTGAAAAATGGATCGGCTCTACGTTGCTACGCGTATAATATCGCCCGTAGTCGTAACATCCGTAATAGCAGCTAAGATGATCATAAAATGGTCACTATACTACAAACATAACAGTAAATCACGATCTCGTCGCGTTCAGGACTACGATGTCCAGTTAATGCGACAGTCGAAATATGAATCAGATTTTACTTGTAAAAGAATCTCAATTAGTTTTTCTTTGCACTCTGAGGCAATTTAATTTAAATTTTTCGTGCAACAGAAGTAGCTTTCGTGCAATGAAAGTAGCTTTCTAAATTTTAGAAACGTTTTCGTCGAAAATTAATTATTATACATATAATTGCTAAGTATAAAACTAAGTAAAAAAAAAAACATAAATAAATGTATGGATAAATGTAAGATATACAGAGTGTTTCTTAATAAGTGCGAAAAATTTTAGGATCTAATTCTTTATAAAAAATTAAGGGGAGTTTTTCATATAAACATAATATACTCCTATATCCGTCCTTGTGGAGTTACACTCCTCCAAAAATGGAGATATAAAAATTAAGTTTTTTTTCTCAAATTTAGAACAAGTTTAAGGAATGAAATTAGGTGGATACTTTCTACTAGTAAAAAGGTTATTAGTAAAGGTTATTAATATTTTTTCAGCCTCTCATATTGTTATAAGGGAAACTAGCACGATAATGTATTTTATAAAAATATATATTTACCACAATATTTTTAAATCAAACTACAGAGGAAATAATTTGAAAAGTAAAATAAATAAAAAGAAATATTAAAAACAAATTATTTTGGCACTTTTTAATAAACATACTTATTACGAATGTGTTTCAAAAACTTTGCTTTTAATTTAACATTTAAATTTTCCGATTATAAAACGCAATTTCGATTAATACTCGAAATCGAAAATAAATATCAAACGAAGGTTTTATCCACGTTCTAAGAGCGTTTAAAAAATTTGATTTAGGTATGAAAAACGACGAAAATTTTTTCGTGAAAATAAAAAGTGACATATTTTGTCTATTTCCAAATTTTCCGCTGTTTTTCAGAAATTTAACAAAAAAGGCGACAAAAAAGGGTTTAAAAGGTTTAAAAAGTAAGTACGTATGCTAGTCGTAAAGCTTAAATAAAAATAAAAATTTTCATTTTTTAAACATTCAAATCATATAATTAGAAAGAAAATTATCTTAGAAAAATAAAAAAAATTCTATGATTCTTTCTCAAGAAAAATTCTGAAAAAAATCATGACGAAATTTTTTAAGACGCGCGATCGTAAAAAAAATCGTTGTCGATTTTTTAAAGGGTGGCGATCAGCGACCTATTTATTTAGCATGGAATACCCCAAATATATATTACGTGTAAGTGTAATATAATACATATAATATGATAATAACGAATTGGTATGACGCCCGCACGGAATGGGGGAGTTCCAGGTTCGAATTCTGGCTGAGGTAATATTTTTCGCAATAAATTCTTTATTCAATTTACCAAACATTCAAAACGATTAAAATCGAAAGATGATTTTAATTCATTGTTTGACTGCGTTAGGCTGACAATCCATGTTCGGCGCGCAGATCATTTATTGATTGGCTGAAAAGCCTTCACGTGGCCAGTTTGCCTGTCAAATAATACCTTATCATGTGTTATAATACATATAAATTTAACATATATAAATATAATAATAAGTAATACAATATAATTATTATTAGATTGTATCGCATGGCTGATGAATTTTATAATCTGTAATTATTCATAAGAAATATTACATCGTTAATTTTAAATAATAGTAGTATTATTTAAAACGTTTTTCAAAATGCATCTCACGTATTAATACATCGTATACGTTCACCACACGATCAAACATAAGATTTTATTGCAACGATGTTATGGCAAGGGGAAATAATCGTGCTCGTAATTAGCGATTAATAAGTTGTTGTCGATTATTAAGTTGTCAATATTGAATGTATTAGGAGATTCAAATGAGAGAAGTTGTATATCCGTTGTTAAATCTAAATTTACAAGTCACACATAACATGTGCATTCGGTATTTTTCTCCATGAATTCCAGTCAGTCTAAAAATATATTTTGTTTGTTAATAAAAGTTGTTATTTTCTTTATCTTTGAACAAACAACAGAACAGCTAAAATATCAATAGATATTAGCACAAGTATTTTTTCCATTTGACCAAAAAACAAGACTGAAAAAATGAATCAGCTAGATCAGCAGAAGAATAAAATAAAATGTGAATTGTGTATACGTCAAACTTATAATTCAGACCGGAAACGAATTTCGATTTGCTATTTCAATCGTTCATTGTAGCAGTTTGCTTATCATCACTGAAAAAACCTTCGAAGCGGAAAAGATTTCAGTTACCTGTTCGGCCGATAGACTCGACCAGAAGTGGAAGAGGGTAGTTAACCGATGGGTAGTTAACTCCTAAAGCGTGCCTTAGGGAGCTGACTAATACGACCTCCTCCCGTGCTAATGCATTAAGCATAATCTTCGAAGTTTGCACAAAAACTACGCTTCGACACGAAGAACTCGAGAGTTTAAAGATCGTCGAAAATGAACTTTTCAACAGCGCGTTGGAAAATTAGTTGTGATTGTGATGAGCACTATCTTTTAAGTTTTAATCACGTCGCTTCGATCGTACTTTATCCGCACACCTGATCTTAATTTAGCATTATCTTTTTTATTCTATGTTATGTCTTTACTTATTATAACTTTTACTTATCACAACACATCTTTTAAACCAGTTACTTTTAAAACTTAAGTTTAATTATCTAGTTTCTTCATGATATTGAAACAAAAACATATTTTTTATATCTAATATAGAAGAGATAGTAAGAGAGAAATTAAAAATAAATTGTAAAATGGGAATTGCTGTCGTCAACATCCTGACTACTTACTGATTATCTCCAGATCAATAGACAAAAAAGGCAGTGAAAAGAGCGGACATGATTGTTTTTCCCCTAACACAAAACGTTCACAAGATAAGAAATCAGCTCGTCTTTTAATAGCTGAGTAACCTGGAATAATCTTTACCAAACTACAAAAACCGTTTATTTAGTGTATATTTAATGTTTAAAATAGAGTACTTGCTTTTTGTGCAATCAATCTGTTCCTAGAATATTTAAGTAAAGTTTAAACATAACGAAACCGATAATAAGGAAAACTCATGATATTACTATTTCTATATTACAACTTCTTGCGGAGAGTTTCAAATGTGCCAAAGGTTAAATTAAGTTCTATGTTTTTAAATTTATTCCATTTTGGTAATTTTATTAATCTTTATTTCACATTTTAAAAAGTTATATTAAACATGCAAAAAGTTATATTAAAAACAATTATTTCTCGTAACAAAAACTGATAATAAAAATAGTATTATTATTTTTACATCTCGTAACATTTCTTATATTACACTTATATTGCACTGGAAAAATCTTCTCATAAAAGTGATTTCTTCAAACCTCAATCTTCTGCCTACTTACTGATTATCTCCAGATCAATAGACAAAAAAGGCAGTGAAAAGAGCGGACATGATTGTTTTTCCCCTAACACAAAACGTTCACAAGATAAAAAATCAGCTCGTATTACCATCCTATTTTCTTAAGGCCCAAATTTAACATAGTTTTAAATTTTTACGAAAATCTTTTTACTTGGTAAATTTAAAAATGTGCCACCTTGTAGACTGAAAATCAAATGTTTGCAAAAATAAGAAATACTGATGTTGATTCCGTACTATGATTAGTCTCAATTTATAACAAAAATTTAAAAAATCTTACCATACCATCATGCTCTCTACTAAATAACATTTAACTTTAAACATTTAACTTGATTATAAAAGATCCCTGTTTTCTATAGTTATACAATAAAAAAAATAACATGCCCCTATCTTTTAACATATTTATTATATTATTATTTTACTTCTCATTTGAATGTTTTAATCTGTGACATTTCAATTATTTTCCTTTATTTTCATTCAATTATGAACTGCATTAACCTTGCCGGTTAATACAATCAAGTCTAATCGCATTTAATCCCCATCTGCATCTTAAAACGACTTTTTCTCTTTCATTTTAATAAAAGCCTGAATGTCAAAAGTCTTGTATAAATAAAAAAGAGCATTCGTGATTTTGTTCTTTTCTTTTTTAGCGTTCTACAAGTACAAGTCAACGCGAGAGAAGCAGAAAATCTCATTCTTTTTACTTTTACTTTAGCTTTTACATTGTTATGTTAATGTATGTATATAATGCGTATCTGAGAAAAAATATATAACCTAAACAATAATAAGTGAGAATAGGGTCGCAAAAATATCAAACAAGTTAGAATAGGATAGCCATATTCGGTCCATGCTTAAGGTATAGGCTCATTAATATTATTTATATGAATATACAGTACGTGTGCGTGTGTGCATGCATGCGTGCGCGCGTGTGTGTAGAGTCTAATTTCTTGGATTTAAAATTTCTAAGAAGTTTCTAAATCTCGCTTACGTCTGCATTAATCTACTCAATCTACGTAATTTACACACATTTTTTCTTAATAAATATTAATCTAAATGTTTAAAAAATCATAATGGGGAACAATAATAAAAAAAACTAATAAATACATAATTGTTAAAAGGAAAAGTTCTTATTTAAATTTGTTATCTAAACTATATTAAAATTTAACTTTAATGCTGTGTTCCTTACAGTGTCAGCGATGAAAGGGTTAAAGTTACCATGGAAACGTTAAGCGAGACAAAATGAAGCAACTAAGAAAGGGCTGCTTAATATCGAGTTACTGAAAGTCAGGAGAACTGCCGAAGTCGTCGCGAAGAATTACTTGAATGACAGTGCCATGAGAATAACTCAAGTCCTTTGTAATATAATTGCATGATAAGGACGAACTTACTTGCGATAACAGAAGACATGAAAAAGCCAAGCCTTGAATTACCGATACTTTATAATGATCTTGAAATTAAAAAGATAGAGAGATGAAGAATTACTACCTTTAGATTTTCTAACGGTTTGCACAGCTACACAGCTTGAAAACACACACACACACACACAAAATGGATTCTTAATTACATCTTAATTATGTGTAACGTAATTCCATCATATTACACGTTCAAAGTCTTCTTGATATAAATTAATAATAGAGAGAGAATATTCTCTAACCTAAATCTAAAATCACTTAAATTATAATATTATTATGTGCATTGGCATTAAATTAACGATATATAAAAATTATTATTATCAGATTTGATTTAATTAATCATTGTAATTGTGAAAAAATTTAAAAAAGTATAATAACTTTGAAGAAAAGTAAATAATTATTACTAAAGATGGCAAATTAATCAGTATCGACGTCTCTCATGTCATAAATAGGATCCCTATTTGAAGGATCACTGATCTCGTAACGCTGATGTCTTTCATTCCGATTTTCTCTAGTCCCTTTTATCTTCACATCGGAATCGTGCCACAACGGACCGTGATAAAGCGCGTTTCGCACGAGGAAGGGTTCTTTGTCCGACGAGCAATGCATTATTTGTGCGTCTATCGATCTTCAGCCATGAGAAGATCTTCCTTCGCCGCTACAGCTCGTTCGACGAGTCGACGATAAACGTAAATCCTCCTTGCCAAAGCCGGCCCAACCCCAGCGAAGGAAAGCCGCGTACTTAACTTTCGATCGGCGGTAATATTGTAAACCTGCTCGGAATCTTAATATAAAATTTTCAGTAGATTGGACACTTCTTAGCAGGAACATCTTTTGTCTTTTTACGGTGACTGTAAAAAGTTCGTGTTTTAAAACATTCAATACTTACACGTATCCACACGTTAATTACAATATTCAAATCTAAAAGTGAATTAAAATACAAATTAGTTTAAAAAGTTTGTTTTTTAAAGAATTAAATAAGAATAAACGATTTAAACCGACAAACGCAGACATCTGCGTGATAATACAGTCAGACAGGGGAATATTGTAACTCTTACAAGAGTTCTGCTCACTTGTACTTGGTTGAAGAGGGTACGAGTAAAAGTTGAAACTTTATTCGCAACACTATAAACATCTCTCTCTGTATTTATTTAAAATATGAATTATAATTGTGCTCTTATTTAAAATGAGTACTAGTGTTTTTTACATAATTTTTATATGCACATACAGATTTTATGCAAAATAATTTAGGATTAATATACACACACACATTTTTACTTCATTATCATAAATAAAAGCGTACTTAAATTTTTTTACCGCAGATATTTTTTAATTCCAAGTATTTGCTATATACTTTATACTGTGAAGATTTCTGCTTGAGTGTGACAGGAACGAAACAATGTACTTATTGCAGTAAGATGAGAATCGGAGATTTTTCAGTGTCATGGTGAAGTAAAATCACAATCGTGACGGGTTTCAGCCGGAGGACGGACAGTTAGATTCCATGTAAGAAAACATTTGTTTCCTCCAATCCGGGTGGGTTTCTGAGTATAGCAGTTAGTTTCCCGAGAACGGCATTAGGAAGATTAAAGGACAATTCGGTCCTCATTGCGAAGGGATTAAAATCACTCTCGAAGCTCTGCGAGTTTCCTTCCGTACTTGTATGCCGCGTTGATTCCCTTCTTCGTCTATCTTGTAAATGTGGTGGATGCAGCACCTAGCATCCATGATCGCACATCACTGACGAATTAACATAATCCTATCGCTTTCTCGCTTGTGGAATTGACGAGTGCGATTCAGCACGTACATCGGATTTTGCAACATAAACAAAAAGACGATTACTTGGGTCATCGATTTACCTAGGTTTGAGGATGGTCGTTTTGGATCTTTAAATGATCCGTACTATAAAGAATAGGATAATTTAAAGCAATCGATTGGGCTGACTTTCTTATCGTTAAAAAATGATTTAATTTTGCTCGATTTTCTCGATTACTTTAGATTGAGAAATCTCAGCCGTCAAATAGCTCTAGATCCCTGTGTAGAAGTAGTTTGGAAATTAGATATTGCAAATAACTACCAAAATTTCATCTCTAGCTGTAATTTTTCACATAATTAGGTAATAAAATATGAGGTAAATTAAAAAATTATTTTTCGCAATAAATCCTTTATTTAATTTAAAGAAGATGGGGCTTATTAGAAAAATTAAAATCGATGTTATTTATTTCTTTTTTTTCATAAAATTAGTATTTTTAACAAAAAAAAATACGTTATCGTGCACAGCACGATGCTAAATAGCATTCCCTTATAACAATATGGGAGGCTGAAAAAATATTAATAAATAATCTTTTAACTAGTAGACAATATCTACCTAATTTCATTTTTTCTTGTTCAAAATTTGAGAAAAAAGTATAATAATAATCTAATTTTTACCCCCATTTTTGAAGGAGTGTAACTCCACAGGGAGGGATATAAGGTTATATGAAAAACCCTCCTTAATTTTCGACAAAGAATCATCTCCTAAAATTTTTCGCACTTATTAAGAAACCTTTATCTTAAATTTAAAAATGTTGAAAATAATTTTAAGAGGTAAGATCATAAGATCAAAAGTAGAAATGCGAACATATATCATATGGTCAACAGGCATAGAGGATTAACGAGAATACCAGTCTATACCGATATCTTATTCCGATACTGTCTCGAAGCAGGGCGGATCGAGGCTGACCGATTCCGGTATCACGTATGTCTCGTGAAAACGTCGCGCGTAAACTGAACTTTCCGTTCTCAACAAGTCGTTGACCAGAATTCTATAGAATTCAATAGAATTCAATAGAAGCTATAAATGTCCCAGATGTCGGAAGTATCAAGTTGTAAAGTAAAATATCTTATTAACCGCGGTCATATCGATATCCGGCAGCCACAATTTTCCTCGCGGTCTTTATCGGTGATTATGCTGCACAATCTAAATTTATGAAGAGTGAAAATAGATTTTGGGAATCCCCCAAGATATTGAGCTTATGAAACCGCGTTAACGCGAGACTGTTTCACATTTTGTCAGATCATCCGCAGACTAGACTCGTGGATTTCACTGACTAAGTTGCGTCGAAGCTAATTTCTAACTCGCAAATCAGACTTGCCATCCGAGAAATAAGAATTGAAGAGCAGATATGCTCGCAAGTCAGATTAAGAATATAAATCTGTGGATAAAAGGGAACAGAGGAAATGCATGCAATGTAGATACTCTTACGCTATCGAATGCCCTAATCTTGAATAAGGAACGAACAAGAAAAAGAAAAAGAGAGAAGGAGAAAAGAGAACGAAGTTATGGCTGGTAGCCACCAAACGTACTGAAATACTCAAGTGAAACCGACAGGGAAAAGCCCCGAGAGAATAGAAACATATCACATTCTTAAAGACAGACAATAAGAATTTCGACCGTGTAATGTCGAAGAAATAAACAAGAAAAATAAGAGAATATATATGTATATACATATATATTATACATATACATTTGCAGATACATATACTATATATATATATATATATATATATATATATATATATATATATATATATATATATATATATATATACACATATATATATACATATACATATACATATATAGGATACTTTTTAAAAGTTATACATTAATATTAAACGAAAAATTTTGCATTTTCATTAGATAATGAGAATGAAGTAAAAATACACTATATAAAAATAAATAAAAAATTAGAAGTCTATTAGGTACATGATTGTGTGATATTCTTTTATTTCTTTCACAATTACCATATAAAGATTCCAAAAGTTATTTTTAAAAAGTTAGTTATAAATTCAAATTTTTAAGGATTAATCCTTTTAATCCTTTTAAGGAATTAAAATAATTTAATATAAAAATAATATTATTTAATAATGTAAAAATAATATTATTTAAAATTATATTATTTAAAACACTTTTAATAAAAAATGTTGACAATTAGATATTTTTTAATTATTTTTTTTATATTGAAGAAGTTATACAGAGTTTACAATTACTTTAGCACATTTTATTCTTTAATAAAAAAAAAAATTGAATATAGAGTCATTGACGACATCAGTTTTGAGATGAAGAGTGAAATTGCAGTCGACAGGCGCGATCAAGATTCGAATAGAAGGGAAGAAGAGAGAACCGCGGGATTAGATATTACTTGGTGCTGGGGTCGCTCGCCAACCGGCTTTGATATATTACCGAGTGATAATCCTATCTGCGCGCAAAGCCAGGACACAACGATACAACCAGAGCAACTCGACTCCATTGCACTTACAATATGTATCCAGCTGTCTGCTGGTGAGAGCACGAATTGTATCTAAGACGCTTATATAGCACAGAAATAAGCGTGGTCTCCTGTGCCACACTGACGTCTGGTGAGAACAAGATAGAAAGCCATGTTAGCGAAGAACGGTCAAACAATTTTGCCAGAAACAATTGAAATGCGATGCAAGAATATCTCGCAATGCATAGAAATGATAAAATATATCAGATAACGTAAATTGCCCTTGGATTTCCACTGTTGTTTAATATGTTACATCGTAAAGTGAAGAAAGCAATTGCTCTTTCTCATTTTATTCTTAAAAGAACAGTCAGCAATCTTACGTGAATATACAAGTCGATAAATAAATATATAATGTATATTACGTTTTAATTGTTGATTGGCTCGAGAAAATTAAAAGTTAGTATTATAAATAAAACTTTTTTAATTGTATATATTTTAGTATTATACATTATAATTTACATGTACAGATGTTGTAAAATTAGTTTCTGAAAAATATTTGAATCGAAAAAAATTCATGCTTAAACTATAATATTTTATGACATATTTTAGACATGATATTTAAATAGACAGAGAAAGAGAATAGAACATGTCTCTCTATTTATGTTATTTCTTTATTTTTTTTATTACATTATATAACTATATTTAAATTTAAAAACTAAATAAATTTCAAACTTGTTTCTTCATAAGTTCGTCTTGTTTGAATATACATATGATTTTACCAATATAACAAAAAATTGGAGTCTTTTAATTGAGCATTAAAAATAGGCTTAAATCACAAGAAAGCATAGAAAGAACATTTACACATAAGTTTATGATTTAAGTAAATTACATACAGCTCTAATACTCTCATTATAGTATTATGATGTTGTAACAATATAAATTATTATTATTAACTTAGTTCTATAATTATTTTAAAAAATCGACATCATTCTCGAATCATATGATAGAACCAAAGTACGTGATGAATTAAGAAAGAGATGGTTATACTCTAAAAAGTTCAAAATAATAGAATAAATCTATATATTTCGAGAAGAATACTTTACAAATTCAACGAAGCATTCGTATACCTGACCGAAAAATTTGGTAGATTTCTACAAGCCATTATACATAAAATTATCCACCTATAAATTACCAACTTATACATGCGTGCTGTCCATAGTGACTTATCAATTCCTCAATTGCCGCTGTTCACGGGACCACATTTTCGAATTGATAATACGATCGACCATATACAAAGCTTTTCCCACATTTGATCGTACAACTTGCATTTCAAAGCAAAAGAAAAGTGTATTGCTCTTGATCCACAACGTGGAGTTTGAATTGATAGCAGGCCCACCTCGGGAAAGAGATTGTCGAGACCTCCAGCGTGCTATGACCGGAGAAAAAAGAAAAAAGAGAAAAAAACCGGAATTCTCGATACATACCGATGTGTATGGCCGTTTGCGGAGCACCCCGGGGCCATCCGACGAAATTGCATCCGGAATTTCAATATAGCGCATATCATATTTCAACCTTAAAACGCCGCCAGCGCTGTCCGGGTATTACTTTGAGACTCCTATGCTCGTAGAAGCCGACTTTGCCCACCGATTATAGAGATTCCGACTGCGGTAAGGTACACGCAGGTGAAACGCGGGGAAGAGGAACCGAGGGATGCATAACCACCCCTCTTTCTCTATCTCTCTCTTTCTCTCCTTCCCCCTGACACGATCCTTTTCGCGGAGCAGCCTGCAGGGGACATTAGATGGTTTTCGCTCGGAATAAATGATCAAAAGGTACCTCCGGATTAAAGCTGTCGCTCGCCCAGTGACTCGCTCGCGCTTATACGCTCCGCTGCGACCCGGATGTTGCGCTTTTACAAAGCGATTTAATCAAATTGTCTGAAAAGTCGGTGATGCTATTAATACATATTCGCCCCTGCGCCGGAAGGCGCGCATGTCCTCTCAGTTATGGATTCTTTGTCAGATTTGGAAATGATTCTAGTATAGTGAAAAGTTTAAAAAACGTTAAAAAAAAGACTGAGTTATCTCCGTGCTTAAATTTTGTCTAGAAATTCAAAATTTATATTTTATTTACTTAGTTTCAAACAGTTTATTATTTAAAGTTTCAAACTTTATTAGTTATTTAATGTTGCTGAGTTTTATTTGTTATCTTTGATTATTTATAGTAGTTCTTTTTCTGTTAAAAGTGAAAATATTTTGTTACATAATTTGTCACTATCATCATTGTAGAAGGGAAAAAATATTTATTACTGAATACTTAATACTGAAAATAAAAGACAATTATTTGCTAATAATAAGAATAATAATTCCGCGATCGTTAAAAATCGAATCTAAATTTATCAAAATTTTAAATAAAAAGGCGCGATTTTCATACATATTACATTATTTTATATTATTCCATGAATTATATTATTCCATGAATTATATAATAAATCACCATTAAATATCTCCTTAAGTATCTCCTTTTTTTGTGAATTATATGTATTAAATAATTATAGAGTCTAACAAAAAAACAGTACAATTTGTTAAGTAATTACTGTAATGAGATGACATGAAAAAAAGATTCTCTGAAATAAAATACTTTTTTTCAGGAATATAAAAAAGAATATATATTATATATCAGGAATATATATAATTATTAGTAGCAATGCCATGCTGGATTATAAATTGATTATATTTTTATACGTGTTTTTCTTTCTTTTTCCGTCATATATGCGGGGAAAGGAAAATTATCTCGGTCGTTCAAATTGGAGGCGAGAAAGACGAGAGAAATTAATGCCAGTTCGTTAGGGCAGTTTGTACTCACGTCGCAGAATTTAATTATTAGTGTGAGTAAAAGTAAATGGCAGCCACGAGAAAAATGTCAATTTAACGAGGTGGTATAAGCATATCGCTATCGAAACACTCGCCATTAGGTGAAATGACCTTTCGAGCAATTTCCACATATCCGGCGATCTTCAGGAACGACGGCGATATAACAAATTCTTTTTTTTTATTAATGAAAAATATCATAAACGAGTTCCAAAGCAATCTTCCGCCAAGTACTCAGCAGAGCGCCAAGACAATTTTCTTCCAAAGTTTACCCGCTCGCGCTTATCGATAGGAGAGTTTATGCGAGCAAAAAATTCTCATTATGACTTATCCACGATCGAATGCTCCGAAGTACTCTTGATAATCCGAGATATGTAAATCTATGATGACGAAATCAGCAAGATAATCGTGATGTTGCAATTGACGGGGATGTAACGCGCAACTTCATTGAAATATCATCGTCGTTCTTTTTTGCTGTGAAGAGCACAGGTACGAAAGAAGAGAATCTCACATGCGTCAGCTTGAGAGAGATGAGAAATCCACAATATTCAGTGTCGAATAGATGCTTGGCTTCTATTCGACGATAAATCACGCTTAACACGGTGATTTATCGTCACTGTCGTTAGGAAAGAGGGAAGGGTTTCACTATCACAAAAAGGCATCCGATGCAATATGAATAAAATCGGCAAAAATAACGGAAACGTTTATTCGCTAAATGAAATTGGGAGTGAATGGGAGAGATTGACGGTTATGCATCGAGCTGGTGCAAGATCCTAGCAGACAGCGAGATTCTGGAACATGGAACGTTCCGGTAATACCGAATCGTTTATCACGACTGGCGAATGGAGAGCTCGTGAGATCGCGAGATCGTCCGACAAGCTGTACACGGTGTTGCGCTGCGCTACTAAGTTCGTCTGAGCTGTGATGATTAATCGATAATAGGTTCCATATGATACGGACGGTGCGTTGCCGATGTGCGAAACGACCTTAGTCATATTAATTGATGGTGACGTGATCAATATATTATGATGGGACAGGTCATTCCGTTTCGTTCAGCTTAACATCACGGTACACTGCCCCTCGCGTTCACATTATGCATATCTCACATATCTGCGTGTTACGCTCGTATCTACATATGCATTATCATAATAGAAGCAAGTCGACTAATTAATCGATCCGCATGCCACCTTCCAATTTCGATTTGCGCAAATTCATATTTATATTGGGATATACGAAACGAGTTTTATTCTGGTAGACAAATAAAAACATCATAATATATTTATAATTACTTTACTTTAAAAAAAATCTTATGTAGTATAGTAATAAACTATAAAATGTAAGATTTCCGGAAACAAATACATTTTTCACTTGCATTCACACTTTGTTCGAATAAATAAATTCCAAAATAGGAAGTTATGTACAAAAAAATATATAATCAGATAATTAGTTATCTACACTGAGAAAAAAGTAGTTGATTTAATTAAACCGTTCAAAACTAAAGTAATAATAACAAAGTTTTTTGATCTTAACTAATTGTTTAGTCTGTCTGACAATTTTTAGCCTGGATAAGGAAATTTTTATTTGTCCCAACTAAAAATTTATTTAGCAGCCCGTGACAAATCGATTTAGTTAAATCAATTTTTTCTTAGTGTACAGTTTTTTCAACATCACGTATTTCATTGAGAATATTTATTGCTAAAGGATTTTAGTGATCAATTACACAAATGCAAGACTAAATCTTTTCTCCATGTCAGAAAGAATCTCTCACACTTTAGTACAAAAACTCTTACTGATCGCGTTTTTACCCTGACGTTACAGTGTGTCACCTACTGCGAGGTGGAGTGGCAGCGATTTTTGGACCGCAGAGTGCACACACGGCATCTCATGTGCAAAGCATTTGCGACACCATGGAAATTCCACACTTGGAGACGCGGTGGGACTACCGGCTTAGACGGCAGAGCTGCCTCGTCAACCTCTACCCGCATCCCACCACTTTGTCCAAGGTACGTATACACAAACTTCAGCCAGAATAATAGCCTCATTAAAGCGACACCCGTCGCGCAAGATCTGCCTTCGTGACCTTTCTCCTTATGGATTTCTTGCCTTTCTCTTGCCTTGCTGCTTTACCTCTAACTTAATCGACAGCAAACATGGTCCTTTTAGATTTTGACGATTGTTGTTCTAATCAAGGTAATTTCAACATTTCGTGCCTCGCATTTTACACTGCACTGTAATTATAATTGGAATGGCGAGAGGAAAATCAACGAAATCTAGAGAACATTAAATTTTTAGTAGAAACAAAAACATACTATTTTTCACAGTATTATAAAAATTGATTCGTAAGACTATGTTTCAAGTGTTTGAAGAAATTTTCTTTTCTCGTTAGTTAATAAAAAGCATAAATGATGCTATATTGACAAACTCAAGCAAATTTTTAAATGTTTAGTCGAAAGATTATATCGGTTTCGCATTTTCATCAAGATATAGTACGGAAGATTGCTTTCGCAGCCAAGGTGCATTTCTTGTATCTGTATGCATCGGATGTCCACAGTGCAGTAATTCTAACTTAACGCGAAAGAACTGAAACTTTTTGAATTTCTCTTAATAAGCACGAAGTTTCGTGAAGGGATACGGCTGAAAGCCCCGGTTTGTATAGCTCTCGGGCTTTTTGGGTTAACGAGAGTTCTCGCTTTTTTTTCGTTTTTCCCTTCCTCCTCTCTTCCTCCTCCCTCTCACTCTCTCTCATTCTGTTTGTTGTTTTACGAATCCTTGCAACCCTTTCCTTTCACTCGTAAATCCTTACACCTTATGACACTATACTCTTTCTCCTTCGCTCATTCCCACATTCTCTCAATATTTGCTACTAGATTTGTCCTCCATTCCCGAAAGCGTTTTGTTTATTCTCTATATAGAATGTGGAATCCTGCTCATCGCCCATCACTGAATTTTCTTTTATTTTCGAAGGGACTCGCGAACGGAAAATAAATATCCGCGGCTGCGAGGCGCTTTACGCGTCAAACGAGAGAACATTCGTGAGAAAGTCGATAAATCCGTAGCTGCGGGCGAACAAAACGTGCAAGCATGTCCCAAAGGAAACTATAAAAGCCAACGAAAATGAAATTTTCTTCTGATGCAGACATCAGAAAATAATTGTACTTTATTCGTATCTTAAATGTGTATTTAATAATAACAGAGATGTACTTAAAAAAACAACGATTTTTACACAGTTATCACTGAGTATGATATTAAATTTTACCGATGACATTAAAAACTGTATTAAAGTGTGTGTTAGCAATTCATAGACCTGTCGGAAATAAAGTATCAACCGACAAGATTCTACGTAACGAATTTCTCGAAATCCTTTACGGATTTCGTATGAAATATTGATGACTAGATAATAATTTACGGTCGCATAGGTTGGCTTTGACATCCTCGATCAAAGGGCTTTCAGCAATGGTGCACAGAGAACACAATTTAAAGGCCACCGCATACCTAAAGCTGTTCGCTCTTTTCTCTCGCTTTCTCCCCCCCCCCCTCCCTCTCTCTTTCTCTCTCATCAGAGTAAGAATTTCAATTAAGATTCATTCATGTATCGCATCACCGAGTTCAAACATTTGTTACAAATCACCAATTTTTAATATTGTTATTCTAATATTTCAAAATATTCTGATAAACTCACACAACCACAGACACAATTCTAATTACACATACATCTAACGTACATTTTTATTTATTTTACCTAATAGATTGCGTAATTATTTTACCTAATAAATTGTATTTATATAAAAAATTTAAGCAAAAAATTGTTATAAAAAAGAAATAGACGTTATAAAGTAATCAAACTTGCATTTCCTGATATTCTAATGCCTGATTAAAACAGAAATAGAGAAAGAAATGATTCTTAAAAAATTTTCTTATCTACATACGTACAATATATTGTACAAAATCAAATTATATACAAACAATAATAATTTGATTTAAAATTCTTAAATATCTATATTTGCAAGTTAGTAAAAGAAAAATTTATTTATATAGAGATATAAAAAAACCACAGTAGATTTCGTCATATTAGAATTAATATATATATTAATATGTTTGAATTAAATAACGATGATTTGTTAAGAAAGATGTGACTTTTTAAAATTAAGAACTCGTGTAAAATTTATACTAAAATTTAGTTTCTTAATTTGCAAAATCCGATGTTCATACAATGAAATGCGAGCGTGAAAGGTTGAAGACATAAAGAAGGCGGAGGAACATTTAATAAGCTTTCGCGTTCTGAAAGTGATAAACATCAGGTTTCCTCAGTCTCAGGTTTCCATTGTGAGTCCAGTAAACCGGAGGGAAGTAGCTTACGTCGTCAGTTATTTCACGGTGTTAAAGCAGGGTTGGTTTTCTCTCACCCGAGTTCTTTTCTCGACGGAGTCCCGCAATTTCCAACGGCGAAAATGCAAAATTCACTAGGAGAGCAGCGGTGTCCTGATTAGAGTACTCGACGGAGGAAAAGGAAAATCGAAAAAAGACAGAGTGAACGTTGGCGTCGATTCCGTCAAACGAGCGACAGCCTCATTCAGTCAACTCGACGACGGAAATATTTTACTTTCCGGTACCATCTTATGCGTAGTCAAAGGAACCGAAGACGATTGCAGGAAGTAGGAAAATGGAATAAAAAGAAGCGCGACCAGTGAGTCTCTTTGATTCGCATCGGGTGAACTGTGGGGATAATTTTAACACTCTTCACACCACGATTTTCCGCAAAGCGATAACAAATTACTATCACAAACAGCACATTATTCCAGCAAAATAAAAATAAACAATTCCTGTCTATAAAAAGTATCAAGAAAATATTACATCAAGAAAATATTACATCAAGATACTTTTAAGCTTTTACATAAATCATGATTTATTTATTAGTTTTTAAATTTAAATTTTAAAAGTATTGGAATATTATAATACTAGAGATAAATTAAATGCTTCTTTAAATTGTTGCTTTTATAAACTGAATTACTTTTAAAGCATAGAAAGAAATACATTAGAAATATAATAATATAATAACAATTCTGTATAAGAATATAATAATATTTCTATATGAGAAAGAATATTATTATTTTATTTGAAACATTTGTAGAACAATTAGCTTCAATTATTTTCGCGATAAAAATAACAAGACACAATATAAGTAATGTAATATCTAGAATACTTTTTTCTTTAAATGCATTAAATCTTTTATCTTTAATCAATAAAAATATTATCATTAATACATATTTCAATACACGAATCATAGAAATCGCTTTTAAAATTTTTCTGCGAAAGCAAAGATAATACGTTAAAGATTGCTCTATCATTTTCGCATTCGAAATGTCTTCGAACGAGACTCCAATTATTACATTTAAACGCGAAGACGAATCTATCCAATCTTCCTTTAAACTTTCGGACAGTTCGTATTGTCCGTGTTGAAATCGAATTGTCAGGTATTTCGATTCGCATTCCTGCGCACGATGTAGACTGCTCCTTTTGGCGTGCATTTTCCTTCTATCCTAGATAAAAGAAGCTATCAGACGCAAATACTTTACAAACTCAAAC
This sequence comes from Crematogaster levior, assembly GCA_901521435.1. NCBI lineage: Eukaryota > Metazoa > Arthropoda > Insecta > Hymenoptera > Formicidae > Crematogaster > Crematogaster levior. The sequence continues at coordinate 126,533 of CABEGB010000854.1, read as the reverse complement.
AATAAAATTTTACTGTAACCTTTTAACAATAAAATTTTAATTAGAGAAAGAGGATACATGTTCTTTTCTTATAACTTTGACAGAATAGAATAAATAATTTAAATTTTACGTACATGAACACCTTAGAATTAAAATTATTATCAATATTATATCGATATATACAAACTTGTGTATACACATATATGAATTGTATATACATATATATGATAATGATATCGTTGTCCCCTTTCAAATTAAACTTTTGTTTGAAACATTTTTCCGTATCTACGTAGTTTTCGAGAAATGAGACACCCTGTATGTATGTATGTATGTATATATGTATGTATGTATGATGTGTGTATATACATACATACAAAAAAATTTATAAGCTTATAAAAAAAGTTTAAATTAGGTATCTAATATAAATTCCCATAAATTATCTAATTGCAAAATGTCACTATCACTATAACGATTATACAGATATATGTAACCATTAGGACATTTTCTCAAGAATACATTGTAATCGGGGAATTCTGTAAAGAGATTATTCTAATATTGAAAGAGAATTTATACCTAAATATTATTTACTTTTGAACTTTAAATGATGAAGTTGCATTGATCATTCCGTTTTCAAGATAATCGACATTATGATGATATAGCGGGCGATATGTTGGTGTTAATGAACCGCGAGGGGCGCAATTGCCATTACCGTTACTATGATTTAACGATCTTCCTCGTGACCGATAATGGACCGGCTTCTGTACTCCGATGATGCTTAGACCAGCAGCCGGTGTGGATGGATTGGTGGAATCAACCGCTATGTTACTGTTAGAATTCAATTTGTACTGTTTCCTAATCGAGCCTTTACTCATTGCACTTTACTGCGCCAGTCAATACTGGTACCACTATCAAGCCTTAAAGAAAGCCTTACGGAGCCTTAAAGAAAACATCAGCACTTTCATGTACTTTAAATGCATCTTTCTTTAGTCGATAACTTTAGTGTTATTAATCACGTGCCTACAAAAGTTCTGAGTTGTATAATAAAATTATCCATTTTAAATAATAAGTAAAATTCTGTCTTTTAATTTTAATAAAAAAATTATTTGACAGAAATGAGTTTATTTTTCCTTGGCAAAAAATTCAAAATCATTGAAAATATTTGATGTCCAATAAATACAGAGTGAGTGAACTATTCATTAAATAGTGAACTAATACTTTATTCTAATATTTTTTTTATTTGATTGACATTATGTAATTATTTATAAAAATGTAACTATCTATCTAATGTAATTATTTGATTACTTATATAACTAAAGATGAAAATAGAAGACAGAACCATAAAATCTATGGAGCGTTAAAAACAAGATTTTACGAGTTTAATAAGCGTTGAAATGGATAGTTTTGGTTTACTCTGTATATTATTAATTTGCAATGTGGAATATTTTTAATAATAAAACTTAATTATTTATTATTTTTATGTTATGTTTTATGTGTAAATTTATGTTATATATGTATTCTTGATTACTCACTTGCACAATAATTTTTAATAATAATTGAAAAAAATCTTGAAAAGAAAAGATAGTTATTTTATTATGTGGTTTTTTATAAAGCATAATGATAAGTATGCGCAATAAACATAGAAGCATAGAAACCATTCTATTAGATTATTTATTTATCTAATTGTAAGAGAAATTATTCCGCTAGATCATTCTTTTGATAAAATCTTTTCTATATTTAAATGTTTGTAACATTTTTAATTTAATTTAAACAAAATACGCAATATATCACAGCTTATTTCTTCTTAAATTGATCGTCATCTCATTCATTACTCAAGCTATTCCTGATCTAATCGGGAAGTGCTCACTCGATTCTGCTCATATGGTATTCAGTGACTGAATGCGCACTTTCCTCTCGCAACAACGTATATCTATCGCTTCTATCTCTCGCTTTATCTGTTCGTCTTTTAGACACTATAGTCAAGAATTCGCCCAACCGTAAATGCACTCCGAGTAAGCGTTTATTTGTGGGGTTGGGTTACTAATCAATGTCATTCAACGAAACCACGTACAGCCAAGCGATTGAAAGCCGATTGCATCCTTTTTCCTCATCTTCCGTACCTTGCCGATTAGCTACTTACTTCCGTTTCCTCTCTCGCAGGATTTCTTCGCGTTCGTTTGGCAATCGCTCGTAACGCCGACCGCATCTCTTTTCGCTTCCGCTGCCTTTTCTCATCCACTACTGTGGAAAACGTGTCGGGTGGTAAATGGATTACATTCTCGTGCATTCATCTCTGACACGGTGATGAGCGTTCTACGGGACTGATACTTGATAACGATCAAGCCCACAACTAATCAACTCAGTCGCGGTGTACACGGGTTAATTTCTTTTAGAATCTAGAATTATTGCGATTTGTCGTGCAACGATTAATGTATCGCGAAAAGAAAAAAATATATATTAACTTTTCTTTCATCCTTCACACATTTACATACTACTCACGTATGCATAGAGAAATAACAATCTTTTTTAACTATCTCAGAGTTCAATATTTATGTTATATTAATTGGTTATATTGTATTATTATTGTTTTCCATATTGTTTTAATTTTAGGTTGTGTTCTTTTATCAGCATTTTCTTAAAAAAACCTAAATCGTTGCAATCGAACCGACTATCTCGAAATCAAAATCTCCGTAAACTTAATCGGGTTTACTTCTCTAATTATTTTGACAGGATCAATCTTCGGTGAAACTCATTCACGGTATATTGCAGGCATTATTTCTGAAGGAAGCGTTCGTGTGGAACGATGCGCTTTATTGGAGGGACGACCGGGGATGGGGAAAAGGCGATCGTTAAGAAATGTAGGCGCAATATCGTACACGACGAAGCATGGACATAGAATATGGTACCGTCGAATAAAGTGGTTGTATTATGTCGGAAGTGAATAACTCCGTTGCGTCTAGCACGTCAGACGTAATCTCGTTTCGTGTTCGAGAAGAGAACGAGCGTAATCGAGATGGAGGAAGAGAGAGGCAAACGCGTCTAGGGATTATCCGTTGTTCGCGGCGGACTAAGCTGCTTGTTGCCGCGAATTTCATCGCTCGTAATCGACCTTCGCAGTTCACCAGCATTACGCTATTCTGGAGGCAATTTTAATGTCGACAGTGACATTCGAAATACGACGACGAACCGAACTGAGAGCATACTTCGAAAACTACGCGCACCCTAGAATACATTATTTACGAATGCATTAAGCGGAATTATATTAGAAGTGGAGAATTAAGAGCACCGATTTCTCGCTCGCTTCTCTCTCCTAATGCATTTCGAAAACTTCGCATGGGAGATGACGCGCTGAGAAAAGAACCGTCACGGCGTCGCAGAAGATGGAAAGTGCATTCATCGCGAATAGGGTTCGAAGTGGTCGGATAAGAAGACATTTCTTGAATTTCATTGTCTCGGACAGAAATTCATGCCTAAATCACAGATTTACACGAGAATTTAATTGACGTTTGATTTTTATTACATCACATGATTGTTCTATCTTATTCGATTCCATTCCTACAATCAATGTGCCACTTATATTAATTATATTAAATATTGAATTTATATACATATATATAATATATGTATATATAGATTTAAAAAAATTGATTTTGTTGAAGTTTAACCGCCGGAAATTATACAAAATACGATTAATTAATTTACTAGTCATCGGTCGAAATTGCTGCCACAAGCGCCATTATCGATATTAATTTTTCCAACGAGGGTTATTACAACGAAAGTAGTTTTATTTGTTGTTACTATGTGCGATAAGCTGCACACACTGTGAAATTCAAGCCAACAAAATTTCAGCAGAGCAACGTTGCACAGCGAGCAAAAAGCCAATGTGGCGATCGCCCTAGATTTTGTGTGCGTACATTGTAAGCGAAATTTAATAGAAATTCGTTTGAAGCACCGAGTGTAATTAACTAATACCGACAATCCAAGAGCGAGGAAAAGAGATAAAATTCATCAAGGTAATTTTATTTCTGGTATGCGTATTCCCTCTTCATCATTATATTACGAACAATACTATAATTCGCAATTTCGCAATACAATGTAACAAATCCAACTGCTGTTAGCAGTGATATTCATTGCAATGATGCTCTACGCACAATTTCAGATCTAATTTAAAGTCACGATTTATGCGTCAATTATTGTGTTCATTTAATATTTTCCTGTCACACATATTTTATTTTAAAGGTAATTTATAAATGACGTGGCTGACATTATATTTGATAAATTTGTTCGGTCGTATATTCGGCCGCGTATGTAATATTGTATAGAAACGACATATAGAAAATCGTCAGAAAATACAAGTGAGAAAGGCGGAAGTTTTATTTTTTATTTGAGTTAAAACTTTCGAAACAATTGCCACACTTTCCAAACTCTCTGGCACAAGTAAAAGATAATAATCGACAATTACTGTCTCCTATTAAAACTTGTTATTTCCGGAAAGCCGATGAAACATATACATCAGACACAATACTAAGCAAAACTTCTATTTTCTTCTGAAATTTGAGCATCCGAGAATGGTTACCTGGGGTGATTTTTACATCTCAGCGTCAAAAAAATTATGCTCACATCACAGTAATTTTCTTCGAGCAAAAATACATACCTACTACTTTCATTCGAAGGTTCTGAGACCCAACCTGCATAATGAAAAGTATGTATTATATTTAGAACCTGTACATGCATAGTATAAATCTATTGAAACTTGTTGAAGTGTAACACTCATCCCAGGTGTGATTGTTTACGTTATAAAAGTTAAAAAAGTATGATAAAAGTTTAAAGTACTTATTACAAATTCTAAATAAAATGAAGTTGACTAAGGTAATTATGAGTATATGTTTTTATTTATAATAAATAAATAATAATTTATTATCATAACAGTTAATATAAAATAAGAAAAATGAAAATTGTGGGATGAAAACATACGTGATTTGATAACAACAAGTAATAAAATAATTGTTATAAATTTTTCTATTAAAAATATGTTTTGTTAACAAATATATTTTTATATATTCTAGAAAAGTAAACACGATATTATGTAAATGTGGTCAACATTCGGAAGAAGCCAAATTTTCTCTCTCAACACTCGTCAATCATATTCGTGCAATGAAATGCAATATGAATTTGAGAGGCGTCAATTGATTACAAATTTATCGCCTAAAAAGTGATCAAAAGTCATCAATAAACAATTAGAGTATAATAATGTAAAACCGAAATTGAAAGTGGTTTCTCACGATTAATGGTAATTGTATATTCTATATGTAAATTTTGCTCTCAACTATTGTAATATGTTATGGTAATCAACTGTATCGAAATTTGATTGATAGTCATAACAGCATGATTTAATATATAAACTATTCGTCTATTATATAATATAATACTAAAATAGCACATCGCAATATAATATATAGAATGCATTCTAGCTTTTACACGCTACATTTGATCTCTAGAATTTAATCTAATTTATAATAGATTTTATATAATTACAATTATAATATAGACTTATATATGTATTATATGTATATATAACTACTTACATATAACTAAATGCCCTTTTTGCAATTTAAAAATCTACATTTAAATATTCTTTTAAAAATTAAAATCTCTTAGAATTTTACTACTTTACTCTCTCTCTTTTACTTAATATAATATATCAAATTTTCTTAACTCTATACTTCTCTTAATTTGTAAAAATTTCTAATTTATAAAATTTTCAAATGTTTATTAGAATATTTATTAGTAGTCTGATATTTTTACTATGGGAAAATTAATTACAAATTACGAATTTATAAACAAAAAGAAATTCATGAAATCTGAGATATCTTAATAACAACAATTTATTCATAACAGAAAATCTCACTTTTTTAAAACTGTAAAGGCACATTTAGGCGCTTCACTAATTTATCCTTACAATTCAAAAAGTGCAATATTATAGATATATATTATAAATATAAATTAAGCACCTTATAACCTGAATTCTACATCAAATTGAAATTTATTCTGAAATAAAAAAGAGTGAGCATAACTTTTTGTGGAAAACATTTTGAAAAGAGAAGGAACAAAAGGAAGATTTCGGTTGCGCACACTGCTCGGTCTAGCTGGCTAGAAGAATCAGACAAGCTCGGAGCACAGACGGATGTTCCTTCTTTTAAGATCTTGTTACAAGGAATACGTCCACAAGCGGTTCGTTAGTCACCCTACCGCGGGCTAACTACTACTTTACCTAGATATTACGCGAGTAAGAATCTAATGAGAAAATGAGGTTCTTCACGCGCGTAAAAACCTAATGCAAAAGAGTAGAACGTTAATAACTGTTGATGTACGCATATAAAAATTACAAACCGAATAAGTGAACTTGAGTATGACAAATTAAAATTTAAAATGTAAACGTTTGAAATGTACGTAGTAAAACTGTGTCCGTTAGAAAGATTTTATGTTAGGAAGATTTTGTTGCGCACAATACCCGGTCTAGATGGCTAAAAAAAAATCATACAAGCTTGGAACAAAGACGGATGGTTCTTCTTTTGAGATCTTATTACAAGAAATATGTCTTGCAGTTCGTTAGTCGTGATACTACGAATAACTACTACGTAGATCTTTACGTAGAGCTTACGCAAGCAAGAAACTTAATAATAAGAGAATAAGGCTCTTTATACGCGTAAGATCCCAATGCGAAAGCGTAGAATGTTTAAAAACTTTTGATTGGACGTACGTATAAAAAAATGGTAAGCCGGATGAACACAAATTGGCATGTAACAATCAAATTAAAATTTGAAAGATGAACGTTTTAAGACGTACTAAAAAACTATGTTAATGTTATGTATGATAATTTTTCTAATTACTTCTAGTTATTCCCACATTTTATTATTATTTAACAAGTCATAAAAAATATTCCTAAAACTAGAAGCACACTTTTAGAAATAATTCTTCTCGTAAAACATATTCTCGTAAAATAATTGATTATCCAAAGGAGTTGTATTTTATAAAGGCGTTTCATAAAATTGAATTTTCATATATTTCGTGATATTCTACAAGCAACACCCGCGAACCAATGTAAAATGAATTATATTAATCACAGAATCGCGCGACGTGCGAGTGCATCTCGAATCGCGCTTAATTCAGTAAGTAAATTGAGGACGCCGCGAATCGCACTTCTCAAAATTCGACATAAAAATTCGTCTGAAAAATGCAACACGGAGAACTCGTCCGCGCTGCATCCGGAGAAAGAATGCATCTGCGAACTCGCAGACTGGCGCGTCGCGTTCGTTATGGAAAGCAGCATCGACCGTGGGACCATATCCACGCGGCGACGGGATAAAAGCATATGCACTCACGCCTTATGTGCCACCTGCGTGCGCAAGCTGAATGCATCAAATCATGGTCGTCTTTCTTTTAACGAGATGGATTCTTTGGTAATTTCGAGCTGGAATTACAGGGAATCAGGTCATTTGGCCATCACATCAAATCCCTTTATAATTCTCGTATATCAAGCAGCTTTCTAATTATAATCTCAGTTAAAAACTACTTGTAAATAACTCTCTTTATCTCTAAATACCAATTACAGTATAAATTTGATTAAAACCCAAGTTATAAGATTTTAAAACATAAAAATGCATAGGAGCTTCCTAGGACTTAGCCCTGTAGTCTGTAAAAAGATATTTGCTCTATAAGCTTACTGTTTAAAATCTTCGAGTCCTAATTAAAAATTTTAGACCACAGTTGATATTTAGGGGTAAAAAGGACGGTAAAAACTCTTTTCGAAAATTCTAGTCAGTAATGGGATATTTGGAAAAAAGATCTACTTTTCTACTTTTTTATCCCTAAATTACAGTAAAAATGTTGATTAGGATTCAAATTATAAAAATTTAAAACAGAAAAGCACATAGGATCCTCCTTAGCTTTATATTCTGTAAGAAAATATTCATTCTCTAACCTCTGTACTTCTTTAGCTCATTCTCCTTTTCGCTCTTCATTTTTTCCTCTTGTCCTGTATACTACAGAGCTTATAGAGATACAGTGTTACAAAACACTTTCACAGAATACACTACTTGATGGATTAAACCACTTACCTCTTGTATAATACCGATTGCATAATGGTTTTTTCTCGTACGCTTTTATTCTTGAAAATTAATTTTCAAAAATCGGAAACTTGCCTGCGATCTTAATATTTTTCGTAAAGAACAATTTATATTTCAAATTAGGTAAAAGAGAACGCGTAAAGAGAGACACGGATCAACCTGCATTACGGTCACTGTCGTGCGAAGCGTAACGTTCTCGACCGCAGACGTGCTCGAAATGGCAATGTAACGAGCGTAATAAATCTCATGTCACGCGCGAACTCCGATACTATGATAAGAGCTACCGCGGTAACGCGTAAGGCGACTTAAATATTTCACCGCTGAAATATTTCCGCCCAATTTGCATCGGCCACGAGGTCCGCACCCTTCTATATGTCCGCGTCGTGCTCTGTGAATACGTAATTTCGGCGACACTATACCTCTCCCGCAAAGTATCTCTTGACCGCTCGCCGAAACTCTCGCTGTAGCATATCTCGATACGAATCGATTCCTCGGGATGAAAAATGGTTCGAACAAAATCGAGAGATTGACAAAATTGATTGTACAATAACTAGAAGGTTCGTACAGTTGGGTGTCATGAATAAAAAATGAATCTTCTTGAAGGGTATCACTCTTCTTACTACTTCACAAATAAATCTCTACAACTGTCGCTACAAATGCAAATTGCCTTTAGAAAAGAATGTACTAATTCAAAATAAATATGTAGACAAATGGTAAATATTTATACTAAGTTATAATATATGAATCAATACTAAAATAATGATAATTAATTGATGAATACATAATTAGATACATAATGTATGTATTTATACTAATGAAATAATTTAATAATACACTGTGGCTTTCAATATTGTATGATCATGCAATAACTTGATTTACCATAGTTATGTCTCGCTATTTAAATAATAATAAAAAACATCTCAAATAAATGCATTAATAATACAATAAAAAGATATTTGTAGACTTGTTAAAAACAAATTTAAAAATTTATTATCAAAATCATCAAAATAATTCAACAAATTCAAAACTCTCCTTCGCCAGTGAATATTAATAAACGGACTTCGATTTTTCTTTTGACCCGTCTGGCCAATTTTATTATTAACTGTTAACACTATGTTTCGACTTCTGGTTTGGATCCTTATCAAGTGTATAAAGTTTATATATAATTATGCAGATGGACCGCCCAAACTACATCAATCTAGAAGCTAATTAAAGTCGAGTGATGTCAGTAACAGATCAAAGTGTGTACAATTAAACAATTTCCAAAACTTACATATTCATTTGTGCGTTAATAATTCAATTTTTTTTTCATTTCTTGGATAAAATGTATGTCTGTAGTACAATTATTACAGTCAAACAAAATTAATACATAATACTTCCTAGCAATGTTGAGTCATAGAAGTACAAATGTGTGTCACGAACTTAGCAGATATTAATTTGGACAAATGTATTACTCAGTAAAAATGTCGAAATATACCTTCAGAAGATCCACTTATTTCCGGACGGGCGCCAGATTCGATCGCAGTCGTCGATTATCGTCGGAAGTTGGTAAAATTATCGTGCACGCAATTCTCGCCACGAAACGCTCAGATATTTTACAGCATCGCAGACTGTAATTTACGTGGTACACCGAATGTAATTTAAACATCGATCCGGTCGCAATACATTACTATGTGCGAAGTACACAACGGACGAACGAGATTTGGCATTCGCCGTAGTGGCGAGTGTAGTACGTTATTCATAGATACCGATTAGGGTCGGTTCAGCACGTGCGAACACACGACAGACACGTCGGGTATAGTTGTCGCAACCGAGGTCACGAAGTTCCGTGATTATGGGGGCATTGGTATACAGCATCGACTGCTATTCCGCGCGAACACTGACCGATTTATTCAGTTTCCTCAGTTTCCTTAGAAACTGGACTAAGAAGTTACTGGACCAAGAAGTTACAGAAATTCGATTGCCGCGGTAAATTACATCGGTTTTGCTGAACAATGATTTCACATTACACGGAGAAGATTTTAAAACGCCGTTTTGTGCCAGCGCCTTTATTACAAAATTATCATTAATTTGTAGTAATTTAATTAATACAAAATTATCATTAATTTGTAGTAAAACGTGAGAAATATAGATAACTCGTTTATATAAAACTATTATTTTATCTTCAATATTCATAAACAAACAAATTATGATCATATCCGTACATATCATATAAATTGTTTCTATACTAATATAAATTTTAATAAAGCAATTTTATTATGTTTTATCGTTGCTGTTTTTCTTAAATTTAATTTTATTATTAATAAATTTATTTTAATAGATTATAAACACATTGTGTATGAATTTTAATTTAATTTAAAATTTAATAAATTTACAAATGGAGAAAATATACAATGACCATTAGAATACATCTACCAGCACAAACTTGCTTTTATAGCATTTTCGGAGTGAAGACATTAGCATTTCAGAAAGTCAACCTGTACCAAACTACATTTGTCATTCCATATCGTGTTACAGCAGAGTTAAACAAACGCTGTTTGTTCAACCTAATTTAACGTCTGCCCGGTTGTTATATTTTTTGTGAACTTTGAAAGGTAAATATCGTTTCTGAAATATATATAATATTAAAATCAGTACAGTTCATTTTTCCATTTTACTAAGCATGCAAATAGTCATCGAAATATTTATTCTTTTATTTTCTACAATAAATTGTAAAGAAACAATGCACGTTTATATCACCTGTTAAATTAAGAGAACTTGCTAAATTCAGTAAATCCCCAATTTGGCAAAAACTTACAGTATATAATCACCATATTATTAATGAATGCGACCTGGCAATTCGCCAGCAACCGTTGTCCGCATTTTCTGTGACAATACGAGCCTGTTAGCATCGCAAATGGACAGGTAACGGGGTCGATAGCTGCACGTTCGTCTCTGTTAACAAGTAAAAAAAATGATACGCGTTGAAAAATCTACATGTTACTTTTTTATACGAATTCGTACTGCGTAAAATAACGAGTGACGATACGAATAAAACCGCGGAGCGGTCTGACGTTCTAAACTGTAAGTTACTACTTGCAAAATCGCAGTTTCGCACGCGCATAGCACTTGTAATAAATTTCATGGACGAGTTGATTTTGGAAAGGGGAGTAAGATAAGTTTGGAATATCTTACTCTCTAAAGTAGGTACATCACACTAATTTCTACTTGCATCCTTAACCGTGCTCCCAAGTTACAGCTACAACACTTTGGGAGTAATCAACTCATATTAATGTTGTACATTTAGAACATCGAATTCGATTTTAGCATCGCTAGGTGTAGGCAGAATGTAGCATAAACATCGTAAAAATATGACAAGACAGCAAGATTAGCTAATTATTAACATGTGTCGAATAGACGCATAAAATGCATAAAATTAAAAAAGAATTATATGAACTTAACGTATGTATAACGTTGTATATGCTTAAAATTCCTCATACAAAAAGATATTGAGATTGCATTCGTGAAACTGTGATATTAAAAATAATAGTAAGTAAATGTCAGTCATATTTTGCACATATAATTTATTTTTTATCTTACTGCCGCGCGCGCGCTTGTGCGTGTGCGTACGTGTGTGTCTTACATAGAAGACACACACACACATACACACACATACACAGTAGAAGATAAAAATTCAAGCTGCAAGTTTTAGTCCATACATTCTTACTTTTAGTGAAAAACTTAACGTTACACATTATTTTTATTTTTTGCATTTAAAAGATAAGACTGTAAGCAAGACTGCTATACCAGAAAATTAAAGAAAAAGAATATAAAAGAAACAAAAGAAAGAAGTAAGATATTTATAATTAAAATAGATGCCTTATTATTTAAAAAATACAAATAAAAAAGTAAAAGTGAAAAATAGAATGCACAGAACTTGACGAAATTCGCAAAATGATTTTATCTACCAAAGCACAAATTAAGGTGGTGGTCTAGAATACGTGACATCATGCATTATAAATCCCAACGTTTGAAATTATTTCGGACGAATATTATGCAGCTAGATATTTGGTTCTTTCACCAAAAATATGGAGAAGAAAGTCTCAAAATGGCTGGTATAAAGTCTTGAAATTTATATGTATATTTGCAAAAGAAAATGAAGTAAAAAAAGAAAATAGTACGCAAAACCACAGCAAATTTTTTGTTGGAAAATATACATTCACTCCTTCATGGCGAATTTAGATTATTGGAAAAAGCACGACTGCGAAGTGAATTCTCGCGAAAATATCTCCAGCTCGTCTTCGATTCGGCCATTAGAGACCGTCGCGACTGTGTGATACTTGTTTTCCCAGTTAAAAGCACTGCGCAGAAAAACTAGTCTCTTACAAGCTATTCTCACAAAAGACACTCCGTCGTATCGTATATATAATATAATGTATTGTAGAAAGTATGCAACGAAAGAAGGACTTGTTTTAAAATGGAAATGCAGTTATGTTTCGTTGTAAATTTTTATTCCATTTTCCTACCAGATATTATAATGGTATAATAAAGTTTTTTCTTAATAAAAAAAACATTAAAATCATTAAAGTGATTTTTAATGTGTACTCTTAAAAGCATTTAAATAAGATTTCTCTAACTAGATGATTTTAGCACTAATAATTATTTTTAAGTCGATACTAATTGATGAATTTTTTGGGTAATGGCTCAAAGAAAGGTTATAGATAGAACCGATAAAATGCAAAACTATAGAGACGCCATTGTGACAATATAACTCAATGCTTTGCATTGCGATATCTAATAATCAATTTATTCTAGTATAACGAGTCTTCCACATAAAAAATGGTAGAAAATATAATGATAATAGCAGCGTTGATCGCAAATAACTACGGTATTTTACGATATTCCATGCCCGCAATAATGGTACCTATAGAGCTCGCGTTCAACTCGATTTATAAACAACACCAGCGATATGTCATCGGCAACATATTGTCAAAGCTCAAATATTGTCAGAATTCGAAATTCTAACAGAATTCGAAACGCGAAACATGTTCCATGCGTGAATTCTTCTTGCGATATCCCGTTGTATTGCGTCCCAATTTATTACTAACTGTGGACGGCAACAACTTCCACGTTCACAAATTTACATTTTTTTTCACGCCTCTGCTTTGTAAATGCGCATACATCGTTACTTTTTACGCATCCAACAAATATCAATAGCTGTGTGTAAAAATTTGTTAACATGACAGCAATGTTAGTTACTTTTATAACATAACACACACACAATACAGGCATTAAGTTTTTGAGCCTTAAAAGTAATATTCTAATTTTCAATTTTTTCTATAAAATTTTGTTGTATATTTTATTGTATACTTTAAGCCTTCTCTCTTGTAACAATAGAATATTGAATATTCTATTGAACCAACATAAATGCAAACTCTTTTTTCAATAATTTATATACATCCGCATAACAATCGCATAACAATTTGTACCATAATTAATTTAGTAATATCGAGATATATAATTATTTTCAATCTAACCTTTCCATTTATTTACGTAACGAGCACTCGGTATATTACCACTCAACGAATAGAAAAATTGCAACTTTATATCTGTGATTGTGCATGAATAACAAGTAATTGCAGATATTATAATTATTCAACACTATAAACGTTCAAATTTCCTGATTGCAATTTCATGTCATATTTTCCTTCAATTAGCAATAGCAATAATAATATTTGCACAGTCATATTATGTACGCTCCTATAATATAACTTCAGACATTACATTTTACATAAATAACATTTATTAAATTGTACGTGTTATTACTCTTCAACGAGAGATGTTATTCATCGTACTTGTTGTCTTCGTATGACGGCATATTATCACGATCGACGTAGACAGCCCGAGAGTTAAATTATCGTACCAAAGACGTAAAAGCGTTACGGCAGCTGTTAACCCGACTGTAATAATAACATAGCTTGTGATTGATTACCCGTGTTCCCAGGCGTACGTCGATCTGGTGAAGGCCTGGGGCTGGAAGAGTTTCACCATTATCTACGAGAACAACGAAGGGCTCGTGCGATTGCAGGAACTTCTGAAAGCACACGGACCCAGCGAATTTCCCATTACGGTTAGACAACTGAGCGAAGGATCGGAGTATCGGTGAGTCGGATCAATTCCATCTACTCTTATTCTTTCACGACGCGCTGCAGTTTCCTTTCCAAGGTATAGCGAGACATTAAATTCTCTGTGACTCCATGTCGATATTCCAACATCTCTCGTTCATTATAAAACAACTTATACAAACTTATGTCCTACTTTGTATAATCTATGCTGTTCTCAAAGAAATTTAGTTTACCAATTTCGCGGACATGTCATTATTTTTGCTTTTTATTTTTATTTTTTTTCCTATTGTACTTTGCAAGACCTCCGAATTTTCATTGAAAGGAATAATATTACAAAGAAGAAAGAGAGAGAAAATGCCGTGTTGAGCTAGCTGTCTCGCTAGAGAATTTATTTTGTGAGTTGAGATCAGAACGCGTGGTTTATATAGGAGTACTTGAATTTCTGCATATCCTTTCGAGATATTTTTGCTTCATCAAAATTTATGCTCCAAATTTAAAGAAATGGAACGTATTCATAAGCCATTCTTCCCCAAAAAGCAGAAACCGGTTATAGTAATAATAACTTACGTTCAATTTACGTTCCCTTTCTTCTATAGATTTAACAATAATCGTATACGATTATTGTTATAGAAGCCAATTACGAATTATATCCTTCGATTTATTTTCTCGAACTTGAAAATAAACAAAAAAAATCTAACAAATTCAAACTCTCCTTCGCCAATGAGTATGGCCCTAAATTAGACAAAGAATTCTTATTTTAATTTAGATAAATTCTTTATTTAAATTTTTTTATCTAATTTAGGCTCAAAAAATTAAAATCGATATCGATTTTAAAAGTTGGCGATTTACTGCATTTCAATGTCCGACAAACCAAGTCGGTGACACGCAGATAATTTGCCAGACGGATCGACGAAAAAATTGACATTTGTTTATTTAAAAAATCTCTTTACTAGGGTAAAGATGCCTATTATGAGATACCTTTTTTTGGAAGCTTATAACTTTTTAAATTGTTACTTTTAACTTAAGAGCTTTATGTGTTTCTATAGGTAAAACATTCAAGTTTCACTCTTGACATAACGTTCGAGCGTGCGTTTAGAAATACCAAACTGTTTAGAGGCTTTAAAATATCCCATTTCTTTATTACGTACTGCTTGAATTCAACGAAGATTGAATCCATTCTTCTTCGAATTTATCTGAAAGAGTAGAAATTTGAACTTACTTTTATTTGTAGAAGATAGATCGCCTAATATGAGGTATTTCATATTAGGAACTTTCTAGTATCCCATATTAAGAACTACACAAATCATAAAAATATTAAAGTTATGCGTGTAAAATATCTAAGCTAATAGAAAAACTCCAAGATAAAATGGTTGTACTTAATTTCAATAACATGTTAAACACGAATATAAAAACATTGCTATTAAATTATATTGTTTACAAACCTTTAAGATAGCACATTGAAAAATTTCGATAAGCGGCAGAAAAAACTCTTCGTGTAAACAATTGTTTACGTACGCTACGTAGCTGCCACTAACATATTATTTAACGATCACCCGCTACCGACGTGAGGTAGTAACGTTTATAGAAAAAAACAGAAGTCGCGTTTATAAAATATTATGGGGTCTCACATTAGACACCCGTCTCATAATAGGCACCTTTACCCTATATATTTAGAAGATGTTTAACATTATAGCGAAAAGACAAGATCTCGAAAAGCGCACTAATCTTAATTGTTCTCTTTTGATCCAGCGGAAACCAAAAGCATGGATATTATATTTTTTAAAAAACTTTAAACTATCCGTTTTCTTGATTATTCGTCCGATTTCCATGCAACGGAAATGGCTTTGATCGATCGTTCCCTTTCGTTTGCAACAGCACGTAGATCTCCGCTGAAATCGGTGTCGGGACAGTCTCATGGGGACTTCCCGTCATTTCGCAATCGATATTATCGTCGCATTAACGGCGAGCCCAAACATCAGTCGTGTCGCACGTGGAGTGCACCGTATGACTGCGCGTCGAGAATGGCCCATTAAGATTGAAACATCGTGTCGACGTGTAACGCTTACTATAACGATGATCTTAGGCAAAATCGCGACGTGGACATGTCCGTATATCGATCGTCAGACTGCACTGCCGTTAGGAAACTGTGTCAACTGTAGAACATATCCAATAGGAATCTTCCCTTTCCCATCCTATTTTCCGCTGATAACCCTTCGCTTATCCTTCCGGCGCCGGAACTGCCCCAAGAAGCGTCTTACGATTACGACGCTCCTCGCTAAGTCTTTAATTAAAATTCTGTTAAAGTACAATTGGAATAAAGTAGGAAGTAAGATTTATCCTTATCTATTTGCATTTATTGACGAGAATTTACAGATTTCATCAACCACTTATGATTGAAAAACTATTCCAATATTTTTCTCGATATTTTCATCAGAGAGAATTAAATCCAATGTAATTAAATGATTCGTAAACGAACAGAGAATTTGAAACACTTTCTAGTTCTTGTATTTTTTCTACGAAATATATATTTTAACGAAACAGTAATTAAAAATGAAATAAACTGTTTTTAAACAATTTAGGACGTTTTTCTTGCTACTTCTCTTTCAAGAGTCAGTATGTTTATTCATTTAGAGTATTGACTCTGAAAGAGTCGAAGAAATATATTATATTTATGCCTGTTTCCTGCATCGCGTCGTTTTATTTTGCAGAAAAAGTTTTTCGTAAATTGCATTATTCATAGAAATGACGGTGACTTATTGCTGCCCCTCCCACGGTTAGAAAGGTAAAACGATAGGGATTTGAATAAATTCGGTTAGATTTGCCTCTGGACGTGCAACGTATCCTATCTTAAAATTCATCGCTTGCGCTACATTCTCCATGTTCCAGCAAAGCGACCAATTTACAAAACTTCTGCCGGATCGCGCCGTATGTGGTGCAATGTGTCGCGCGAGCGGTGCGTCTTTTCTTCCCGGTGAAATAAAGCAGTTCTAGAATCTTTGCACGGTAAAGAAGGATTTATAATTTGTTAAGGATTTTATTTTGATTTACCTTAAAACTTTACAGTTAACGTTTAAGTAATCGCGCTTGTCAATCGGACTATCAATTAATTAATGTCGACGTGTGACATTTAACTTCACTTGTGCAAATTAACACATTATACAGACGTACAAAATTTGACTTTCTAAAAGTTACAAAAACAAATGAAATAAAATTTCTTATAGATTTTTGAAAAATCCTCTAAATTACTCTGTTACGTCAGGTTTTCGAGTAGTGAATGTCTGAAATTCCAAAAAACCGCTATTTTCGTCATTTTGGACAGTCCATAAATTATTAAATTTTATGTGATATTGAAATCAACGTAGGTGATGCTTATAAATTTTTTGAGAACAAAATTTCGGTCTTCCGTTAGCTCATCGCATCAAGATTTTTAGTAACTATTAGCTGAAACTTCAAAAAATATTTTGATTATTTTTGACGGCCCAAATTGAATTTTATCCGTTGATTACTAAAAGATCTGATTAGATTATTACCTAGGTAATAGAAACTTAGAGATTTGTACTTGATTTAGATAATTCTTAAGAATAACTTACACTAATTTCAGTATCGTAAAATTTACTCACACATGGTCAATTCACACACCGCCAAAATCAAAGCACTTTTTGCGGTTTCAGCTCTCCATTACTAAAAAATCAAACGTGATAAAATAATTTGGGCTACCAATTTGTATTCATATAAAAAATCTATCAAAATCACCTACAAATTTCTGTATCACGTAGAAACCGTCAAAAATAATCAAAACAACGATTTTTTGGGGATTCCAGCTAATGGTTATTAAAGAATCATTAGCTAAAGGACATAGGATTAATTTTGAGGACAAATTTTTTTTCAGTGTCTAAAAATCTTTAAATTTCATCTACACTGATTTCACATAAATTTAATAACCATGAATGAAAATGATCAAAATTGCAGCTCTTTGGGGTTGTAATTATTCTTTGTTATTTAAAAAATTTAACGTGGTAGAGTAATTTGGACGACGGATTCATATTCAACATCAAAAAATTTATATATAAAAGACTCACTGATTTATGTAACTGACCCTTGTAAGTCTGTGTTATCGTAGTAGCAGTCATCCGCGACCAACGTTACGAAACACTTGTATGAAATAAATGTCATTAATATAAAATTTCGAATGACAGATAGCTAGATAATAACGTAAAAATAAAAAGTAAACGTAATTCACAAACGTAATACATTAAAAATATAACTTAATCTTATTTAATCATATCACATACAATATTTTATGTACGTTTATGATAATAAAAATTCTACTAGTAGCATATAGAATAAGACATGTAAAACTCGCTGGGCAAACAACGTGTTAAACGTTTCTATCAGGGTAGTATTGTGAACAGTCAGTGTGTGTAAGAGAATAATTAAAAATGATGATTTTACTGTAATATAGTACTTCAACCTCAATATACACTGTTGAAGCGCTTGAAGAACTCGATATCGCGATATCTGTAAAAGATGCTGAAAGATTAACTTCGGTGCGACCTGACACCATGCAGTTATTTCCCAACGTGAATGAAGGAAATGAACTATGCTCGCGAAGCGTAACGCGGCCGCGAGGCGGAAATGAAGTCGTATCTTATCTCGGTCCCACTCTCTGCAACCACTCACCAAGATTCGCAAAGTGAATAATTCTCCGACCATTTATTTCGGCGTTCCGCTTTAGCGCGAGTACTCCGTGGTATGGACAAAAGGAGAGTGAATGAAGCTCGCATAGAAACAAGGATCAGCGGCGGCGAAATAAAACCATCTCGTATTTTTCGAGGCGAGCAGACGCGAAGAAAAGAAGAAGCGTCGCTAAACTCCGAGAATGAACTTTCTTCGAGGCTGAAAGATCCGTAAAGATCGATTAAAACTGTCCCATAAAGATTTATACGAATGAAGGAAAGTTTGGAAAAGAAAATCATGATATACTCGTAGAAGCATAATGCACTTTGATAAGTTAGCGTTTAAATTGTAATTCTTGGTGAGCTCAAATATGAATATTCTGTAAGCTTTGATACATGGATAGTTTTCAAAGCAGCAAGGAGATAAGAACGCACGACTGTACTCGAACGTCTAATGTAGTCACAGTGATTTCTGTTGGAACTCACATGAGCGAAAGAGATTATCTTCGAAGCTGTGACTTTCGAAGCGGACGGACACCTGGAAGTGCTTAGCTCTCGCGAAAGAGATTTTGTAAGAGAGACGGTTCACGAGTGGATCGACAAAATCGCGCTTTAACTCGTGGAGAACACTTCGACGGCTGAGAGAAAAGGAAACTGACACGAAAATCGTGGAGAAAAGAGATACGCGAGTTTTACTGACAATATACAGCTTCGTGGTTAAATAGCTTACCCGCGCAAACAGTTATCCCCGCATTTCGCAGTGCACGGCCGACAGTAATATAAAACTTTATCTCCGGTGAGCGTAGTCGAGCGCGAGATGACCGCGCTGCAAAATCGCTTTCAACACGTTTCGGATAATATCACTCGTGATGATTTTCACGAATGGCACTTTCCTATGCAACAAGTGCGCGGTTGAAAACGTAGAGTGGGCCGAAAACCATTTAGACGAGTTCACTTATGACATAGTTGCCCAAATAAATAACAATTCTACTTAAATACAGTACATTTCGTGTTATTTACCTTAGAAGAATAAAGCGTTTATCGCAAATTCATCTATATTGAAAAGACTTATACGATCAATTAAGATAAAAATAAAAATATAAACATTATGCACATTTTACTCACTGTACCAGCTTCACATGTTATAATTTTACACATTTTACGGTATGATTTTCTATATCACGGAAAATCAAACGAATTAATACCAAAGCCAAATGAGCTAAAGCCACGAATGTTTTACAGATGAGTGACTTCCGATACCATTTACATAACGAATCGCTTGAGAGTTGGTATCTGTGTGTACGTGATTTCATACATATGAACTAATATCGCGGTTATATTCGCGGTACTTAGTAGCGTTTAATCTTCCGCCGATTCGAGAGACCGCGAAAATACGTCGAGCGGTAACTCAAACGATTTATCTGTATATCAAAATCCGGGAGCTTCTAAGATTCCTTACTAGGTGAACTGCGAAAAGGTTGGACGTCGCTAAGTCACTCGCTAATGGAGAGAAACGGGAAAATGGAAGGAAGCCGTGCGCGTGTGAGCGAGCGATAGAGAGAGAGAGAGAGAGAGAACTGGTACGGCATAAGTAATTGAAATGTTTCGAAGCCGGCCATGTGGAAACGCTCGGTTTCGGGGGTTACGTACGTCCGGCCCCTGCCTACAGTTATATGACCGGCATGATGATAAGAGGAGCTTCCCTCTCGAGAAGACTTCAAACGCATCAGCCAATCCGCCATGGCTTCAACTTCGAGGTAGTTTCCGTTCGCAGTCGCATGGATGGTCCAGCAGATCTTACGTCACGTTTTCCACCGTCCGATTGATCAAAGGAACATCGCCGAATGGGTGGCATACTACTCTTCTTTCCTTATCATGCCTGCCTCGTCAATTAGGATCATCTCCGTGAGATCCCTACACGGAAGTTTTTCTTTGATCGCGATAGCTCGCCGATACTTAAGACCAAAAACTGCCTTGGAGATAAAAGTACTTATCTATAATGCTATACAGATGTACGCGTAATGTAGCTCTTCGTTTTCTGGAACGCGTACACATATGAAGTACAAAAGTTATATTGAGACGTTGAATCATGGATTGAATCTTGGAGACTTTGAATCATCATTAAAATATGGATTCAGATTATTTACTCGTACAAACGTATGCGTTTATAATATGAAATACACCATTTTTTTATCTTTTTGATATCCATCAATTTAAGATTTCAGAGCAAAATCAATATTGAATACTTAGAAAGGTAAAAATTCTCAATTCAATGATAATAACAGTCACATTTAAACAAGTAGAATATTTATACGCTATTTATCATGTATGTCTCAAGAAGTAAAAAAATAACTAAAAATAATTTTACATTCCGCATATATTTCTTGAAGCAAATATACGTGTCACGTGAATTCGCTTAAAACTGCGCATTGTGCGGCTTAATACTACGATTCCGGCTGTTTTTCCGTGGTAATTTCTCCCCACGGTACTAAAACTATCGAGGAAAAGAAAGTATTCGCGCGTGCACGTGTATGCGTGTACATCAATGTGCCTGGGGATCTTCCCGGGGGTGTAAGCAACGAAGGGAGATTTCAGATTTCTACCACTTTGAAAACTTTGGCGATAAATGTTTAATCAGCAATAAAATCGAGTTCAGATAACAAGAGTAAACTATTATACGTGTAACAAACGTGTTTTTAAGAGGAATAAAATTTGTAATAAAAATATCTAACAATTTTCAGAATGCGGTAAAGATAGACACAAAACAGTAAAAGTATAAAAATATATATGGAAAATGCAAATATTAATTATTAGTTGTCTAATATGTTTGAATAAAATTTTATTTGCAAATACTAAAAAATTCATGTAATTTTACATATTTATTAATTATAAATATATCTTTCAATTATATTTTTCTAATTTTCTATTTTTAAGTTATTTTAAGTTAATTTATGTTAAATCTTGATTATAGTGTATGGAATTTGGACACATTTTCTCAAGATTCTATCATAATAGTAATAATAGTAATATCATAATAGTAATATGACTTATAAACATTCGTGTAATAATCGAAAATACTTTATTAAAATTAAATTTTACTTTTACATATTTATTTATTTTTAACATATTCGCAAAGAAATTCAGTATATGTGTAGATTTCACTATTCATTATTCATTATGATGTAACTTAAATATAATATAAGTAGTTATGAGTTTTCAAAAATTTATGGAAATTTTCAGAATTTACGTAGGTAAGATTATCTAAAAGTACGAAATAAAAAACTGCGAAATGAAAGTTTCAAAATTGTAGTGATCTATTCCTGCAGTTTCTTATATTTGTCTTGCGCTGTTACGATCAATTTAGCACGACGATGATTACTGTATAAAAGATTTGCCTGAGATGAAATTTGCAGCGTCTTCATAGTATGAAACTCTTTAAGAAAATGTGTAAGAATTGTATCAATTATTGGACGATCATCCGTCAATATATTAATCTCCTAAATAATAGAAAGTCTTCAGGAGAGACTTTGAGATATCTTCTCATAGAGAACTGCAAAATCAATATTCCTTTTATATTATATATTTTAATTTTAGTGTAATATGTATTTTGAAATAACTGTGATCGAGCCAATCCACTCTGGATGCGTGTATATAGTTTAGTACATTTTGTAGTACTTTTAGTTTGTATTAATTAATTAAAACGCTCTTATACTAAATATATATATTAGTGAGCTACTTATAATGAAGTTCATTTCCTCCCTAAATAGAATTTTAAATATTAAAATAGAATAGATTAATATTTATATGCTTAAAACTGTGTATCACAAATTTATACAGCAATGAAAAGTTAGTTGTATTATTTTGCAATAAGAGCATTATGATTTAATCTACTATAAAATTGATTACAATTGTTTATGTAAAAAAAAAGGACATTAAAATAATATTTCTTATTATTAAAACAATACTGGCACTTCATATTTATAACAAGGATAAATACACAAAATAGTGTTTGCACGCGAAAACGCGCGCGTTCATTTTCGTGAGAGAAATTAAACATTTTACTTGTGGACGACGAACGAGCGTAATATGTTTTCTCTCCCGGTGGCAATTTATCCAAGAAGTTAAACCCGTCGACGACAGTCGCATTCAATAACGAGATAAAACTTAGTACGGTACTGCGTTTTGCTCAGACGTAATCTTTGTTGTGGCTGGTGTACTGAGATCGAGGAATCAAGTAGCGATGAAGATGCACTATGAATAATCTCTCAGGAATATGGCCCTTCCGGAGCATCCGGCTGCATCTGCATCTCGCGATGTACAGCAGACGCTTGGGCGGGTCCGCTGGGGTTAAGCGAGTTTCCTCTCGGGGGAAACAAATGAGTATGTTAATTCAAGCGTAAAAGTGGGCATGGTTAAACCCCTTCGCGTTCGTTGTTGTTGCATCGACATTGTATCCGGTTTTCCTCACTCGCCGCTGCGTTTCACTACAATACAATCGATTCTCTCGCAGTTAACAATAAATCCCGCGTGAACCGATAAACTCTAAGCGCAATTGAAGGTTTGAGTTTGGCAACAAGATAAATTCACAATCTGTAAAATATTCTCTAAACACAAAATCGTGTTTGAAACTGATAAATCGCGACCTATGGCCTCATTTCATGGTTGATTTTATTGAATCTGATAATAATTCTATTGAATTGATAATAATATCGTTATTTGCATCTTTATCTAGACAGTAATATTATTAAAACGAAATCAAATTTAAAAGTCCCAAGTAAAAATTCCACAATTTAGTAAAAAAAATTAAAATTTAAAACAATTAAAAAAATTAACTTTTGCTTTTTTTACAAATATCGTCGGCACCATTAACGACAAATTCCGCGTAAGTTTGTGACGCAATAGCTTGCCCATGCTGCGAATATCTTTACGTTGTTATTACAAATAATGTTGACTCTTCATTTATTTCAGACTCACACCCGTTTGCTAACGACGGCGAAAACAAAAGCTGCGATTATAAAACGATAAGGCAAACAAGCTGAGGATTTCTGGTGGATGCAAGCCGTTCGACGACATTCGAGAACTTCCTCTTTGTACCAGCGCCGGTTTCTGGCGACAAGCAATTTCGTCGCGAGCAACCGTTTGTTAAACCCGGAACTTCCCGCGAGCGCGCCCGTTGCACTCCGGGGAGAGATTTAGCCGCAATCTCGAGGCGATAAGCCACGGTCCCCTCTTTCCTCCTCCGTCTCCTGTGCACCGCGCGCGGAGGTATAAATATGTGACGGAATGATGCATGGTCTTCCGCAATGTCGCTGAGACGCGTTGCGGTGACGACTCGCTCGCTGTCGTCGCCTCCAATTGTCTACCTCTGCTTGTGATCTCTCAAAAGTGAAATATCTCACAACCCCTCGATCGTCCGGAGACGAAATACGATTAATCTTGCACTTGGCAACATTTCCATAAAATGTGTGAATCTGAAAAGATGCTATATGTTTTTTCGATAAAAATAAACTTTAAAAAATAACTTCTCCACCCCCCCCCCCTTTCTTTCTCTCTCTTTCTCATAAATTCGAAAGAAACCCCATGTTAAAATTCAATTTCGTCGAACTGCAGAAACGTAGAAACGATCGACTGGGTGAAGCGGAGACGACTAGGTAAATAAGGTGTGAACGATGAGTTATCGTCGTGCAAACTTTCTCGCCTCATCCGTTACCTTCGTCGAATGGATTCTTCTGGCTGGGTTGGCGGTTCTGCCTTGCTTTCACCAGCATCGCGTGCTTCGTGCACTTCCCCTCGCCACCACCATACTCTTATACAGCGCACGAAGTCGGGATGAGAAATGGTTTCGGGGGTTAGTGGCTGCGTGCAAGTTACATCTCAACGGACGACCCTGTCGTAGAGTCGAGTACAGTTCACCGACTAACACGGAATAACTGCTAGCGCGCGAGTCATCCCCTCGTTTCTGACACGCTCCTCAAACTTGTGAAACGCTCGTTAGGGTGAAATTAATTTTATTTACCATGACCTTTCTCAATTACAGTCGACTTCTCTTACTTATTTATGATGTTATGGGCTATTATTTCTCTGTATACATATATCACCAGAGATATTTCAAAGTTAAAATTAGTTTCAAAATAAATTGCATCACATATAAATGACGAGATATTTATGAATGTATAAAAATACTCATAAATCGAGAAAAGTTTAAGAGAAGCGTTGAGGTGTGATAAACATATTTCTTTAAGTTTATACATATATGTATAAACTTAAGAATTTAGATTCTTTTTTAACATACATAACATAAAATTTATTTTCCTTTAGCCATTGTATTGCATTTACTAATTACTTTAATATGAATGGATTAATGAATAAATAAATGTTTTTATCCGTCTCTACTCGGATGGTTTCAATTATTACGTGTTTCGGTACCATATCTCGTTGGAAATGATATAGATCTAGATATAGATATAGATCTATTGAGATAATATATTTATGTCATTTTTGTAAAAGAATGAAAAGATTTTATACAGAATAAATATCTATTATTTTTAAAAAATTAGTAAGATCCAAAATTTACAAGAAATGAGAGTAAGATAACTAATTAAATTACATTCATTTGAGCTACAAATTACAGTATTTTTCGTATGTTTAACTTATAATTATTTGGATATATCAAGCTCTAATTTCTTCTATTACCACTTATTATAGTTTAAGTAAAATTTCTTAATATTTAAATAATTTCGCTCAACCAGTTTATTAATGCCGAAATCACAGATTTAAAAAATTTGATGCACAAGGATTTCTATAAAGATAATTAGTTTCGTAACTTTGACATACTGCGTCAGATTGACGATTTCTTGACGAAACGTGTACCTCTCTATATTGAGGACGATTTTCAATATATGAGATGTTAAGGGAGCCGAACGATTTCATAAAAAATTGATTTTTTGATAAAGCAGCTGTCGTCGACAGATAGAGGTCGATCGCTTTCTCGTCTCTCCCTTGATATATTTCGCGCATCTTAATTTATATGAGACTTCCGTTGCATTCCACAGTTCTCCCCTTTGTCAAGGGGACGAGACCCCAAGATTCGGTGGATCGATCAGGGAGCAATTTCTTTTAAACGAGGATCCGCAATTCTTGAAGTGAAGTTTCGATTTAGCGTGAAGATCATATGGGGAAGCTGATTCTCGAACCGTATGACTCTCTCTCTCCCTCTCCATATAGAACAGCAATCTTTAGCGTTAGCCATAATCTCGATCCTCATTTTCAGTTTTTCACCCAGTGGCGGTTCGAGAAAACGAATGATAGAATTTTTCATCAGCCGTTGCCGTTACGCCGGCTTTCGTCGATTAATTAGAAAACTTCCACCCTATTCCATCTCTAGATCCACTCTATTTCTTTCAGTCCTATCCAAACTTTAAATTACTCTCGACTCGTCAGCAGATTTACCATGGCAAGTTATATCTAATGAAAGTTTATGAAGAAATAATATTATTTATATTATATTATAATATTTTATGGGACAAAATCATGAATTATTTTTTAATTATTCTGAGTATATACAATATTTATGTTTAGTATATAGTTTCGGAAACGTAAAATATTTTAAGTTTTCGGTTAAAGCTGCAAACGCAAAGCTAAAAATAGTTTTATTAATAATTTCGTCAATGTTACTAGAAAAAAGCAAATATACGATTTGCCATATTTTTAACGTAATTTATCATTTTAGACGAATAAGAAGTCGATAAGAAATTTATACTCTTTCCCTTTAAATTACACTCTACGAATTACAATTATGTTACTGCGTTGGCAAAATTCACTTCCGTTCGAGTTACAAACGAATATTTTATTTCGACACAACACCAAGTTTAAGGCAAGACGGCAAATGTTAGACTACTTGTTGACACCAGTAAGTTTATGAACGGCAAACGCGATTAAGAAACGCATGAGTTTACTCGCGAAGCTTCAACTATTAGCGACAGAGACGTGAAGTTTTCCGCATAAATTACAAAAGTTGAATTATATAATTGTTACCAGTTTGTGTTAGAAGAATGGATCGACTCATGATGAAAAGAGACTTCCATGTCGTCGTGCAACGTGTAACAAAGTTATACAGTATGTTCTTCCTCCCTCATTTTGTAGGTCGCGATAAAAATGTTGTGCGAAGAAGAGAGAAAGAGAGAGAAAGAGAGAGATGCACCTTTCCATTACCTACGTGTCCCCGCACGAAATACTGTTTATGCCCGTGTACTTACGACGACAACGTAAATACGGAGATAACACAAAAATGTATCTAGACTCATGTTTTTCCTAAATATATGAGGTATCTCGCACAAATGGAGTCCATGATGCGTGTGCGAGCAAGATTATAGTATTTGTGTTTTATTTGTTTTGCTATTATTACCTATCTATAGTAATATTTTACATGCTATTATTACCTACAGTAATATTTTACATATGCAATTCAAATATATCAACCAATTCTCGCATGTACCCTACATTTACAATTCGAATCTTTATATTGTATAAGCAACTTTTTATGTCTGCGAAATACGTTAAAAAAATTTTGAGCAAAAGAAAAAATACAGACTTTTACTGTTTACTTTTGATTTAGTGACATGTTAACATTATTTACTTTCACATTTTTCAAAATTTTTTGGAATTTAAATACCATTTGATTAAAATAACATATATTATATATATAATATATAATAATATATAATATAATAACATATAATATAATATATATAATATAATAACATATTATATATATATTATATGTTATTATATTATATTGTATGTTGTGTAATATTTAGACATTTAATTATACTATAGACAAACCAAGAAAAAATTAGAAAAAGATTAAAATTTTATTTTTTTGAAATAATAGATTGAATGATAACTTAAAAATGAATTTTGTCAGTTACATCTTTAGTTTTTACTCAAATAAAATCGTATATATAATTTTAAAACTTTTACCGAACTTCACTTTTTGGTTCCTTTCACTTTTAAATTTAACTATCACTTATGAAGCGAACAGAATTTATTCGTATTCAAGTGTATCTAATTGCCAATACGAACTCGAAAAGTGACATATTATCGACAACTTGGACGTGGTTTTAATTCAAGCATACTGGTTATCGAAGTGCCACAGCAGCTTTGCGACTTATCGAGAAAAAAGTTCCGCAATGTCATACATAAAGTATTAGCATATATAACGCTATTACTGACCTTCCCGAGTTTTTAGCGCTCGTACCTTTTTCATACCGCGACATATAGCAGATATTACCGTCGTCCATCAACTGCTCGGTTCTTTCAAAAGCAGCATATTATCGTGCGCACAAAAGCCGCTTTATTCAGCCATCGCTGCCTATCGAAACGTTGCAGTTTCACAATTTATAACTGAAACTTTTGTATCTGTATCATGCTCACGACAATCCTTCGGTGCGATGACAACCGTCTCATAAAAATGCACTGTCACATCTCGTGCATATCGTGTAATCGTAAAAATTTAAACATTTGCGCGATTTCCCGCAAAATTTAGCGTTTATATTTTATTTCGTATCAATACAATCTCTAATCGATCTAGGAGCGTGCACATTTAGATAAAATTTAACTTATATTTCGTAAAGAACGAAATTGAATAACTACCCTAGTGAAACTATGCTTGTGCAATTCAAATTCATTATAATCAAAAGATCAGCAGCTTAACGTACGAGTGATTTATTTAAGCGTTTTCAACGTAATATTATATCATTATAACGTGTCAGCATTAAAAGCTAGCACTTAATACCATTAGCAATTATTATACTGGCTATTACTAGAATGAGAAATTCTATTGAATTATCAGGAGAGTTGATTTCCCAAATGATTCGGGCTTATTACCAATATCCGCGTTCCACTTACGTTCGTGGAATATTACAACATCCATCACGCATCCAGAACAGCATTTCTCTATTCCCAAAAGACGATGATGCATCGTGTCTCTTATACAATTTCTTAAGTGGTTGCACGGTCATATTTTCCTTAGCGGTCCATAAGAACGTCTTCCGTTTTGCTGATGTATGATCTAAATCTGACGTTTCTACTGGTAAAGCGTGCTCTTCAATCCGTGGGGATTAACTATGACAAATACGAAGGAAGATCAAACGCCATAAGAACGTCTTGATCTCTCGCTAACAATCTCGAATATCAGACGAGGTACTGTCGAGATACTTAAAAATATCAATCTTAGCGTTACTAAGAGAAATTATAGACTATTGATACTTTGAAGTCACTAATCTTGGTTCCAGAGAGACCACATCAATGTTTATGAATATAAATTGACGGACTTTATTAGTTATTTTTGCAAGAACTGTTAATTGCTTTGCACGGTTAGGAGAAAAATGATAGTTCAGATAATGCTTTATTTATCATCTTCGAAACTTTTATCATTTTTAACACTCGCAATAATTAACATTGACTCTTTGTTTGAAATTTAAACGTCTTTAGGAACATCACGAATCATGTCCCTTAACGACTTACGTCAAATAACAATTTATCGTTAGGAAAACTGTTTTCTTTATCTCGGCGCTGTTCTACAAAGCGTAACGATTTTTGTAAACACATGAGACAAGGAGAAATAACAATCAACGAAAAACTTGTTTACGAGATTTTAGCATATCAGCAAAACAGCTGGCCATTATGATCGCTGTCAGAACTTTGACACTGTGAATTCTAGAAACCCCAAAGATGAATAATAAAAAAAAATCTCGCGTTCTCGACTCTAATCGTCAACGAGTCGTCATTTCCTTCGCGCGCTGCTACTTTCGATCGCTTTGATAATCATTTTTTGTTCGCACAACGCTTAATCTGTACAAAGTACCCATTTTTAAATCTTAACATTATGTTACAAATGCATTTTATTGAACTCCAGATTTGATGATTCTGTATCTCTCACTCTCGGTATCCACTCCTGCGCTACTGAGCTCGCGAACACACTTCGTTTCTTTTATATAAATTGATCCGATAAATGTACAATTGCAGATTCTACTTAAAAAACGAAATAACTATAGCTTTTATCGGTCATAATCACCACAGCATAATCACTCTCTCAATATCGCATAAAGTTTAGATGATATATTTCGGCCTTGACCAAAAAAGTATTTGTCACCTCTCTCAATTCTTAGAAATGTAACTTCTTTTAACTTCAACCAACTATTTTGTATATTGCTATGTATCCGCATGCTAAACTGAGTAACTTAAGCAAAACATTATATTATAAACACGCAAAAACAAGTCGCGACACAGGGTGTGTTTACAGTGGTAAACTTGAATTTTGTTTGTGAGCTTATTTAGTAGCTTATTTAGTTTACTGCGGATGCTCGAAGTGTTGCTCAATAAGCTTTAACTTATCGTGGCTTACTCTAAAGAATAATATTATTTTTCTACAAAAATGCCAAAAACATGCGAATTTGATTTAGTTAAACGTTTGAATACAATTACTTTTTGAGGAAGAAAAAAATAAAACACAAATCGAAAAATGGTGAAATGTCCTCTCGGTACTATGAGATACACCATAAATCGTTATAAAAAGAATGAAAGTCATGAAAACTTAAAAAGAATTGAGGTTTCACATAGGTGGTAAACTTTTGGCCAAGGCTGTATTTTACATGTCATGTTCTTTATAATGCAATTATTTCACCATAAGATGTATTATAAAAGATATTACGGATTCTATGTTTTATGAATACACTTTCATTTTGGATG
The DNA here is from genome assembly GCA_901521435.1 of Crematogaster levior. Lineage (NCBI taxonomy): Eukaryota > Metazoa > Arthropoda > Insecta > Hymenoptera > Formicidae > Crematogaster > Crematogaster levior. Next base: position 95,903 of record CABEGB010000854.1, on the reverse strand, counting down.
AACGAAAGTATCTTCGGCGCATAACCTCGAAGATGAGGCAGGCTTCTCCCCTAGCAAAAGTTTAACCCGAATCACCCAGATCGAGCTAACGCGAGTTTGAGCACGACTCGCGCACTGAAACTCCGTCGTTGTGCGGCCAAGTAACTCGTGGGAATTTGCAAACTAACTGATGGAAACCTCATTTCGTGGGAGCCGGTCTTCAGGGTAATGCTTGTAGCGTCGCGTCTCCTGCGGAGAACTAACGGAGCCGAATGGATACCAGATACGTAAGAGTGGACTTAAACGACATCGCTCTTTTTCTCTTCCGCAAGGCGGGATAAGAAAATTGAAAGTTTTTGATAAAATTTGCGGAAAGAAAAGGGAATTGCGGTCGTCACGAAAGAAAAAGAACAACTACAGCGAACATTTTTTTAATAAGGCACACCTGCGACTTGAAAATTTGGATATTACAATAAAAGATATACAAAACTATGTCGTACAAACAGCTCACTTTTTCACGCTAATTGTTTAAGTAAAATGTTATACGTTTAGTGAACATTTGAAGCTGAGTATGTAAAATTCGCTTCTCAATAGACATTTAATTTGTCTAACGGTTAATGTGGGATTATAAAAGTTTCAAATATTTATAATAGTGAAAGAAATAAAATTTTTGTGAAGATTTTTCTTTGCATTGTGTTTCATATTATATATATATAATGTCAAGAATTGAAAGAATCATCGATCGTCCTGGAAACGAAAGAAGAATTACCTTTCAAAGAATGAAAAAGGTCTTCCTCATTGTTCACATAAGTGACATCGATTAAAGATCCATAAAGATTTGTGGCTGCTTGAGACGTGCTTACATCGCAGAAAACGATGAATTTAGTCATTAAAATTTCAAATAAACTTTCTAACACAGCCGTTAAGAAGTCACAGTTCTCCGATTTTTGCCACTTCTTCGTTACGGGGAGAATGAGAGGAAAACGAGAGGAATCGTTTGCTTTATGATACTTTACATGGTAACATTATTAACGAAGCAAGAAGCTGGCAAAACGTAGCAGCTCTCAGTCGTCACGGTCGAAAGCACGAGAGTAAATAATTCGTAAGCACAAAGTGCTTTTTGGAACGCGACGGGCTGTGGTGAGTTGTTCTTGCGGCGATTACGAAGATCGTACACAGTCTGGCACAAAACAATGGGAAAATTTACAATATTCTGACGGGTCTCACTGAACTTTGACAACCAAGATATCTCTCGTACTGTCTCTCAACATATTTGGAATTGCGAATAAACGCAATAAAAGTCTCTTAACGAGCCTTTATCGCTTGCGCTCGTAGTTTAACGCGTTACACAAATTACGTTTCGGTAGAATTTATAAACACATAAATAGACTTGTTGAAAAGAAACTTTCATGTTGGTAAATATATCTCCGCGATTCTCTCTCGAAATGAAGTGGTAGAATTTTGAACGCGTATAATATCGCTGGACATAATAACGGATAATATTAAACTATTATAACTGTATTTTTACTCTATTTATATTTTTGCAAAAAGTGTGGAGTCGTACTTTTCAGAGTTCGTACTTTTATGTTTTTGTCAGGAAAATTCGATGATGACACGTATTATAACGGTCAAGGCAATTCCTTTGTACGAGGCTATGTCATAAACTGCATGACACTATTTCATTTATTTATTACAACAATTTCAAAGAAACAACGGTATCCACGCATTGTTTGTAAAATTGGAAGTTTATTGCGCAATTTCCCGCGCAACAGCATAGCGATATTTTCGAAACGCTCGGTAGACTGCAATGCGTTATCCCGCCACTCGGTATGTTTGGTACTCACGTCCCGTCAAGGCTTCTTCGCTTATTTCTATCCAGTTAGTCGTGTGGTATGTGTCGTACATGAAAGATGTTAGTTGGATGCAACAGATACTAAAATGCACAAATATCCATGATAGTCGATCTTTATTTTTGCCATTGACTTTAAGATGTACAATTACATAACGCGTCGTTTTTATTTCAGTACCTAGTAAAGATATCGAAATTGTAAACCAATCGCGTAACTTTCATATGATGATTTCCAATAATATCGTTACTCATTGTATAGTAATTTTTTTATCACGCAAAATAGCCATTTGTGTAAGTAATAAAATGAAAACAATACAAAATCTTTATCTCGATATGATTTACCGAACATTTATATTATAGAAACGGCAATAAAATTACCACAAATTCGTATAACAAAAATATTATAGGGGAGACCGGGTCTCGTTGGCACAAGAGGCAAGTTGGCGTTGCCTTCCGTTTATGTATTTATTGCGAAAGAAACAATGGAAATGTTATCACAAAATATCTGTTCTATGACATAGGTACTTCCCCTAAAGTTTTATTTAAATCAAATAAGTATTACAATAAAAAAAGAGAAAAATCTGATTCAAGAGGTAGCAAGTAAATTTTCGAGCGTTACAAAATATCGTATTAATGTTCTTCAGCTTGAGAAGTAAATCTAAGTAACATATTATTAGTTAAAAGAAAAGTTTCTGTTACTATACAACATGTCATTTTGAGTAACAATATTAATTTATTATAATAAAATGACTAAAATAAAAATTATGTAGGGATGGGGCATGTTGACATATGCAGAGACGGGGCAGGTTGACTCGTATTATGGCACGGCGCTTGCTTAGCTTAACCTTGCTGCCGCGCGCGTGAGACGTGTACGAACATGTGATCAGTTACAGTGTTGATAGAAGCTGATTGAAGCAAGAGAAGATGTAAGTAACCTTGTACCTTGTATATTAATGAATGTAGTTTCCGGTCGATGATTACAACGGATGTAATTATTTATTTTTTAAGGTTAGATTCAGGTTACTCTTATATACGCATTGAATTATATTAATATATGAGCATGCAGTCTCATATTATTGTACAGAGAAACCGAAGAAAAGACAAGGTATCATAATTAAATAGAAGATGTCTTGTATTTTCAGGTAGAAATGTGATCACCGAGAACTTTTGGGACGTCAAAATTGAGAGAGAGAGAGAGAGATATTCTATTATATTCGACTTCGATCAACACACAGCTCATATAATTTCGCGTCATATAATTCCGTCATATAATTCTTCGAATTTTACAAAGCTATTTTTGTCATCCTCGATTGTATAATGAAAGCAGGTAAAATAATCTTTATTGCACTCATCTTTTAAACACAAGCACGCACGCACGCACGCACGCACGCACGCACGCACGCACGCACGCACGCACGCACGCACGCACGCACGTATGCACGCACGTACGCACGCACGCACGCACACGCGAGAGCCGCCGCGCACCGTCGCACGCACGCACGCACGCACGCACGCACACGCACACGCACACGTATATATTACTTATTATATATTGTGATTTATATTTTTGCATTTTTACAGAAAATAATGAGAACTTATAAAAGAAAGACAAATAGAGCCTCTATACCAGAAGACATTGTATTAAGAGCAATAAAAGGAGTAATAGAAAATAACGAAAGCTATAAAAGCATGTCAGATTTATACAACATACCAAAACGATCTTTAGTTAGATATTGCAAGCAATATAGAAATGTTAATATTGATGGAGCGAGCACATCAAATCAAAATAAATCTCTCAATGTAGGATACAAAAATTGTACGAAACAGATTTTTAGTGATATACAAGAGGCCAAATTAGAAAAATATCTTATGAGAAGCTGTGATATTTATTTTGGACTATCACCAAAAGAAGTGCGAAAGCTAGCATACCAATATGCTGTTGTTATTGAAGCAAAAATTCCTGAAAGCTGGACAAAGAACATGATGGCTGGACCGGATTGGTTTAGCAAATTTATGATACGCCACAAGAAACTAAGCATAAGGACGCCTGAGGCAACGAGCTTAGCTCGTGCTACAAGTTTTAATCGTACCAATGTGCAATTATTTTTTGACAACTTGATAAATGTTTTTACACGATTTAATTTGCAACCATGTGATATGTGGAATATGGACGAGACAGGAGTATTTACTGTACAAAAACCAAACAAAGTAGTAGGAAGACGTAGCCTAAAACAAATTGGACGTTTGACTTCTGCAGAGAGAGGACAACTTGTTACTATGGCTTATGCTGTATCAGCTAGTGGCAATTCTGTCCCACCATTTTTCGTATTCCCTAGAGTTCACTTTAAGGATCATTTTATCCGCGATGGTCCCATTGGTTGTGCTGGAGGAGCCAATCCATCAGGATGGATAAATGAAGAAAATTTTCTTTTGTATCTGGCTCATTTTGTTAAGAATGTGAGGCCCAGCCAAACCAATCGCATCCTACTTTTATTAGATAACCATGACTCTCATTTATCAATTGAGGCTCTTGATTTTGCTAAAAAAAATGGAATTGTTATGTTGTCATTTCCACCGCACTGCTCTCATAAGATGCAACCACTAGATATCAGCGTTTACGGTCCATTTAAAAAATATCTAAATACTGCTCTTGATTCATGGATGTTAAATCATCCAGGCAAAACTCTTAGCATCTATGATATTCCTGGTATCATTAGAGACGTTTTGCCCTTGGCTGCAACACCTTCAAATATTATGGCAGGTTTCAAAGTAAGTTAAGAAATTTTTGTTGTTTTGGACAACATTGTTATAGCATTTGTTTGTGTGTGTGTGTGTGTGTGTGTGTGTGTGCGTGTGTGTATTATGCGTGTGCGTGTGTGTGTGCGTGCGTGTGTGTGTGTGTGTGTGTGTGTGTGTGTGTGTGTGTGTGTGAGACTGCTTATTTAATATAACTTTACTTTATAATTTTATAAATTTATTTCTAACTTATGACAATTTCTAATTTTCAATATCGAGTATTTTAATGTCTGGGTATATATTTTTGCAGAAGCCAGGTATTTGCCCATTAAATCCAAATGCATTTACTGACACGGATTTTGCTCCATCATTTGTGACAGATAGACCTGTACCACCTGAGCAAGAGAATATAGTATCAAATGTAAGTGCAGTAAGTTGCAGTATCAAATGTAAATGAGTTATAAATCATTTATACATTTTATAAAGAAATATCTAAACAGGCTGTTTTTTTTAATTAATACAGGAACAAGGTTCAGCAGAGCATTCAGCAATTAATGTGCCATTTTTTAATAAAAATGACTTGAGTATTGATGTTTATAATAATTATGACTTAAAAGATATTTCTGTTACATTATCTGTAAGTACATGAGTTTTGTTTTGCTAGTATCTTTTTTCAATATACCTGTTTTCCTAATTATTATAACACAATTTATTATCTTTTGACAGAGTGTTGACATTAAAGATGTTACAATAGCTAATTGTGCAATAATTGACACAACTCCAGGAAAGTTTATAATTATATTTTTAAATTATATTTTTTAGTTTAAATTAATTGGGATCATATCTTTATTTTTTCTTTTGTTTTTATTTTCTACAATAGATATAGATGCAATGTTAAATGAAATAAGCTGTACAACATTACAACCTGAATTTTCAACTTCTTGCAAGTTTGCACAGCATCAAGCTTGTGAAGGCAAGTTACAAACTATTTTTGATGAATAAGAAATAGTTTATTTTTAATTGAATTTTGAGTATATATTTTTAATATATCTTTACACTATTATCTAGGTCCAGTAGCACTGTTTGAAGAAAGTGAGAAAGAACGATCAGCTGATGTTGAGCTGGAAAATATAAGACCTTTTCCTAAGGCTCAAGCTCGATCAATTAATGCAAAAACAAGAAAGAGAAGATCTTCAGCAATTCTGACTGACAGCCCAATCAAAAATGCCTTAGCTGAAGAAAAGAAAAAAACAAAGAAAACCGAGAAAAAGAAAACATACAAAAGAAAACTAGACAAATCTAAAATAACTAAAGTATCTTCAGGTAATTTTTTGACATTTTTTGAGATAGGTATATCTATTTACTTCTTACAAATATAATAACTTAATCTAAACTTAATCTAAAATTTCTATTCCAGTACCTACTTCAAAAAAAAGAAAGAAAATGATAGAGAAAGAAGCTAAAGAAAAGAAAATATATACAGAAGATATTAATGAAAAAGAAGACTTCTGTGTAGTCTGCAACGGAAAATACTCTGAAAGCAAGGAAGATTGGATTAAATGTTTGCAATGTGCAAATTGGATACATGAGACATGTTCAGATCTACAATCCATTTGTTACATTTGCGCTTAATATTTTTATCATTGTAGATCTAAACATGACTCATGTATCCACATCGTAGATCTGAACATGACTCATGTGTCCAATTTGTGATACACATACATAAATTTACAAATAATACAAATATTAAGCGCAAGTGTAACAAATGCATCGTAGATGCATTTATATATGTGATACACATACATAAATTTGCCAAAGATGTTCCATTGAGAAATTTTTGTTCTTATTTTATCTTTCATACAGTTAATTATTTTATGTGTAATTTCGAAAAAGTACTTAATTCTGTGATTCTATATTGTGCTTAAATATTTTTTAATAAGGCATTTTTATTTTTTTGATAACGACAGTTATATTATGCACGAACGATTCTGCGATAAAATAAGTTAAAATTAGACATTTATTTGTTTATTAATCATATGTTGTGCAATAATATGTGATAAAATAAGTCATGTAATAAATTTATGTAATAAAATCTATATAATATAAAAAAATAGCTTTGTAAAGCAATCATTAATTTTCAATAAAAATGTTTAATATAAACTCTGCGATATCATATTAAAAGTTACAACTTAACTCTGACAAAACCCTTTATATTTAATATTTTTATATTAAAGAAAGCTATATCTGAAATAGTTTACAATTATTTTTCTACAACAGCATTTTGCTCGATCATTACAAAATAACTTTAAAAGATATAATCTTTATCGAGAACATATCTGCTATCTGTTTTTTATTTTTTATTACGTTTTCATTAACTTAACATGGACTTTAGTCCTTAAACCTTAACCTTAACCTTACCTATAGCCAACTTACACCATGATATGTGTCAATTTGCCCCACTATCGGGGCAAGCTGGCTACAGTGCAGCATGTTGGTATTTCACTTATTACAAAGAAACTATACAGTGTACAGGATCGTTTCGGGCATGAAAATGTAGAGAAAGGTTCTCTCTATCATATTAATACTGTTTAATCATGAAAATTAGTTGTTTAAAAGCTCAAATGCCGAAATTGTGAAAACGGTGCCAACGAGCCCCGGTCTCCCCTACAACTTCTAGATTAAGCGATTTATTCAACCATGTATAAAAGCGGATATGATATAGATATTTTTATAAATATTCTTTAATTATTAAACAGTATAACTTTCAAAAAGCAACTTTTTGCTTGCGTTGAAACATAAAAACATTCGATATTTTACATCGTAATCTACAATGAAATTTATAACCAACAAGTATACATTTGTTTCATTGCGTGTAAAATACAGACTCTGATTTCTCCAATTTAAATCATAATGAAAGAGCAAACATGTGTATTATCACAAACTGAGCAAACAATACTGTCAGTAATGTAATAAGGGATTAACACAAAAATTTATAGTGTTAGTTCACTGATATCCACTGATAATCCTCTGAATTAGTATTACTTGGAGTTTTCATATATATAATTGATATTATGGTGATTAAAACTGTTAATTAAAAATAATAAGTAACTCTAACAATCTCTCTTTTACCAAGCAGGAGAAAGCACTGATTCTTCTAACAATAAACAATAAGCCTACGAATTATACAAACATAGGTATGACGGAAAGACGATTATGAAGCTAGTAATAAAGCTCATTAAAGTGAAACTTGGATAAAGGAGCTTGGAAACTGACAAAGTAGAAGAAATTTGTAGTTGTGTCATATAGATATAAATTTAGTGAAAAAAAAATCGAAAAATGAACGAAAGACAAATGTACACGAATAATCGTTTTTATCAGGCAGAGTGAGTTTTGTTCTTTCTTTTATTACAGTCGAAACTTTGCCCAAGATATCCGACCTAGAACGTAATAAACGCGCGTCTCCCTGACGACGTAGACAAGCGGAATAAATTACTTTCTTTATTCTTGAACGTAGTTTTCGCTCCGGTCCGAGTGACCGTCTTCTAGTTTATTTTCGGTAGCGACTAGTCTAGTAGCCGCCAAAGTATCGATTATTTTTGCGTTCCAACCGGGTTGCTGAATGCAAAAAGGGAATGATCGTTCGTGGCGATCGAGAAACGAAGCCGGAAAAAAAATCTGCTAAGGAGTATTCATTAAGTAATTAATGTTGCAACAACAAAGCGCGCACAAAGAATTGAAACCCACTATATTAAGCGCACATTCTTGCACGGCTTCTAACTTCACCGACAACGAGTTTCAAATACAACCAGTCGATTTTTTAATCTCGATTACTTGTAAAAAATTTTATATTTGTAAAGAAGAAGAGTTACAACTTACTTTTCTATTTTAGATACTAATAAAAGAATTTTTATGAAATATATATAATATAACACATTGAAGATGGAGACTGTAACATTAATTATGTAGCAAATATTCTTAGATAGTTTTCCAACTTCTTGATATTACGAGAAATTCTTCTCTAGTAATAATTTAATTTTTTTAAATAAGACAATTATGGAAATAATTGAAAATTGTAAAATAATAATTCTTCGAAAAACATTAGTTTTCAAATTAATTAATTAATTTTTATAATTTAATCTTTCATTTTTAATATAATTTTAAATTTCAATTTTAAATTATTTACTTTAATATTTTAAATATTTATTAACCCTTTGCACTCCTATGTCGAGTGTGACTCGACATCAGTTTTTATCTCAGGAGCTCCTTTTTCGAGTCTCACTCGACATTTTTTCAAGTCCAAACCAATAGATGAAATATGATGAAATATGATTCGGAGTGCAAAGGGTTAAGTTTCTTAAACTTAATCTAAGTGTATATTCTTACACACTTACTTTGTTACGACTTCTTCCATTATTTTATTCATGAAAATGACGGGCAATTTGTACACATTTTGTCTTTTAATTCAACCTACATAATTTTATAAATTTACTCTTAAATCCTCTTTCATCTTATCATTAAAATCTAAAATTCCAATATATTAAATTAAATTGTAATTCATCAAATCCTAATAATTCTACATTTGAATTTATTTATTTTTATAACTCTTTATTAAATTTCTTTTAAATTAATATTTAAACAACAATAAAAAACTTCTTTAGGACTTTCCTATCGTGGACTATCATTTAACAGACAAATTCCTCTAACCTTATAAAATATCGCCAAATTATTTAAATTTAATATTTTTTATTTATATTTTTTAATAATTGTATTTTTCTTTAAATTAATAGGATCTCTAAGAAGTTTTATATCGAAGAACAAATGTATTTGCCATAACTGTTTCATACGAAACATTTCATTGTATAGCAAGGTGAAGTAAGCGCTTTTCCTAAACATTTACAACATCCATTCAGTAAAATATCACGGCGTGAAACCTTACGTCTACTAAGTTTCGTCAACTGCGCACGAATGAATTGGCTCATTGACTGGTTGTAACCAGTTATTTAAAGTTGTAATCCGACTCCGCCGCACCGCGGGTTTCAAGTGCGGTTAACCCAATTTTCCATTTCTACTTATATCACGGCGAAGCGATCTAGAAACTAGACAGGAAATGACCGAGTAAGTTAATTAAGCGAGACTGTCGGCGAGATGCGACCGCGAGCCGTAATTAACTCATTAACGTCTGGGATAAAGGAACAATGAGAAATCGGCGACTGTCGCGTTTTCTGGACAGGGTGAATTAAGAACGAAGAATAAAATTGTCGTCGTCGGTGCGCGTCGTCGCTCACCGCGATACCTCGGCTCCTTGCAGCGTGCCTTGATGCGAAATTAATTCGTGGGCACCCACGAAATGAAATTATTTTCCTCCTTTTATGAAGCGCTTTCACATTCGCTCCTCGGAGCTTTGCTCGTCGGGCGATGGGTTTGCACTCTTGCTCGCACCGCCGATTCTTTCACATCGCAGAAAGTAGGAAATACGCGTCCATAACGCTTCCGACGTCAGACGCGAAAAAGAGACGAAAGTCGGCAGGACGATTCATCCTAAGCTGGGCGTAGCGAGGATCAGGTTCATATTTCGCACGTACCACCGCCGTTTTGGAAATGTCACAAACTGATGCTCGGACACGTGCAACGCATCTCCGAGGAAAAAACCGCGGCTGATAAAATCGTCGTAATATATAACTCGACTTGTCTGATATGTACGACCTGTGTACGCAATTTTTCACGTCGTAAAGAGGCCTAATTGAAACCAGCGCCGATGTTCGCTGTAGGATCCAATTAACGTGAGTTTACCTCGGTTTTAATTAGGAAATTTCATAATGCGGCAAATTGCTCAAACTTCATGATACGCAACTCTTTCCAGAACAATTACAGATTAATTAAATTTTTAAATTGAAAATTATTATCTCTTGCTCTTTTCTCCCCGTTCCATCTTCGTTTATAGATTAATAATAAAAAATGTCGTTTATCACACATAAATTTAGCAATGTTAAATATTAAAATGAGACTTACATTTTTTAATTTTCACAAATAGATATCTAATCGAGTTACATTAAAAAATATATGCATATTTTTAAAAAGTTGTATATATATGTCCAGTTTTAAAACGTTATAAATTTTTTATGCAGTACTTGAATTCAAAAAATTACTAACATCCACAATATAACTGAGTCGATAAAATGTACTAATTTGAGTCTACTTTTGCAATTTGTCAAATAGATAAACAACATCCTGGGATATATTCTAAATATCACTGCGCGCTTCCGTCTCACGATTACTCGGTGTATGTTACACTTTTCAAACTGCGGTTACTTTGAGAATACAATTTCACACTGCCGGATAAGCCACAAAGAAGAGCGCTATCTCCTCGAAGCGTCTTACTCAACCATGAGTTCACGAAATGGTCGTCCCGATATATCTTCCGCGTCCAATGATCAAGCAGTTAGTGACTCTACTCTTTATAAGATTGTCTGGTAAGGAGCGACGCTCAGTCGTTTTGGAAACTTGAGATTCGTGTCGCGAGTAGAGAATTTTAGGAGAAAGAAAAATAAAGAAAGACAGAGAGAGAAATTGAAGCGCATAAAAAGCCTTCTTTCCTGCCTCTTTGTCTATCTTTCTACGCTAGAGGGAAGATATTTATCTTACTTCCACGAGTCGGATGCAGCTCTCTTAAAATTATAGGCGACGCGAGAAAATTTGTTCCGTCGTGCATCTGTACGGTATTCCTGCGGCAACCCCGGCGAGCAGACCCGGAAATAAGCCGCGCGCGTCTCCTTTATTGCTTCTGCTGGCGCTCTTATCACCTTAATTCCAAGCGTGCAGCGTTAAGACTCTTGTTTCTCACGTTTACGCGTGAACTTCGCAACTTCATCTTCGTTGCCCTATTTTGAAACGAACTCGACCAATTTATGATGATAACGTACGTCACAGTAACATCCCGATTGCCTATTATGGGCGAACTGTTTCCTTGAATAAAAAGAGCGGAATCTCTCAAAAACTATTATTTCTCTTATTAATGATCCTATGTGTACTATTATTTTAAAAAATACTGTGAAAACTACGCTTTTTATAAAAAAGAATGAAACATCTTAAATTAAAGTTGAGCAATGAATTATTGAGAAAAGCATATACTACTGGTATTTTGTATAGCAAGAATAATTTCTACACGTATATAATATTGTGATGTCTTAAGTTTCTTAATAAAAATTAGAGCTAAACAAATTTAATAAAATTTATTAATAAAAAAATAATTATAATATTAAAGAAAAAGAATTGTATTGTCAAATATATTATATATAAACTTTGAAATAAATTTTCAATCAAACTTTGCTGCAAAAAGTAATAACTTTGCAAATTTTCCGATTAAAGTTCAAAATGGAAAAATAATTCTATGAAAAGTACTAGTCCAAAGTTCGATAAGCATATTATATTAAAACAAAAATTTAGATTTTACTTTGAGAGTAAAGCACGTTAGCATAATCTTCCAGAGAATTAAGTATTGTTCAAGAAAGCAGAATTTTTTATATCGTAAAATTAAATCGCTGTGAGCTTTTACAAATTTTAATATCACAAGTATAAGAGAGAGAGAGAGAGAGAAAGAGAGAGAGAGAGAGAGAGAGAAAGAGAGCACATCAGAGATATGTCTTAAGGAAATAAAACTGGGAATTTTTTCAAAAGGTACTTAATTAATTTCATACATGGAAGTAGTCGCCTACATCATGTTACTCAAGACAGGACTTTCGGGGATAATTCGTTGAAACAACGGTCATAATATAACAAAGAGAGTGAATCCGCGTTTTTCCACGAAGATAGCAAGATGGCCAAGTTCGCGGAACAGACATTGTGACAAAGTATTGCGCGGAGTACCGTCCTTTTTGTAGACCGGTCCAATAGAGAAATTCATCCAACTCAGCGCCAAAGGAGCCTCCCGAGACTCGCCAAAAGAAAAGGCATGACGTAACGCAGCCTCGTTGTAACTGACGCAGTGATTCTCTCCCTCGGGGCGACCTAGGAGTACATAACAACAGGAAGCTCACTTTATCTTCCTCCACCTCTCTGTCCCAACTTCTGCTTCCGCTTCACTCAAAACCGATTCACTAAGTTGCATCTTCACCGAGGAAATCCCGTCGACAGGTAGTGAAGTAAGATCGCCAAAGGTATAACAGCAGATAATTAACAGGAGAAGATAAATGATTCTATTAAATACGTATACTTAAAGTCCACTTAACTTCAACCGAGTCGACTTTTTAAACAATTACCGGAACAAAATCATAATTATTTAAGCTTATTTTTACTTCACAGTATTTGACAAAAAAAGAAAAATAACTATCTTTCAAGCGTTTATAAAAAAAGTGTAAAATATATCTACTATCGTAATTGCTATATTTATAAAAGTGCTATTTAAAACAATGTAAAGTATCTAAATGAGATATATTTAACACATATTTACTCACATTTCTTTTTAATTTTAAATAATGTTAACAAATATGTTAATGCATTCATATAATCTAGTGACAATGGATATGTGTCCAGCTTGATTGTATGATGAATGTATGTCAGCTACAATAAATAAAATTTCTTAGTACAGTGTGGTATTCTTTAGTATAATATACAGAAACTTTCCTAACTACGACACAAAAGATTATTCTTTATAATATTTTATAATGCTATTAAATAAATACTCAAGTTTTTTACGCACTTAAGATCCGTCTTTCGCCAACTAACAATAAATACCGTGTTTATTTTACTCTTATATTTCTTCTAATCAAGCCACCGTTGCAATCACAGTCAAGAGGCTATCGAGAATCTTTTCATAGAGTCAATAGCAAATCACAAAACCGAAAATCGAAGGGAATTAAATCGAAAGAGAACTTAGTCACACACCGACAATGCACCACGTTATTTTTATTACTTTCGTAAGTCTTTTTAAGATGGTGAAAGCACTCTGTAAAAGCAGGAACGCGTTAACTGTCAAGCACAATGAGTAGAAATCTCTCCTGCAACGTGTAGCCACAATAAAGCGTTTAATCGACTCACGCAACTGTGCTTTATTGATTATCCGATTTCAATAACTGCCCGGTCTCTACCGGTTGAATTAAATTGGTAGCATGAAATAAAACTAATATCACATGTGCGTACATTTTCGTCATATCGTGTCTATGTTGAATAACTGCAAACTGTTTTTAATATAATATTATAATATTATAATAATTAATATTATAATGATGGGACAAAATAGGAGACGATTGAATTATAATCAAAATAAGGGAATTATATGAGTTTAGTTTTAAGACCAAATACAAAACTTTTATCATACATATTGATTAGAATACAAAATGTTCCTTTTGCTATATATTGTATGTATAATAGCGCGGCATAATTCTTATTAAGCAAAGAACATTTAAATCACTCCGAGACATGATATTTTGCGAAAAATATCGCGTTTGATCAAACGCATAGTTCCAATAGCTCCTTGTATCATGTGGAGATTTGCGTCATTTATTTAACGAGGCCGCGAAATTGATATGTTCTCGACATTTTGCATTTTCTTGATGAAAAGCAAATATTGGAGCAGCGCGTAATCGAGGATATTGATTATCGAGCATATCGAATTGCTGGACGCATTTTTCATTAGTGTGTCGTTCTTCCTTGTTCCATCATTATAAATCGAGAGAATCCACATTTCGATAGCGTGTTTCTGATGAATAATTGTTTTCGCTACCATGTATCGTAACATTTACTATCTATATTTTAACAAGTATATTGACCGAATTTTAAAATCTTATATATTTAAATATATATTTAAATCTACCTAACAAATATTATTTACAACAATATGTCTCCATTATCAACGTGTTACTTGCATAATAAAATTTCTGAAAAGAGATATTCCTTACAAAATTATATCTTTGAAAAAACATTTGAAGTTTCGCAATAACATTCATTGATTGTCATACAAAAGTGAGAGATTAATATTTATCAGGCTAATGATACAATCTACGATGATAAATTAAAATCATTTTATTATTGCAGTCATATATCTTAAGTTCTTCCGCTAAAAAATTAATAATTAATTAGATTTTTGTGATATTTTTGTAATACGTATAAGTTTAAATATTTTACAAAATTTGAAAACTACATAATCACGTATCGCATTCATTTACAAAAATGTAGAAAAGAAAGAAACGGGCGGCAATCTTGCTTTGTATTCACATCTTTTGTCTCACAATTCAGGAGTCATGTCAGATCCGTGGCGTTCATTCGTAACTCTCTTCCCGCACGCGAGAAGATTAAAAATTCCGACTGTGCTCTCTCGCCGTTGTGCGTTTTGACGGTACAGAGTCTTTTCACTCTTTCTGTAACTTCTCGCAGAAGGCTGACTATCACAAGAGTCATCTCTCGAAAGCTTATCTGAAGCGGTGACGACGGTCGGCTGAAGTACAGCAAAGAGTGGTCTCCTTGCGAGAAAAAAAGAAAAAAAAGCAAAACGCGCGAAACGATTTTTCATCTTACATTAGACTATTTGATTTTTTCGAGGGCACCTTGTAAAATCAAGAATTATGTCAAGAGAGAAAAAAATTCGAACATGGAAAATCGTTTGATTCAACGTATCGATTCTTTATCGTTGATAAAATTTATATTGCACATGAGTCATATCGCAAAAACTATCTATTATGATTAAATACACGACAGTTATATTATCTTCCTCCCTTCTTTATCTTAATACTCCATAAAATTAAATTACTTTTTTTACTTTTTATCATCTGTTGACACACACACACACACGCGCGCGCACACACACACACAGTTCTACTTTACAAGAGAAATAGTTTTGACTACTCTCAGTCTATATGTTTTTGGCGAAAGCAGAACACACCATTTTTAATTCAATATCTGAACTCCTGCAAGAAGGTTTCATTAAACTAATGTACTTTATCGGTTTTATTTAGATTACAGCAGGTATTAAAATTTATATGTGCATCTTGATTTATGATGAGATGTCCGATTTATTTTTGTAATTTATCATCCCATCATTTTACACTTATTTCAAGTCGAAACATTTCGCGTCTTGTTTATTTATTGCTTATTTAACTTGTAATATATACTCATTAACCTTATTATGTGTTCCTTTGTTCTCTTAAATTTATTAAACTTATTTTGATAAATAAATTCATGATATTTCAATAAATCTTGTTAATTAGATTCTTCAATTCGTAGTTTTATAAAAAATCAAATATGCTATGTCATTTTATGTTTATATATTGCAAAAATTTACATCCAAAAGTTGGAATACACTATGCTGCATTATTTTCAAAATGAGAATCTTATATATTCTATATACGCTGTATATTCTGTATATACTGTATATACTGTATAAACTGTATATACTGTATATACTGTATATTTTGTAATGCTAGGTTTTGTGTGATCAATGCGGAAAGTCAAGATTCTTATCGCAAAATAAATCATAAACATTTCGTAATACATACACGCAATATATAATCTTTGCGAATTTGATTGGCAAATTGTTCTGTGCATATAATCTATAATATACAACCCTTGGTATTGGAACATCTACCTCAGGTTATCCGTTAACACAATGTGATTGCTGTAATAGCTACAATCATCAACGTAATTGAGAGAGAAATAGCTTAGAATCGGTATAAACGCGATAGGATAATTATAATTTAGAGTGACAATTTTGCGCAATTGCATAGTAATGATAATATTAATAACAAATAAAGCCATATTCATAATTAACCGTCAATCGTGCATTAATAACAATAAATAATGCAAATACGGGTATGATTTATCGAACCAAATACTGTTGTTAAACTAGGTCACATTGTTTCCAAAACTATTCATATTTTTTCGATGAAATAGAACATTATTTCTATTATTTTCGATAATAATCAAACTACAATAAATAAATAGATTAAATAAAAAAGCATTAATTGACAGCAAACTGGCCATGTGATAACTTTACACACATATTATAATCCGGATCTCAATAGTTCGTCCATGAGCTGCGTGCCGACTTGGTTCGTCAGATTCAACGCAGTAAATCACCAACTTTTTAAAATCAACATCGATTTTAATTTTGGTGCTAATGAATTCCATCCCCCCTTAATTAGATAAAGAATTTATTGCGAAAAATATTACCTCATATTACCCAGGATTCGAGTCTAAACTCCCTCATTCCATGCGGGTGTCACAATGGATTAATTTGGTTTGAAGACTGACGCTTCACATAAATTATAAAACTAACATTTCCTATGTTACATGTGCACAATATTATAAGAATAAAATAGAAAACATGTACATATGTATGAATATACATCCAAATGACACGAAAGAAATGCTCTTAAATATTAAATATTAAACACAAATTATATTCTCAAAAAAAAATCATTAAATATAATGCGTCCCGTAAAATGGACATAAACGTGGGTGACTATGACTGATCAAATAAACGTTTCCATGTCGAAAGAATCATAAAAATTTTTTCATTCGAGCCTTAATTACGATCCTCGAAGTAATCTCGGATAAGAGCCGAGTTGCCGACTAATATGATGAAAATACGGTGTAGTCTTTAGAAAATTGGGAGGTGACAAAATGCGAGTAATCAGCGTCGAGACGCTGAAATGATGCTATTTCGAGGCGGTTCACGGTTATCTCTCTATAAAGCTATCCAAAGACAGGGTGTATTGTATGTGAGACTCTGTTGAACGCTTATTACTATAGTAAACTACGAAAAAATAATATGGTTGAAAAAAATGTTATGGGTTGACACATTAAGACATATTTATTGGGTACACACTCTTCTTTGGTCTGAGCTGTTTCTTTCTGTCGAATCGACAAACGCACACTGATTCGCAGATCTTTATTAATTAATAACTCATTATTTATTGTCATAATCGCAAAACGGAACAGGACTTTTCTATTCACTTTAACCCGCTCTACCTTCCCCTTTACGGGTGTTACACCTGTCACACATTATCAGATACCCTGTACATACTACGTGCGTGCAAACATTACATTTTGATAACTACTCAAGAAACGAATTTTCTAATATAATATTGATCAACCTAATACTTGAAAGTATATCTGACTCTATAACAACAATAATAATTATAGCTTTATTAAAGTGCAGAAGATATGAGAGAGATTCTATATGAAGATAAATGTGATGAAGAACATTACTTCAAGAGGTGAGGCATCAGGAATAATGCTATATATAAATCTAAACTTTTATTGATCTAGTTAATATAATGATAAATGTTTTTAATATAATCTAATTAATTTATTCTCAAAGAAAATAACAGTTGTTATTCAAAACTACATAACTCACATTCCTGTCACTCGCCAACACTCGCCCTTCTTCTTCTTTCATTGTTCGATAAAGTCGCAGACGCGAAGAGAGATGCAATCGTCACCAACGGGGGTGGGAACAGAAATGAAATTCACACAGAATACGACTACGAGAGCAACGCGAGCATAAAGGGCACTTTCGCTAAATTATGCATAGAGCATGAAAAATTCCTATGCCAAGCACGGGTCCCAACTTCCACGGGTTATATAAGGAGATTCGCATTATCGTGCATGTTGAATGACGGGTAGCGAGAGGGAAAAACCCGAAGGGCAGCCGAGAGGCCGGAGACTAACCGGTAGTATATGAAATTTTAAAAGTATACGACGAAAAGCACGTCAGGAATCGGAACCGTTCTGTCCCCGAAGAGCATCGCGAGAGCGAGTGAGTCGGTGCAAACTGATCTGCAGAGAGACAATGTTTCATATTATTATTCTTTTACCAATTATATATAATAATTAGGAATAATTAGGCACTAGGAAATTAAAAATTATCTAAAATCTAATAAAAATTATAATAAAAAATCTAATTAAGAATTTCTGTTTATTCTAAAAATTTTTTGATCCAATCAAATCTAATCTGTATTTTTCAAGCTAGAGAGAATTTTGAATAAAGATTGAAATGCGTTTCTGTAACAAATATTTTTGTATACTTTGAGACCACTTTTTTCTCATTTCTATTAGCATTCGATATTTTCTTTATGAAAATTTGAGAATATATCTTACAGAAAAAATTGTTTTGTTACAGACCGTTGCTAAAACAAATCAAGAATTCTGCGGAATCGCATATCGTGCTGGACTGTTCCACCGAGAGAATCTACGATGTGCTGAAACAAGCGCAACAGATTGGAATGATGAGCGACTATCACAGCTACCTTATCACCTCACTGGTAGGTACCTAAGATTAAGTGCGATTAACAATCGACTTTCCATCCGTCATAGGCTACGAAGTAATTCGGAGTAGAGGTAAGAGTCACGAAATTGCATCAGGCGCGTTGCTTGTAAGACTAATTCTCACAATCTTCATCGTCTGAGCCACCTGCGGCTCTCCCTGTCTTCAGTGTCCCTGTCGAGGAAACCGAAGGAGTTGGCGTTTCCACGAAGACTCAAGATCGATAACTTACTCTTGGAATATTCGAACCTCACGTAAATTACTAGAAGAGACGAGGAATCTTAATGTATGGTTACTCAAAGATTGCCATTCGTCGGTGAACTCCGCCGTGATTACAGCTGAACATATAATAAAATAAAATACAACTCAACGTAACGTTGAATGGCACTTGCGATATAATTTCGTGATAGTTGCAAATTTGCCTGATTATTTTGAATATAATAATTAATTGCATCCTGCCGCATTATGAAACCATGAAGCATATATGACATGAGATAGATTCTATTGATATACTGTGAATAAATTATTTAAGGAATAAAGTGTTAAAATAATGATATATTTTAATTTTCTAAAACAACATAATTAATTTTAATTTATAAAATATTAAAATTAAGAATTATTAAGACGTCAAAATATATCTTCGAGTTAAAAACATGCTTTTTAGATTGAAATTAAACGTTAAATTAAAAAGAATCAACTTTCTAAGATCGATAATGTCAATAAGAATCAATCAATTATGTTCTGTTAGATTAGAACACAGTTTTAAGAGAAAAAAAATAATTTTCTTGAATAATCGATTTAATCGCGAGAGAAGGGTGTAATTTATCGCAAAATCTCAGTATGGAATGTCATTTTGAATATAATGAAAATATAACGAAAAATAAAATTCGTTTTAAAATTTACATACTTTAAGCTCACCTTCAAGCTCATTGCGAGCATAATGAAAATGTTATGCCAGTGCAAAATGTGACTCTTGAACGAGTAAAAAGCGGAAACGTCAGCCTGCTGCAGTTAAAATTGGAAGCTGTCTCAGGATAATTAGTAATTTACACAGCCGCCTCGACAGCGCGAGTGGGAGCGAAAAGGCAGGCATCAACGTCAGTCGAGACGCTATGAGAAGCGCGTCGTCGCGCCGTCGCGACATCCGCAATAAGTGATAAAAAATAAATAGGGCTTTAAACGGACACGCTATATAACCGCGAGACATGCAATTTATCTCGGTACTTTCCCCTCCCTTACTAGATTTCAATTTAGATCCATTAAAATGTAAATCAGCGAGAGTATTTGTTCGAGCGTGGAAGAATCAAGCTACGCTTTTTTTCCGGTTTCTTTCCGTTGACTTTGTACTGGCGATGGTTTGTTTTACGGAAAGAACACAGATTAATATGACGACGAGAATGTACATTGATCACTGATATTGCAATTCTAGAGTAACGGGACGCTTAGCAGTGTTACAGACAGGGAATTCTGAATTCATCGTAAGATTTCTCCTACCATTATTTTATTTTACTTTATCGACTGCTCTGTGCTAATGAGTGCAAAGTCATTTGTATTTTCAATGCGCCGATGAAAATTGATACATTATTTGTTTAATATTTATTAACAACAACTTGAAGAAGATTAATGAAGTTGGCTATGTGAAGAAGATAATGAAGTTGGCTATGTGTATATATAAATTTCATTAATAATAGATAATCGCTTCTAATGGTTTTCCTGTAAAATGTGCATCGTTTAATTTATCAACTATGGGCTTAAACTATTAATTTAAACTGTGTGTTTACTCTTAATATTAATTATTACGCGAACAAAAAAAATCACAAAAATAAATGGATCTCTTAAAAAAAAAATATTACCGAGTATAAACGAAATTTTATCTGATGCGTAAAGAAGCGAGTGATAAATTATTAGATGGGTGCGACCAAATTTATCGACATGAATAAGCTCAACGAGATAGAAAGAGTTGCTTAATATAATTGCTTAATATCATGACCGATCTCCATGGAATTTAACGGTGCCTCGCTCGATTCCCGAGACGATATGTCCCGCGTCAGAGACTATTTATTTTCACTTACGTCGGTCAGTCGTCAAGGCTCTCGGAAGGAAAAATTGGCCATCATCCATCAACTTGACTTTTCCACGGTACGATCAGGAAAGTCCGGATGGCTGTGTTACACGTGATCGGATGTAGGTACACACCATAGTAGAGCGTCCTTTCCTCGACGAACCGGGTAAGAGTATTAATGAATCTAGCTCGGTCACTCCGTTTGGCTTTCGACGAATTGCTTTTCATCGAATTAAGTTCGTCTCATGAAATAGCGATCTCGCAGTGAAATTATAGAAGTTTGTTCTTTCGCGGTTCTATGGTGGAGCTATACGAATTTTGCTTCAGCATTCTGCTTCTTCACGTGACGTCGACGTATTCTAGTCCCTGCGCGATCATTACGGTTATTATGCCTGTTATGGTTACGATGATTGTGATAGTCGTTATAGTCTTGGCCACCCATTAAAGTTTTTATTACAGACATCCATCGCTTAGGATGATACGCCCTTGGATTTTCACGTTACACTTTGGAGCTCTTGAGCTCGGTCGGGAATATCCTATTCCGCGCTGAAATAGAATACTTTTCAAGCAAAATTCCGTTCAAATAAAACGACTTTCAACATGGTTTTTAATCAGAAAATTGTGAAATCTCGAAAGTCACTTAAAGAAGTCAATTAGAAAACTACGAAATCCTGAAAATCTCTCAAAGAAATCAAGTTTACTTTAAAAGAACTTTAATAATATTAAACTAGCAAAGTATTTAATTAACTATTTGGTACGAAGATATAGTTTGATATTAGACTAAAAAACTAAACGTTTAAATGTAAAATTCAAGCTTACTCAGAAGCTTACTCTTTTAATTTAAACTAGACTGAGAATGAGATTTAATCACAGTCACAGATCCCTCATCTTTTTTTAAAACCACAGCTATCAATTTTTAATATGTATTTCAATTTACACAGCAAAGCTAATAAAATTTTTACCAACATGATAAAATATTTTTCCAGCACATTTATTCATTTTTAAAAAGGTAAAACAGCTAACAAAATTAACAAAAAAATTTTTATCGTAATTGTTACCGCAGTTTTATAAATATATTGTACCAATATTTTATACCAATATAACTGACACTGTAAATTAAATTTTTTAAATACCGCTACAAAATATTGTGTTTAACGAAGCCACCATAGCTACGTACGGCGCCATAGTACATCGATGTACAAAACTGAACATCTGTCAAACGGTCTCGATGATACTTTCCGAGCCCACATACGCAATTCGCTGGTTGTTCCCGTTTCAAACAACAAGTTACGATCCAACGAAATTTCGTGATAGACTTCGTAACAACCACGCAGTGTTGTGTGAAAAGCGATATTCTTGTCGGATCTATCATATGCCGCGGGCGGGATGATAACGCACTGAGAAAAAAAGCCATTCTCTTTGTTATTTGCCCGTATGTTAGTCCTGTTGATGAACAAAAATCCGATAGTACATGTATATTTTCATATATCTTTGCTTTCGCATCGAGATGGACGCGAAGAGAGGATGCAGTAATCTATTTTTCAACGTAACATAGACGAGCAGATATTCATGCCACGATCATCGTCAAATCGACTTGCAATCGATAACTGCGTATAAAACATAAATAACAAAGCTTCCATTCCACGAGTGTTAACTTAAGATTTAGTTACCGCATAATTCTCGGCGCGCATAACGCGAAAGGACACGTGCATTTGAAGCAGCGTGTTAATAAAATTTCGCATACGAGAGAACACAACGAATCGCCACACTGAAAAAGATTGTACGAGTGGATTTAATAACAGCACTCGCCATCGTATCCTCACATTTTCGAGTTTTCATCGCCGTTGTCCCCTCATTTCATTAGTTATTTCTGCGATGACAATAATCGGTGCATACGTACAATATTATATTGTATGGTAAATATGCATCGAGTGAAGTAATTGAAACTGATGAATAAATGGAGCAATATAATGATTTTCCAATGATAAAATGGGCAACAACATTAAACTCGTTAAAAAGTGTGTGTATGAATAAAAGGATTAAAATATAATAATCATTAACCATTAATTTAATTATCAAAAAGTATCATCGCATTGATTATTTATTCAGAGATATTAATTATTAACATTATGTACATATATTGTACATATGTTATTGTATTATATATACATACACATTATACATACACTATTTATAATACACACATATATTTATTAAATTTATAATATACATGTATCATTTTCTTGTTTTCTTTCTGAACCTCAATAATTAATGTTTGAATCATTTAAAACTTTCAACAAATCTTTCAACAAATTCCACTGCAGTTTTTCTTAACAAGGATTTTTACTACTTAATATATTCTATTTATTATTTATTAGTTTTTACTATTTTATTGTAGTATTTACTATTTAGTATTTACTTTTTTTCATTATCGTTTTATATTTAATATCGAGTATAGTAAGTAATTAAATCTTATGCTAAATTTGTGTGTGTGTGTTTATCGAAAATTTTTTCATCTCTTACTTTTTCTCAAATTATTATAAAAATTATTACTATATTTTTTATAATTTTATTAAGAAAAAGTCGATTCTACGTACAATTCTCTTCGTTAAACAAATTTTATACTCATCTTCATAATCTTCGAACTTGCGCTTCCAAATGATTCTCTTCATGGCCTTCATCTTCGTGTTGCTCCTCTAGAGATTCGGTAATCGTGTTGCGCAACGATCGACAAAGGTGTGATAAAGGACAGAACAAGATTAAGGACAAGAGAAGTTTGTGAACGTAACGGGGATGCATTCCCATCAACCGCCGTTATTGCGCGTTATTCTATATTGCAAGCGATATCGTCGCCGTGTTGCGACGTATCTTGAAAGAATATAAACCGGATGCAGCTCGAGGCGAGACGATGATCGATCGTTGCGCGGTGGTCAATCGATTCGCGCGACATCGGGAACATACAATGTCGCCAACTCTGTCCACCTACTTGGCGAAGACAGCAGATCGGGAACATGGTCTTATCCATCATGCTCCGGATGCAGGACAAAGGATAATAAATGGCCGCGACGCGATCCTCCGCGAGTGTTTGAAAAGATTGACCGGGATACGCCTTCGAGCTGCACGCAACTTTAAATCACGTCGGCCCACAAGCGTCACCGGTACAGATACCAGCTCTGAAGTAGATGCTTCGTGCTTGAGTTATCTCCACTCCTGTCGATAGTTGCTGAATACTATCACGAAGAATACAAATTCAAACGTCTTTCCTGTTCAGGTACCTGTTCAGGTGCCAACCGCGGCAGTATAAATAATGATGCATTTTATATCTTATACATTATATTTCAGTAGTAATTTTGAAAAAAAAAATGTACATAAAATGAACGATCAATCCAGTTCGTCAGAATAACGATCATTACGTCTCACCAAAAGTTGTGTTTTAATATTTCAACGTATTTTATTGTGGCTGTCTAATTGAGAATCAATATACATATAAAATGTACTTCTATTTTCTTCTATTTACATATTCAATTCAAATTACAAATCAAATATCGAAAATTATATTTGTAATTTAAGAAAAACATATCAAACCTCTTTTTATTCTTTTTACTTCACATTTAACAATTATAGAAATAATTCCTTCTTTTAATAAAAATTAGTGTAGTTAATTATAATTTAGTCAAATTTTCAACGTTCAGTATTTTGATAATTAAAGTTAATAAACTCGAATTAAAATCTAGAATTAGATGTCTATATAGTATAATTATGTTTATATCTCCTTACATACATGTGTTTATTCTAACAATGTAAATGCGATTACATACAATATTTTAAACAAATAATAAGTGAGCGTAGGATCGCGATTGTATTAAACGAGTTAGAATAGGATAGTTATATTTGGTCCATGCTAGGATCTTGGTTAGCTTATTAATATTATCCATATGAATATATTATATACTATACACAAATGTTACATTCTTTTTTACCACAAATTACATAATAGTAAGAAATACATCTAAAATCAATCCGTGTCAAACAGTCCGAGTTGAATCTTAAATAGTCAAATCAATGAGCTGTCAACTTGGTTTATCGAACTTAAACGCAGTAAATCACTAACTTAAAATCAACATCGATTTCACATATTGGTGCTAATAAGTCCCCCACCCTCCTCCTTCTAAATCAGATAAAGAATTTATTGTGAAAAATATTACCTATTATATACTATACTTCTTCATAACGATAGCGCGCCGATTCTTTGTCAGTTTTAAAACACAACATCACGCTTGAGAAGTAAAATCCATATTTTTAAATCGACTAATCAATTTAATTTTTGATGCTAATAAGTCCTAATAAATCCTATTTAAAATTCTTGTAAAGAATTTATTGTAAAAAATATCTCGACCAAGATTCGACCTAAAACCTCTCGACTATTCGGGGTAGATATCTTAAGAAATAACCAGAAGGTAACCAATTAACTTGCAGTTTTTATGGAAAAATGGCAATTTTATTGGCTATACACTCGGATCGAGATCTCAGACTGATTTTTAGCATCGTGGACACAAAGCTTTAGCCAATTCGACCATGTAAAGCATGTGGTGATGTTTATTGCAATAACAATATTTTAAATTATACATAAAATCGAGTACACCTTATCGTATAATTTTAATCAAAGAATAAGTAATATAATATAAAACAGAACTAATTTTTAAGATAAATAATTCCTTTTTAATTTGCCAAAATATATTTCATATGATTTTTTTTTTATATATTCTTTCTACGCTGAAATTATTTGTTATCTCATCTCACTTCTCTTATGCTTGTTAACACAAAATCCATTAACTGAAAGGCATTCGCAAATCGCTTGCGCTTCTCTCTTTTATGACTTTTTCATCCAATAAAACATCGGCTTTTCAATTCCTCTTTGATTGCTGGAAATAGTCAGAAGTCATAGAAAGCAAGGAACGATATGAATGAAGAACAATATGGATGCTTTTTTCCTCTAACAAGTCGGACACGAGATTTTTGCAACGTAGTAAAAATTGGCAAAA
Source organism: Crematogaster levior (assembly GCA_901521435.1). NCBI lineage: Eukaryota > Metazoa > Arthropoda > Insecta > Hymenoptera > Formicidae > Crematogaster > Crematogaster levior. The sequence continues at coordinate 69,978 of CABEGB010000854.1, read as the reverse complement.
CTATTATGGAAAACAAAACCTCAATCTCTGAAGTCGAACAGAAATCGTCCAGCTTTACTAGATTCGACATCTGTCAGAGTGATTCGCGGGATCCTATGTAAGCTGAAAGTCGTGGAACGTTTTATCGTGAGAAGAGATCCTCCAGCAAATCTAACGTCACATTGGCTTTACCATGTGAATCTAATTCAGACTTATCTTACTATATCACTAATCTACGGTAAATTATGAAACAGAATTTTCAACGAAAATTTTAATTATACCAATTCGATTTTAAACATTGCTGTTCTTTCAAAAAAATGTTTGGATTTTATTATCTACATGCTCGACATTGGGGAAAAAGAAATATTTTATTTGAATTCGAAAATGTAGAATTATTATTCATACATTTTTTTTAGAAGAGATATTATTAATATATTATACTGTTATTAATATTATTAATATAACATACTATTAATATATTAAATAACATTCATGAAACCGAATATTCGAGCGATCGAAAAAATATCTAAGGTAATCTCTAAAAATTGAATACAAGTACTCACTTAAAATCACGTAAAATCCATCAAATGCGAAAAAGACTAGATCCCACTTAAGGATGTTTTGGCTATACAGTCCCAAACAAAAGTTACTTTAATTTGAAATTGATGGAATTTTATACTTTTTTGGTTTAAGGATGTTCTGGCTGTACAGTCCCAAAAATTGTAATAAAATTCAATTTGAAATTGATGGAATTTTCTATACTTTCTTATTTAATATATGTACTCTTATAATATAAACATTCAAAAGCATTTAAATAATACTAGTTAATATGACATCTGGCACTGCAAATGAATATATGTGAATATTTTGCGAATTTTGTAATTATCAGCAAAAATTTTTTACTTGACTAACTACAAGAAGCGAAAAAATCTTTCGTATATTAATAATATTCAATGCATACCAGACACCGAATCTTACTTAAAATACATAAGATATGTAAAAAAATATGATTAACATAATATTCCAGAGTATACCAGAGCACATTTTCGAAATTTGCATCATTTTTCATTAATAACTCGAGAATAAATTAATGAATCAATATCAACCTTTTTTTAGAAACACTGCTTAATAATCTAATTGACTCATAAACAAAGTTTCAGAATATTGTCAACAATGCTTCTTTGTAATTTCGTTTATACATATAAGTGAGAACATGTGGCTACTCCATAAGAACTCCATAAGAACTCGTGCAAATTAAAAGTTGAATAACTCGTAAGCCAATTAGAGAATCTGTTTCAGATTTTGCATACGAGTTCAGATAATAAATAGAAACAATTTATTAAATTTTTAGGTCATTGTCAATGTCAGAATGTTAGCGCCAGAACATCGTTAAAATTCGGCTAATAAAAAATTGTATAATTTAGTACAGTACATGTGACTAATAAGGAATTCATATTACAATCGGAATTCTTTTCAGGACTTGCATACCGTCGACTTAGAGGAATTCAAGCACGGCGGGACCAATATCACTGCCTTTCGATTAGTAGACCCGGAGAAGCCGGAAATTCAGAAGGTAATCCAGGACTGGATCTACGGTGAGAAGCGCTACAATCGTGAGCTCGATATGGGACAGAACAGTAACAAGGTAAGACGCATCTCACGGAAAGTTAACGATAATCGGAAATGGATTGGCCGTACAGGAGAGAGGCTGCTACCGTATTGCAGCGTCATATTGAAGTCATTTATTTTACCGATGCCGATATTTCGCTCAAAGTTCGTCTTCGAGCATAAAGTATAAATATAAATAACGCGGTGCGAGATATACGGCGTTGCAAAGTGTAAGCGCGGGATGTTATGTATGCAAATGCAGAGATCGTTTCACGGCGAAATATGTTCCCGTCCTTAAAGCGGTCGCGCGTCTCACGTAATAACACTCTAATTTCGCATTCTTCGTACAAGCCCGCTTGACAGCCGCATCGATCTACTTCTTCTCAGCTCTTTCGCTCGCGAGACTTAGCGAGAGTCAGCTCGCGTTCTTTGACATGGCCGAGAATAACGGAGCGAATGTAATAATTGAGTATTACCCTATTTGAAATTTGAGACTACCGCCGTGAAGAAATTAAATTTCCCGGGACACACGTGCCAATTCCCAAAAGAATGTAAAATACCAAACAACTGTCCACTTTCGATTTCGTTGGGCAACTCGCTAATCATTAGTATCATATGTGATGCGAGAAAATGAAATGAAATTTTACATGATTAAACAGACATGTACAATATTACTTTATCTTTAAATTTCTATGTTTCTTCTCTAATGAATCAAGAGTTAAGACAAAGTCAATAATTATGCCAAGTTAACTACAGACAGAACAGTATTAGCAAGATAAAACTTTTTTAATAAATTATTATGTTTAATTTTAAATGGATTAAATTTTAATTTAGACCTTGTAAAAGTATCATTTATTGAACATTTTAGAAAAACGTTACAAATTACAGTCCATCAAATTTTCGTTAAAAATAAATTTACTACTAATTTGTTAATAAATTTGCAGAAAATGCACCTATACTGTATTCGATACATTTGCAAAGGGACGTAACCATTACAAATGCATAGGCATGAACTTGTATGAATATTACTGCTTCTCGTATTTCTCGCATATGTGTAAAAGATCGAACGACTGTCAAGTTTCTCGGCTTTGTTGAGCGAACTTGCTTCGAAGCGAAGATCAAATCCGAAAGTAGTAAAATTTCTAAAAACTTTCGAATCTATCTACTTAGCATTTTTGTCATAATACTTTCAATCTGAGATGTCTTTTCAATAAGGATGGAAAAATGTATCGATCGCGCGCGATTCTACATATATACTCTATATTTATAGACTATATATATAAAGTATATACATTTATAGACTATATATATAAAGTATATACATCCAATATTATTGTTCTAGTATTGTCCTAATTTTTTGTTATAAAGATATCTTACATATATCTATATACTATGTAAAAGATTCATCAAAGTATTATTATAAGACAAAAAATAACTATCAAATTGTTAGGTGATTTCAGTTTAATATTAAATCCGTAAATAATAAAGGTAAAACACTTTCTAAAACTAGTTGAAGTAAATATATAAATTTTAAAGTTTTGTAAAAGAATAATGGTACTAAACTAACAGTAAGCAATGTACACATCTGAATATTATTATACTAGAACATTATATTACAAACATTAAGCTAGAATGTTATATTACTATACATCCGTAATATTATGCAAATTTACATCCCTAGTACAATATTAATATATACATCGAAACTACAAGTTGCTGCTCAATTTCAAAACATCATACAACTCTTCACGGTTTCTCGCAAATCGCGAAAGCAAACGCATCTCCGTTTTTATGCATGCATCGACTTTGAAAAGGTCAGACAGAATGTAGTTTATGCGCATGTGTTAGTTTCGCTGCAGGTGTGGTTCGTATACTACTTCCTTTACTTCCATAAGCCGATTTCAAATACAATCTATACGTCGCGCGACTCGCAACGTAGGAAATTACGTGGCAGTTTACCTACTTCTATGCCGAACACGGCGGCGTAATGAAACGACGGCAAATTAATCGGTATATACGTACATAGACGGTGTACATGAAAGTACACACGAGTTTGCAGGTACTTCCATTAGGTGTCGACATTTTATTGGATATATCGATTAAGTCAATATACCGACGACCCGTATGGTGTTATAGCGTAAAGATTTAACGTTACAGCGTCAGAATCTGCGCGAAATATAATAATTCATCAGTTTTCGCGCAGAACAACTTTGTTAAATTTGTACAAAACGCAAACAATATTTGGAAGACAACTTATGTACAAATGTTTATTAACAAATGTTTATCTTTTTTTAATAATTGTATTAGAAAATTTATTATCATCATATTATCTCCCGTCATAACCATCTCAATTTACTAAACAATATTTGTAAAACTTATACTTTTCATTTAATATATGTCATATTGAATAGAAATTCATTAGTTGATTTATTCATTGAGTGATACGCGTGTACAGACAAATCGAGTCAGAGACTAATTGCTTGTTTTCTAACAACTCGTTGATTGCCGTTTCTCAATTAATGACATATAACTATTAGGGAATGACTAATCGTGATGTCTTGTGAAATAGCAGTCTTTGCTCCTTTATCTTCGTTCATCTGTCAAGATTACTCGAGTCAGCACCCTCAATCTCACCATTGTTCCATTTATATTTGCAGCCTGTCGTCCTAGCATGCTGATACATATTAATTAATCTATGTTATTATATATACATAACGTTTCTCTGTACATGAGTAAAGTAAACATTCATAAATGTATAGAATGGTTTTTAAGTGAGGAAAATTAAAGAAGTAATTTTTTTAGATGATTTTATAAAGATAAGTTATATAGAGTTTTTTCATAAACGCTTAATTCGGGAGATACAGAATCAAAACAAAATTATATATATTTTTTAATGACTAAGATTGTTCTATTTATTCTCTTGAAATTTATTATTTTAGTAATGGGCTAATGGACTAACTTTCAGCGATTGAAAAATTCTGGTATCATCAAATTCTGGCGGTACAGGCTACGCTTCACTTCAATACTCCGGCTTCTTTATCAAAACTCGACCTTAATAACCGCTTGTAATGGTATCAGAATTTTTCAATCGCCCAAAGTTAGTCCATTAGCCACTACTAATGCACAGTAAACTTCAAAAGAATAATTGGAACCGTCTTCGAAATTTCAGAAATATAATTTTGTTTCAAACACTCTGTACCTCCAAAAATAACCATTTAGGAAAAAAGTATATAAACTTCTCTTCGTAAAATCAACAAGAAATTATCTCTTTAATTTTCCTCACGTACTCAAGAACCATCCTGCATACATGTAACTGTAAATTGTAAAATGGGAGAGGATTATAATGTGGGAATTGCCACTAAAATTTGATACACAAAAACTAGTTAGCAGTAACTCGCTACAAATACTTAACAACGTTCTGTGTATCATACGCTGGTATCTGTAGGTCAATTAGACAAAAGAGTGTAAAAAGAACGGACGTGATTGTTTTTCGCCCATCACAAAACTCTTACAAAGTAAGAAATCAGTTCATTTTTTTTAAATAAATTGACTTGAAATAATTTTTATTAAACTACTAATGTCCGTTTCCACCACGCAGATTAAAAAAACTTTAATCTTATTGTCAGTTTAACTTAGTTTTTATCGTTTTTTAGTCTTATAAAGTTAATCTGTATTGGTAGAAATGGACATAAAAGTGTTACGTTCAATGTTTAAAATAAGATATTTGCTTTCAATGCAGTCTGCTCCTAGAATATTTAAGTAAAGTTGAAACATGGCGAAAGTGGTAATACGAGAACTCATAATATTGTTATACCCGTATCATATTAACTCTATGTTTTCTCACAGTTGCAGAGTTTTCAAATACCAACGAGTAAATTAAGTTCTATATTTTTGAATTTGTTTTATTTTTTGTTATTTTATTTTTTCACAATTTTAAAAAATTACAAATACACACAAAATTATTCTTTCTACTGATTTCTACTCATAAAGAAGTGTTTCTTTCAAATATTTCTTATTACTTTCCATATTATCACCATACTTTCTTGAGGCTCGAATTATATCGATATTAGTTAAACTTTTACAAAAATTTTTTTACCTGCTGAATTTCAAAATGTACACTTTGCAGATCAAAAACTAAATATTTGAAGAAGTAAGGAATGTTAACGTTAATTCTATTATTATGATTAATCTGAACTTATTGAACAGAAATAAAAAAACCTTCCCATATTACCATCATCTCTTCTATCAGTAGAAAAGCATCGTTAATCATCATCAGTAATTATTTTCTTGATTAAATTTATGCCATTCCTATATCTTTTATTTTAAGCTTGAAAAGTGTGAATCTTTACTTAAAGTTTTTTCACTGATAAATATGGCTTGTGTCGAACCATATTTCGTTATAGTTCCATAAATGCAGGGTCTGGTCTCATAAACTTCGAAAATAAACATTTAAAGATTTTAAGTGAATCCCTGAATCTTCCAGGGTGCGTTACTGCCACACGCCATAAAAGAAGCAAATAACGAAACGCCAATTCGCGAAAAGCGAATTATATCGTCCGTCGCATCTGGCACGGCATCAACTGCAGAAAAGTTGAGAAGCGCGAATCCGTACGTTCGCTATTTCGACAGAAGCAACATCTGCTGGGTCCAGCGCGCCGGGCCCTTAAAAAGACCAATTTGCCCGGACACGTTTGCACGTTCGCGCAAACTTCCCAACAACTTTTTGTCGATGTTCTGCGGTATACGTAGCTGCAGTACCTCGTATGAGTATGTGACGGATCTGCTGCATCGTTCGTTGCAGCAGCGTGTTGCGACATTATTCCGTAAAAGATGTTTTTTTACCTCCCTTTTTCGCGTGGAAGTCGAGATGTAATTCAAGCGCATTAATGTTTACTCTGTTGCTATAGCGTGATAAAAAATAAGGATTTGCTTCTTAAGCCTATTTTCGTACAATCTATTTTTTTATAACATTACTTATGATTTTGAAATAGTATTTACATAAAATTATAAAGTTAGTATATAAATAGATTATATTGACTATAACCTGTTTGATGCTTCTTAAACGTTCTTAAAAACATCAAGACCAAATTTTTAATATAAATAGTTACAATAACTAAGATATATTTAATTTCTATACTTACAATTCTATTCTACTCTTATTAGAGTTTTCTATTCTTACTAGATTAAAGCAAGATATACATAACAACAAAGAAAATATGATACTAATAAATTGTTGAATAAATAATTGTTGTAAAATATAGTTTACTTTTATAAAGATATAAATAGGTTATTTATAACACAAAGTTTGCAGAATTTTTGTTCAAATTATGAATGTATATTAAAATTAAATAATTTAGGTTAATTTATAAACACAAAATAAATTTAATAAAATTTTAAAATAAAATAACTAATTGTGATCAGTAAACAATTTCAAGCAACCTAAAAAAACTCTTTAATCGTTAGTTTTTTACCCTGTTTTCTCTCCTCTTCAACATATATTTTTTTTAGAAAAATATGTTTGATCCGTGACCCGTTCATAATGCAGAGAAAATAATTCCGTTCATCATGCATATGATAAACATGTGGTATATTAATAAAACTTTTTATTAATAAAAATATTAATAAAAAAGTACTTAATTTAAATTTCCTTCCAATCGCGTTATACTTATTTAGTCACTTTGATGATACAGTAAGAAAAAGATATTCTTTTGCTGTCAGATACATATATTCAAAACATTTATTTTTTTCTGACTTATACTTTTGATTCTTACATTACTCAAAGCAAATTTATATAATTAGAGAAATATGTTAATTTACTTTCAAGGTATACCAAATCACACAGAAGTATTATTACGTTATCAAAATCCAGTTCATAAATAACATTTCTCTAGTAGTAAATTGTTAAATGACGATTCTATTTCACTTATTATTTAAAACCTCGTGGTTTTGTACAATTTAATTTTGAGCAACTAATTAATTGACGTAAAAAAATTATATGTTGTATGAAATATCAAAGGAATTAATTCGAGGCTATTGTACAGTATAGTACAATAATAAAACAAAGGAAGTAAATAAATTTAATCTGAACTTAAGAGAAAAAATGCTACAGACGAGAATATACTAGATTAATTAATAAATACTCGATATTTGTTTGTAAAATATACAAAACTTGCATTTTTTGTCTTTTGATCTTATTACGGCAAAGAAATAATTGCATACAACTATCTTCTTTATCAGGAACATGTTTCCACGTACTTCGTTTTCTGTCACACGACATGGACAGAATTCGTGGTGGCTTTCTAGTGGCATGGAGAGACAACCAATAGCTCACGAAAGATATATCATCGTGACGACAGATAACGCATCTTCGATACTCGCTTCAGAGAGACGAAAAGAACGAAATGCCGGTACAAAGAACCACTCGGCTGACTTTCTTGTACGATCTTACAAAAATAAAACTTATAAAATCGTCAATTGGAAGTCGCAAAACGAATGGCGCCAAAGACTGCACCATCGATTCGTGGCACGCAGAGACGCTAGTAATAAAAACTTTCTCAATTTGCCAGTTTCATCAGGCACAGTGTCGCAGCTTTACGAGGTGCTGGCCATCAGACTTCCCACCGTTAAAATTAGAAATATAAAACTCACGGAATAATAAAAAAAAAAGCAAGCAAGCTTCTTGAATCAGAATTCAAATGCTTGTGAGTGAAACTACAGCTTTCTATAGTCAGCATTAAATAAGAGAAAAAATGCTATATATATAAATATGTAAAGTCTTAATCTTTCGATGATAATATATTAGTTCAGTTTACTCTTGCTTTGTAGATTTCAAAAAGATTAGAAGACCAAATCATATATTTAATAACTTAAGAACATATAACCCGTGATGAATAAAGTAGATTGATTCTTCATCATTTATATACAAACGGCGGAACGTCGTTTTGTTTGTTAGAATTCATCCTTATGGAAATACGAATCCTCCTAAGACCGTGCAATAAAAAACCGTATCTCCAAATAGACATCATATTCATGCTAGATTTATCTTCTAAGTGAAAGATTATTTTTTTCTCCATTAATTTAAGATCGTTCTATAATAAACACACACGTTGCTACAAGAAAATATATAAATGCCAAGAAAATGAAATAAATGTGTGTCGATTTATGATTAATCCATTTTCTCGATAAGCAACGATAAGCACATCAATAATATCATTCAGAAAAATAGGAATTTTTAATTGTCTCTTAACTCAACGATTAATAATTTGATTTAGTGTTACATTACGCACATACACAAGATACATAGACGAAACGTCAAGACATCATTGGAACAGTTATGAGAGTTAACAATAGTCACAACATAGTCGACGCTGCCATTCGAGATTTAACAACGACATTACGCAAAGGCATCGTCACATAACGAACAATCACGTTTGGGCGAGTTCCCGTAACGGGGATATGTCTGTCCCTTGGAGGGATGTGGGCAACCCCATTACGAGCGTGTCAAAGCTAGGCTAATTAACTCAATCGTGTACACGCGGCGGCAAACAAACGGACAATACGTTGATTCGATTACAGACGGAATAGAATCTGGTGGAATCGTTAGAACCAACAGCGAACATAGGCTCGTTATTTCAGGCTTGTGCATAAATTGCATATTATTTTGCGACGCCACTTGACTTACCTAAAGAGCTCAACGCGGTGATTACATAGCACAATTTTGTTTCTTACTAGCTAGCAAGTAGCTAGCACCCCTACTTTCCATGGATGATTAAAGGATTATTACTCCTTCGTTCCACAGTAATTCACACAGTAAACGAATATCTTCTGTTCTGTAGCGAATGTCCTATATATAATACATTATACTATTTTTTAACTTTTTTATTAAAAAATACTTTGTTCTTTCTTCAATTTTGAAAAATTGAATAATTAATTCCTGCCTTTTTTCACGCACGCATGGAGCAGAATAATCTCACTACTATAAAGGTAAGTTAAAAGTATTTATTATTGGTATTTATTATCGTATTGTTGTATTAGACAAATAAAAAAAATATCTACTGCAGAAATGATTTTAATAAATTTTTTTTGTGTAGTACGTTTACATATTTTCTAATTCTCGTAAGTTTTACGGCAAGAGACATACTGAAATTAATAGCTGCGTCTTAAAAAATTTCACGATAACATAAAACTGAATCATTTTTACGTTTGTAATTCATTATTCGTAGAGTCAATGGACCGATCCAACATCTCACATTTCATTACGAGTAAATTATTATTCTGCGAAAAGCGGGAACGTATTTAATCAGAAATGTCAACCAATTCATTTATAGACCATACACTGGAAGTTATATGAAATTGTACGATCATTATGTAATATTGTCCGTATTTAATTGTCCGTATTGCACTACGAAATATCGCACAACGGAGTTATAATTTTTGAATGCTAAGTTTCTTAAAATTAGAGAAAAAGCTCAAAAAAAAATTATTCTTTGATTAATTTTATAAATAAATCTTATTCTTATTATAGAATAAAAAGAATAAAAAGTAAGTAGAAAATTGTGAAAATAAAAAACTAGTTAAAGAATTCTGAAGCATTTTGTGTGCTCTCTGTCAACTAGAATAAAAGAGTAGCATTAAAATAAAATAAAACAATATAAAATTGAACCATAAAATTTAACCATGCTTTTTGGATAAAAGAAGCATGAGAACCTATCCTAAAGCTATTTGCGATTCCGATCGTAGTCGCGTTCCAATCGGAATCGATTTCTCGCTTGCTTACGAAGTGTTGAGAAACCATTGAGACCCTTTCCCAGTTCAAATTTCCATGATAAGACAGGAACTGACGGGATTATTTTTATAACCTTTCTAAAATAATTTTATGATTTTATAGCTTTCTGGATGGAAAGACTTGTGACATAAAAAAAGATCCCGATATTTGGACATAAATATTCGATATCTTTTGGCATAAAATTTTAACATAAATCACTCATCAATCTGCTGAATCTTTTATCTTTCGCAAATTATATGCAAATAATGAAGATAAGGGAAAGCGTCGTTTTCCTAAGGAACTTCTGTTTATCCGAACTTTTGGTCAGCATAAAGATATCATCATACAGTCCCTTCACATATCAGGAAACACGTGAATCGGATACATTGACTAGTTTCTTCGTAAATACGCTCCCCGAGAGAGACTCGTAAAATCCGGTGAGGATATTGGTCCCGAATATATCGGAAGAAATATACATCCGTAGCACGATATCTGAGGTGATATCGCTTTTACAGCGACAGTATCGCAGGGATACCATGCTTACGAGTAACGAAATATAAATGTCAGGGAAACAAAAGCGCCAATTTGCCGTGAAATTCTCCCAAGAGCCGAGATTTCGTTCTTTCGCCCTTCGCATGTGGCGAAAAGGAAAGGAATTTCTCGTCCAACCTCTACCTCTAAATACGAGTTCTTTCGTGAATTCAAGATTTAATCCAAAATTGTCCATAGATCGAAGATTTCTCTCTGAAATTTAGACATTATCAAATGCAATTCTCTTTACATGTGTACATGTATCAAAAGTCTTGTACATTAAGTTTATAACCATAATACATTTATCAATTAATATATATATGTCTCATTATAGATAAGGTTTGTACGGAAGTATTGTATTTCTTAGAATTTTGAGAATAATGTAATACTTTTTTAAAATCAGTACAGTCGGCCGTTGTTTATTAATCCGTTGTTATGAATGCATTTTTCATAATTTTTATCCCTTTACATCTTGTTATCTCAAAAACCACGGTATCAATTTTGATGAAACTTTCACACATTAGGATCTTTTTTGTATAACCAAAAATATTTTATGAATCAGTTTAGCTGTTTCAAAGTTACACTTTAATGTGAACCAAATATTAACTAAAAATTAACTGTTATTTTGAGTAAACTATTGATTTAAGAGATACACCACCACTGACTTTTTTATAAATGTCTTTTTCTTCTCATACATCATTTTAGTGTATTTTTCATAATTGGTCAGCGTTTTGCATGAAATGAAATAAAATAAGAAGAAAAAATAATGACTCAATTTGCATTGTTGTTTACTGCTCTACTTCTGGTAGATTAATCTTACATAGCCTATGGTCAAACTGGAAAAATAAGCTTTTTAGTAGCGAAAGTTTCATCAAAATCGGTTCAATATTTCTCGAAACTTTTTATGTGCAACAAATATACATATATATAACAAACTAATTTATACATATATAAATAACATACAGAACTAAACTACAGTTTACTTTATTGGGAAAATATAGATTTACATAAATCTACATGAATTCCGTTATTTAATTAACATTATAATTATCATTGGAAATTTGAGATATGTGTAAAAATGGATATTTCTTTCTCACTTTTTGACTGAAGAAAAAATTGTCAAAATTCTTTTAATTTAAGCAAATCTTATGATTTTTCAATATATATATATATATATATATATATATATATATATATATATATACACACACACAAAAAAAAAAAACATGTTATAGAGGAAAAAGTTCAGATTACATATATTGCACAATATTGAGATATAACGTTTTCCTAGAAAGGAAAGATGCCTTTTTCCGGCAAGCCTTTTGCACGTTTCTTAAAATCTTCCATCCAATCACTTTGCGTGAAATATCTTACGTCACATCTCTTATGTTGATGACATCTCGTCATGTATGCAATTTGCAGACTGAAACGTCGTTGCTGTACGATGCCGTCCATCTCTTCGCCAAGGCGTTACACGATCTCGACACGTCCCAACAAATCGATATCAAGCCGTTATCCTGCGAATCAACGGATACCTGGCCTCACGGATATTCGCTTATCAACTACATGAAGATCGTAAGTTGACTCTCTACATTGACTAGAACATTAATATATTATATATATTTCAATTATAAAACATATGCTCTTCGTGTCAAAATCTTGTACTTTTTTTACTACAACTATTCTAATAAATATAAATAAATTAAATTCTAAAATGTGTATATAAATAAAGTAGTAAATAATGCATTAAAAATCTTGTTAAATTCTTTTATCTCTTTTATACTTATCTAGTTTTTAATTTCTATACAACTCTCTAAATTCTGGATATACAATCAATATAAATCTAAATAAATTCTAATATGTGTATATAAATAAAATAGTAAATAATGCATTAAAAATCTTGTTAAATTCTTTTATCTCTTTTATACTTATCTAGTTTTTAATTTCTATACAACTCTCTAAATTCTGGATATACAATCAATATAAATCTAAATAAACAAAAGTGTAAGATCAAAACGAACAAGCAATATGATATAATGCAAAAATAATAAATAAAGGATAAAACCATTAAAGACAAAAAATTTTAACGTTTCATAGAGCTTTCATCAGCCTTCATAAATCGTAAAAAACTACTACTTAGAACTACTACTTAGAAACAATATAATTAAAATTACATAGTGTAGATGAGTGAGATGTCGTAGCAATAAAATACTAAAGAGTTGTACATGATGTGTGTGAAAAGGGAATGTGAACCAAATCCTTTGTTGTTCAACGAGGAAGCGGTAGTCGAATTTCGGATTCGAAAGTCCATGTAATGTCAGATATAAAATCATTTGAAATTTTAAAGCTGATGTGTTAATATTATTTGATTAGAGTAGACAAAAATATACAATAGATTAACTTATTTTTAAAAACTTACAAATCTTAGAAAGTCACAGTAGAAATGAAACAGTAAAATAATAATAATACATCTTATTTCAAACTAAAGTCAGAACGGAGTGACCAAAGTGACTAATATAAATCTATATTTTCATAGTATATTTTATTTATATATGAACAATGTAATTCTTATGTATTTCTTTAACATTGACTGCACAATCTTCATATCAAATAAATTAAATATCAAATTAGCTTTAACACTAGATACTAAATATTTCATAAATATTATGAACATGAATTGTCACGTTTAACCAAATTTAATTGAAATTGATTAAGTAAAATCAAATAAATTTGGATTACGGATAATACATGTATGTGACGAATCAAATCTGTGCGATCTTTTCAAGCCTTCATAAAATATATCGTCGCGATCCTATAAAACATGTGTGACGAGCGCCCACAATGTAATGGTAAAAGCAATGCGTTTATCGACAGCCATCTTTCTGCATGATTAGCACACGCTCGTATTCAACGATGCAACGATGCAAGGCAGAAAGCGAGTTATCTATCTATAATGTATATCGCGAATACATCACACTGAAGAGAAATTAATCTCGTGCATGACCAATCGATCGCATCGACAACCTAATAAGTCATTATAACGATACGCTTAATCCAACCAACTCGCTCGCCTTTCACGTAATCTACGTACCGCTCATTAACAAGCAGCACAAGTCTTGTCATGTGCATTACGCATAATGCATGATAGATCTTCACCCGTTATCCCATAACGTAATGAAATAAAGTTTTCATTTTTCCCCTCTTCGAAATATCTCGATCAAAAGCAAATCACTTATCTATATTGACACTACCAACTTCTAACATTTTTGTAAGTTTTTCTATAGACTTATTCATTTCTCACGTATATATTAAAAATTACACAACAGATGTATGCATTTTACCTTCAAAATCCATATTTGTAATTATGTAACATGAAAATTAATCATACTTTTGATAACACATTAGACTTTGACACAAAGTTTATTTGTGTATATACCAAAAAGTGATGAAAGTCAAGACTAATTTTATTTATTTAATATAATGCGGATATATGTAAAACAAATTTCACGTTTTCCGATCGAGTTATAACACAACGTGCAAAAACATCTTCTTCGCGAGTAAAGGAAAAAATTTGATAAATACATGACACACGTGGGAGGTGAAGAGAGAAAATCATGCGAAGCACGAACGCATTGACTTTTCGCGATCCACGCGATTGTTTTCGTAAAACAATGGAAAGTTACTCCAGTTTAAACGAAGCTGTCACGCGTGCTGACAAATTGTTGTTTGCGGTTTCGCCGCGATGCATCCTGGCGCAAAGGAGGACTGCATAGGCCGTAGTATATATGTTGCGCATCACCATGCATAAATTTAATGCATGATATTCCAAGTCAAATACGACGGAGTTTCTAATCAATCCGGTTGGTTTCGTAATTGTAACCCTTCTTTTAAATTTACCTTAGAAGACTTACCTAAAAATCAAATATAGTAAAGATGCATATCTTTATGTTAAATGGAGCCCGTTTCAAATATAAACAATAGAATAGATTATATGATAGAGGAGGATATATTATGGTGGTAAATGCAAGAGGTATAATATGGAGATTGCTGATAAAATTTGATACACAAAAGCTAACAGTAACTCACTACAAATACTTAATAACATTCTGTCTATGCTGATATTAGATTTAAAAACTATGAAAAGATGTGATTGTTTTTTGCCCATCATATAAAACTTTCAAAAGATGAGAAATCTCGTTTTTTTTTTAAAGTGACTTAACTCTGACTCTTTACTAAACTACTAAAAGCTTTAATTTGGTATTTAGTCTTGGTGAATGTTTAATGTTTAAAATAGGATATTTGCTTTTAGTGCAATTACCAGTCTGTTTCCAGAATGTTTAGGTAAAGTTCAAACATGACGGAGAAAGTAATACAAGAACTCATGATGTTGCTATACTCATATTATTATACACAATTCTGTTTTCTCATAGTTGCAGGGAGTTTTAAGTATACCAACGAGTAAATTAAGTTCTATGTTTTTAAATTTATTTCATTTTTTTGCAATTTTATTTCATTAATCTTTATTACACGTTTTAAAAAATTACAGAGGCAAAAATAATTAAAAATAATTATTTCTACCGATAATTAAAGAAAGTATTGCATTCTGTAACATTTCTTATACTTGTACTTAAAAAACCTTCAAAGAAGTGTTTTCTTTTCTTTTTATCATTATTTGATATGGTTTTGAATTTTTATAAAAAATATTTTTACTCGCTAAATTTAAAAATGTGAGGCCAAAAACTCCCCAAATGTTTGTAGAGATGAAGAACTCCAATATTGACTCCGTTATTACAATTTGTCCGTTGTTACAACTCGTCTCAACTTGTTACAGAAATAAAATTTCCTCGTATTATCCACCACCATCTCCTTTACTATATATAAATATGTTACATAATATAATTCTATATATCTATATAGAATTATCTATATATCTATATAGAATTTAATCTATATATATTCTATTCTGTATTTTAAATTTTGTATTCTATTTTTTATATAATTTTCCACGAATACTATGAGCTTTTCTCATCATACATTAATGTATTTTTTACAGAAATTTAATTGATTAAATATCTTTAGTATAGATAAAATAATGTATACAAGATAATTTGTATGTGAGATACATTGAAGAATTATTGATTAGCATCTCGCATGATATCGATAAGTCTGTTTATTCGTCGCAAATGCTGTCACGGTGTGCTACAGCTGCTTAACAGTGAAATTGAACACATGCAGGATATAGTAACGCAAAGCGTCAGTAGATACCGTGAATATAAATATGCGTTGCACGCAGGATATGGAAACGTGCCTCGTCATACACGTCACCGTGTCGAAATTGACAAGCACTGGAAGATATGTTCTGCGCCGAGGCGATTCTCGCGTGCACCCGTAACTGCGTATGTGTCACGAACGAACGAAACCTGTCGCTCACGTGGGCGAATATCCTGACCAGGATAAGCAAAAGTTGTCAATAGAATCAGACGTAATTTCGACGAACTTGTTACGCAACTATCCAATTATACGTCCATGTTTATAAGTAACGTAACACGTCTAATTTTTAAATTTCAGAATACTTTTTATCAATCATGAAAAACATTTTTAAACAAGTACAAGAAGTTTAAAGATAATAAGTGAGCAAATTTTAGATGTTGAAATAATTAATTGTAGCAAATTATATATATGCTATGATAATTACAGTATATAATTAAAAACACTTTAATCTCGTGGAACATTTCGACTTTCACAGAAGTCTTCTTCAGTCAGCAAGTTAAACACAAATACTAAAGAAAAACAAAAAAATACTACAAAGATACCACGAATAATATGTATGCATAAGAACACTCTACATTTTGAATTAATAGACAAATAAAGTTAAATTTAGCAGTAATAGCAGTAATAGCAGTAATAAATTTACAAGAAGGTTCGTTGTATTTAGTAATGATGTAACAAATAAAAGTATGATAAAAACAATGAAGAAAATTGCGAGATTACACAACAAGAGACCGTAACCGAGAGCATTGCATTAAATTGGCATGTCAGTTTATAAAAGCTACATTTTAAAATAAAACGTATATTTACATTAAAAAATACATTTGTAAATCTATCATTTATATATATAAGTATTATTCCTATCTAAAAATAATACTTCTTTCAAACATTTAAAATTATGAATCTTTAATATTTATGACAAAATTATTTCGTGTTGTAACGATGAAGAAGAGAAATGTAGCGAGAAAATATTAGCAAATAACTCATACTTTGCATAAATAATTTTTCAATGAAAATGTTTCAAAATGCTATTATATCAGAGCAATTTAGAAAACTAAATTTTGTAACAAATAATTCATCTTGCATCATCATCAACTTGCATACTGTTGTTACAGCAGACATATAATAGTATATTGTGTGATACTGATATAATAGAATTCATCGAATGACGCTGTAATAATTAAACACGCAATTAAAATTGTTCAACTCTTCTAAGAATCACATCATAAAATCATCTATATTAATCTCGCGTGCCAGAATAGAATTTAATTTCACGATATTCACGAAGCGGCAGTTACAAGTAGTCACCTAGAATTTCATCCGCAATTACACCGCGTCGTTTTGGGAATGTAACAATATGTGCACAGAGAAAGACGAGACAGAGTTCGGTTATGATGCGGTGCGTAATTACTCGCGAATCACTTTACGAACAAATTATTAGATAGAATTTCCGTCTCAAAATGTAGTCGCATATTAATTTCACATCTTCAATTCTCGTGTAATCGAGAAGTATAACACTCGACATGTTACCAGATGCCCGTAATATCGGGTTTACGAGCGGTAAATATTTAGATAATATCCTTTATACGCATATGCGTAATGCACCAAGCATCTACTCGTACCCGAATTCGGCCGTGTACGTGTACGGGTCTATTTTAGTTCTTATTTCTTTTGAAGTCATTGAGTATATTGGCAATTAACTGGCGGATTTATGTATGCTGAATAAACATAAAATTAAATTAATAAATTTTTTGCCAGCGACAAAACATCTAAGATGTAAAAACATTTAACAAAATTTTTGACAATTTTCACTCACTCACGCATATCAAGTATATTAAATTCTTATCAGCTGTACTTTGATTTATTCGCACATATTGCACAATCACATTAAATATTTCACTATACATAAATGTAATCAAGAATATTAATATATTTTGATATCACAACAAGCATAACATTAATAATCTCTCGTGGTTATTCAAATATTATTTAATTATAATATAACAACAATTAATAACAAATGTAATTTAGAAATATTTAGAAATATAATATTTAGAAACATATGTACAATTTTAACTGTTAAATATTTTCGTATATTTTAGGTAGAGATGACGGGGCTCACGGGTATTATCAAGTTCGATCATCAAGGATTTCGCTCCGACTTCGTCCTAGACATCATCGAGTTGAATAACAAAGAAGGCTTGAAGAAAATCGGTACTTGGAACAGTACCAAAGGTATCAACTTCACGAGAAGCTACGGCGACGTTTACACTCAAATCGTTGAAAACTTACAGAATAAGACTTTCATCGTGACGACTTTACTGGTGAGTGACATTTCCAAAGAATACGTGCGGCTTTCCTCCCTCGAACATCAGAATAATATATTGAATAAAACTTTCATCTTTGAATACGATTCTTTAAGTTTTGTTACTTTAAAAATCTCATAAATAATTGAATATTATTTAATCCAAATAAAGTAAGATATGTAATATGTAATATTGTATTTTTCTATATCTTTAATAGATTTGATTGTATCAATCACTTTTTTTAGTCTTTTGTCATAGAAAAATTAAAAATATCAATTAAATTAATTTTATTTATTAAAGTATTACAATATGTTTTTAAATCGGTTTTAAATTTCTCTTATTTTATTAATGTCTAAAATAAATTGTACTAACAAGGTAGAAATTAATTGTACCTAATTATATTACAAGATGCATGAAATTCTAGAAAAAGATTTTGAAAATTATTGTATTTGCGATATAAATTTTGAAAGTATTATGCAAAATTTTATTTGAAATAAAGAAAAATATTAAACTGTTTATTTCGTTCGAAGATGTGTCTACAAAAATCATTTATGACAATCGTGCAGCAGGCTCGGAAATCGTTGCTTTAATCGAGGCGCGAACAAAACAGAAACGTCGCCGCATTTAAACGGCAGTCACAGCGGGATGGGAAAATTTTTTCCATCCATTAGCGAAGCTTGCGCACTCGTTAGCTTCTCGCTTTTTTTTCTCGGAAAGGAAAGAAGAAGACGAGAGGGACGGAAATCAGATATACGTGCTACTTAATTGAAGTTTTCAAGCGCGACGCGCTCGATTCGGATTACTTATTCTCACGCTAATTGCGATGACAAATAATGTACTCAGTAATATATTAAGTACTTTGAAACTCGCCCGAGAAAGGGATGACAGCAAGTTTCCTGTGGTAAGAAGCCGCACGGTAAGAAGAGACACGTTGCGTGAGAACCGTTCTCATAAAAACTTCGATGCTCTAACGTTTCTTCGGGTGTCTAGATCCGCAGCTAAATGGATCTCTGTCACTGATAAGAACGTACAACATGTCTTACAGAGCAGAATGCTATGAGGCTCATATTAAATGTTAAATATAAAAAAATTATTCTCTGAATTTCATTTTTAAGATGAATAAAATTTAGGAAGTTCCATTTTCATAATAAAAGTATAGAAATGTACATATTAATTGACGTGTTTCTATTGTCAAGCATAAATACAATAAATACTATTTTAATATGTGTTTATGACAAAATCTAATTTAAAAATATTGTATACAATACATAAATACCTAAATTTATTACAGCTCCATTTTTCGAAATGCATAAAAAATCATATAGTATATATATATAAAATTGTACTTCTTACTAATTGTACTTGAGTTTTTTACACACATCAATTTCTATCATTAAGTATTTTGTCATCTATACTAAAACGCAAATTTAGAAATCAGATTTACTTGACTACTTAACTAAGATAATGTTATTTGCAAATTTATAAATTGTGATTTTTCCAAATTTTGTTGAAAGAAATATTTAACACGACAATTGTCTTTTTATTTGATTTAACATGTTTCTTTGCATTAAATTCTTCTAAATCAATTTCGATACCGATATAAGTTCGTCAAGATTTTATTTCTGCAAGTATAATATAACTTCTGGCGACCTTGTCGAGAGCTATCGTCGATAAGCTCCCGATGGTTTCTATCGATAAATTCGTAGCGCTCCTTTAAACGCCTGTATACTGCACAGTATTGACAGCAGCTCATTACTTCATCGCAGAGCGCGCCGTACTGTATGCGGAAGGACTCGAGCGAGAAGCTTACCGGAAATGCGCAATTCGAAGGCTACGGCATCGACTTGATTTACGAGATATCGCGGCTGCTTGGCTTCAATTATACGTTCCGGCTTGTGCCGGACGGACGTTACGGCTCGTACAACACGCAGACGAAGGAATGGGACGGTATGATAAAGGAGCTGCTTGAGCAAAAGGCTGATCTCGCAATCGGTGATCTCACTATCACACACGATCGGGCGCAGGTTGTGGACTTCACTACGCCGTTCATGCCTTTAGGTAAGAATCAATATTACGAAGTTGTGCAGCAAAAACACTACGATTATACGATTTCCATAAACACGTTATGAAAAGAATTGTAAAAAAAATATGCTTTTACATTATTAACTTGAAGTAACGTTATAATATTATTTAACGATGTTACTGCTCTCATTACCAGACAAACGGTGTTGCCTTGAGCAATAGTAGAGAAAAATAAGCGTTTAGACAAATACATTATTGATGTCAAAGATACGACTGCTTTTACCGAGAATACTGTTTAATTAAACGCTTCGACACAAAAACAGTCAAGGCAGAAATTTAAAATCGTACTTCTGGAAAAATAATGGTACGTTACAATAGTGTCACGAATGCAAAATTATTCTCAAATTAAAATAACGGGATGAAATTTAAAATATCACACATGGCGAGCAATCTTTGTCCTTCATATCTCCGAAATAATTTCTCGAGCGCAATTTTACGGGCCATTATGTATCTTCGTGAGCCATAGGTGGTCGTAACGAAAACCGGAGTAAATCTCACGAGTGATTATACTCAGTCCCCTGTGTCCACACATCAATGCATTCTACCTACCTGTGGCCTCCGCCGTGGCTAAGCATAAAATGAAAATTTTGAATTTCCAGGGATCAGCATACTTTACCGCAAACCCATAAAGCAACCGCCGAATTTGTTCTCGTTCCTCAGCCCTCTTAGCCTCGACGTTTGGATCTACATGGCAACGGCTTATCTTGGGGTCTCCGTGCTTCTCTTTATACTAGCCAGGCAAGTAAAACCACTTTAAATTCCTCCGACAAAATCGTGACACTATTCTGGAAATTTGATCTCTTATCTAATCAAGGTGATCGCATCGTCTCGTATAACATGAGGCATCAATAAATTAAGTACGAAGGAAACGCGAACCTATCTTGCTTTGATGATTTTTGTGTACGTCCTTGTCTCATAAATTTAATTAATAAATATAAATTGATTTATGTCGACATCTCCTTGTCGTTTTTTATTTTCCACGACGAGAATATCCAGTTAGGAATTTAATTTTATCTTTTAATTTCAATCAATGTAATATAATTCTCGTCATTTTTTTCACATATTGCATTAGTTATCTATTGAAAATTATTACAGGCTTCTACAAATTTATTCAAATAATTGTAATGTATGTATTAAGAACTCTCTTTATAAGATAAATGTAAAAACTTTAACGTAATGTTTTAATAACAAAAATCGCGTTCGATGTTATTCGATCAGTATTTGGAATCGTTAAGTTTAGATTTACGCCGTACGAATGGTACAACCCGCATCCGTGCAACAAAAATCCGGATCGTCTGGAGAATCGCTTCAAACTCCTTAACTGCTTGTGGTTCACCATTGGCTCCCTAATGCGGCAGGGTTGTGATATTTTGCCAAAGTAAGCCTTTCACGCATCAAGATAATGATCTTCGTGATCTTCATCTTCATGATCATGATGGCAAAACTCATTGCATTCGTCGCATGTCACACTGCTAATTATTGTATACCTTAGCAAAATATCATTATTGCCTTCTTTATGCATACATCATAGGAACAATTAATTAATAAAAACATAAACAGATAAGTCTCAAGATGTCCAAATTAAACTATTTTCATATTCGTATTAAGAGAGAAAAGTAGACGGGAACAAAATGGAATGTTATACCGAGTTGTACTACGTTATTCTTAAACGCGCGCGATAAGAAAAAGGAAACAGCACTAACTTACGACTTTACACAATTACTTAGCAATATTAATTAAGTAAGTTTTATACCTAGACACGATATAACTAAAGGAAAACAATTATTTCGCTATAATAAAATAAATTCTTCTTACATCAAGAAAATGACATTTATATTAGAATAATTCTTCTTCATTGTATCTTTATCATTTTGACTAAATAATACGGAAAGATTATATATATGTATCATATGTTTCTTATATTATTTTCATCGTAAAAATTAATGTACCGCAACTTCAGCAAAAAAATCTCAATTGGTTCACTGGTCGCACACGAAGCATATAATACAATTCCATAAATTTATATTCGTCAATTTCAGAGTGTGACACACGCATAGTCAATTCGCGGATAGCTGCACGCTTTGACATCTAATCTCGGTCCTTCCCCTTTCACCTGTCCGCAGGTTCAGCCCTTACGAGTGGGAGAACCCCCATCCGTGCAACGGGCAGTCCGAGGTCCTTGAGAACGAATTCACCCTACTGAACTCGCTCTGGTTCACCATAGGCTCGCTCATGCAGCAAGGCTCCGATATAGCCCCGAAGTAAGTTACTGAAGAAGCACGCAGTATATAAACGTGGAGTACGACAATGTAGAATCCATTATGTCTCGCTGTCGACCATCAGTGTAAAACTAATTTAATCGTACGAGAGAAGCGAACGTACAGCGCGTTATCGTAGATTATGCAAATGAGAGTAAGAACCGACTAAACTGGCTGTGCTATATCGTAGGCTTGCTGCAACTGATTGTACACCGAGTATGCCGGAAAACGTGAGAATTACGTGGCAAGAATGTATTCCTTAACGGCGTTTAGTGTCGACTCTTCCCTTAATGAAAATTTAATCGATGGCTTAATTAAGAATCCACTTAATTAAAGGAATTATGGCGAATAAAGCTGCAGCATTGCGTAACAAAACTTTACTTTCTAGTTAATTCGAAGCAGACTCCTTCTTGATAGAAAATTAACTTTATACCGAATTAGTAGGATGTTATCGAAATTAAATACTCGGCTTAAGTACTCGAAATTAAAACGCTTTGGAATATTGAAACAAAAATATGATATCCTAGAGATTTTGTCAAAGAATTATATCCTTGCAACGTGATTTCTGGTGCCGTGTACAAATGAGACAAAATTAATCAGCGTTTCGCTTGTATCTAGTTATCGAAATGCATGATATCGCGTGGCATGCGCTGAAAGCTTGGAATGCCGTTACACAAGTAGTTTCCAATAATTCCACGTGCTCGTTATACATGACATAATTGCGTTTATGTATACTCCCTAGTTTTCGCATGTAAAATAATTCGCCCGCACACATTTCGCATATATACATACGTCCGTTCGCCAACTCCCGCATTTGGCTGGTTTAATAGCGAAAGCGAATCGCTTAACTGTAAAACGGGTTATACCGGCGACGTATACAGCTGGCTCGTTACATAAAGCGAAGTTGAACTTCCGTATGCTCCATTACCTTCGCGCGGAAGGCGCAAAGTTACCTTCGAAAACTTCCGCGAACGGCAGGTGCCATTGATTCCTTTTTCTACGATTCGTATTTTCGGCACGCTTTGCCTTATCGAGAACGGATCTACAAACGAGAAACGGTTTATGCGGACTACTTCTCGCACAAATTTGCATGCTGGATTTTCTGTTTAAAGCGCATTGTAGCGGGAAACAGTATGCAGCCTTTGATCTCTTACTGTAGGGCCGTATCGACTCGTATGGTCGCCGGTATGTGGTGGTTCTTCACGCTGATCATGATCTCCTCTTACACGGCTAATCTCGCGGCTTTCCTTACCGTCGAGAGGATGGATTCCCCGATCGAAAGCGCCGAGGATCTCGCTAAGCAAACGAAGATCAAGTATGGTGCCCTCAAAGGCGGCAGCACGGCGAGCTTCTTCAAGGTGAGATTAACACCATATGTCGTTTCCAAAAATGACATCAAAGCGTTTTGTACATTGAGGATTATAACGTTTATCCCGAAAAAAATACGCGAAATCAGATATAAATACACGATATACGAGAAAACCGAATGTCCAACATAATAAAACTACAAAGCAGAAACTGGAGCAATAAGATTAAATAAGATATTGTTACCTCAAATCCCGCAAGTAATTGAGTTAAATCCGCTTTTGACGGACTAAGAATCTCCAATCAGAGCAACAGCGGAACCGCAGGATGTGACCCGAGAATATTCTCCTATTAATTCGAGAGCGCCGATGCGTGCAATTAGGGATGTAAGCGAGATGCGATATCTTCCTCCGAAGTAAGGCATGCCTACTTCGAGGTTAACCGATTTCCACTCCGACGTTCCACCGTTTAACGGCACGCGTACTCAACCACGAAATTCCCGGCATGATCTAGGATTCCAATTTCTCGACGTACCAACGCATGTGGTCCTTCATGGACTCGGCAAAGCCGTCGGTATTTACGGCGAGCAACGTTGAGGGTGTGGAACGAGTGATCAAGGGGAAAGGCAGTTACGCATTCCTGATGGAATCCACCTCCATCGAATACGTAATCGAAAGGACCTGCGATCTTACTCAAGTCGGCGGTCTCTTGGACTCCAAGGGATACGGCATAGCCATGCCGCCAAGTAAGTGTTAATAGAAATGCTTTATACATGTGCATTACACGCGAGGAATTGCAATAAAAATTCATGACGCGTGCAAAAGCGTTCTCAAGAATCGCATGAAAAAGTTGAAAAAGAATTCGATTAAAATGTGAGGGAAAAGAGAAATGAAAGGGGAAAAAGAGTGAACAGTGGCATAAATTTCTTGAAATAATTTTTTAACAGCTGATAAATCATAATTTATGATTCGCATCTCTCGTATCGAAAATAATACAAGATAAAAATTTAAAAACGTTTCTTTCATTAAATATTTTATTTTTATTATTTGAATATCGTAAATCGCTACAATTAACAATTCAATGGCGACGAAGTAATTTAATATATCGTCGCTTTGCATTTGGTTGGACATAAACCGGGTGTGTAATACGTCCCTCAATCCTCAATAGTTATGGATTTCAATGCTATGTTATTCAATATAAAGCGTGCTAATTAAACTTTTTGCCGCATCTCGGTAATCCACGTGCATCACTCGGTATATGAATCAAAATTTTAGGATAATAAATAGTTCTGTAGCTGAAATATTAATCAGCAGGTTTTGTGTTCAATAACAGAGCATTAAAATCCATAATTATTAAGGGATATAATATTATATCCTTTCGTCACAATCAATCTAATGCAAACGAACGATGTATTAACATGGATTCCGTGTGTTTCAAATATGAAATATCAGCTTTTCTGGTATTGAATGTGAATATTATTATTTATCTCATTTCTACCTATGGTATTGTTGCTACCTATGTTAATCCTCATTTCTTTTTTCTCGCTCTTTTGAGAATATTATTACGAAAATTTATACACAACTTTATGAAGGAGAAAAAATAATTTTGTCTTTCAATTTCCGACGTTACGACATCTTGATAAGTCCCAATTAATTGAAGTAGCGGGCACTGTACATTTGAAAGAAAAGATGTACCTAATCAATATTGCAGTATAAAGTACTTATATCGGCCTATTGACTCCAACTGAATAAAAGAAATTCCCATTCAATTAAAACTTCTCCTTCACGCAAATGAAATTGTGATAGAAAGAAAATGCAAATCGTTCCCTCGTCGAATCGTGAGATTCGCGCGGGCGAGTTGGTCGGTTTATCCTAAGAGATTGAATAAAATCGTATTGCCGGTCGCCTTGCTGATCTCGCGGCTGCGCGAAAATATCGGTCGATAGTGAGTGTCGTCATGAAGGAAACGATCACGCGCGGGGTTGCCGGCGAAACGTTGGCACGAGGGAACGATTGCCGCAACGGTACTTTCGAAAGTTTCGCGAAAGTACGACGCTACGAGGCGATAAAAGCAGCCTAGGAGTTCCTCAAAACGACCTTGGAACTTCAGATTCGCCGTACAGAACGGCCATAAGCGGGGCCATCCTAAAGCTCCAGGAGGAAGGGAAGCTCCACATACTGAAAACGCGCTGGTGGAAGGAGAAGCGAGGCGGCGGAACCTGCAGGGTGAGCTAATATGTATCTTAAGGCGAATTTACGCGGCTTACTTGTAATTTTAGGATGCTCTTACGATAAAATTTTGAAAAAAACTTATAATATGAAAACGATATAACGACTATGAAAAATGTTAACTTTTATACATTGCAGAGAGATTAATTTGAAGGAAAAGTTTGAAGAAAAGATTTGAGAAAATAGACTAGATATTCTCTCTCGCGAGAATGATTCAAATAAATACAGCATATTTGTTAAAATTACAAAAATAATTTTAATTATGATAATTGTTTTCTACTGGTAAATTGATGAACAAAAGTTTATTGACTTTTATATTTTCGCATAGAGTTTCTGTCTGCTCTAATTAATTGTTTCTCATCGTGATTCCTTTATTCATCTTGTCTAGTATAATGATTTTTTAAAGAAAACCGTACGGATTTGCTTTTGATCCTGTCATTTCCCTCACTTTTCTCATGAAGAATATTCTGGCGCGCTAACGCACTCAAGAAGTGCGCGTTCGAAATTCTTGCGCCAGACAACTCCAACAACTCCCCTCATCCGTCAGGGATGAGAAGGCTGGAGGCTGAGGCGGCACGCAGGGAAGACTATTTCGCGAATTCGCGAAATCGAGGTTTCGCCAAGCTCGCGATCATCGCGAGCGCGCACTGCTATTTCTCTCGCGCAGCTACGCCGATAAATTCTTCCGATAATTCACCGGCTTCTCCTCCCTCGAACAAACTTGCCGCCGTTTGACAGATGAACGTAGACCGATAACTTTAGCGACACAAGAGGAATTAACTCCTCGATGTCATTATCCATTCGCAACTTTGCAAAACATTGAAAATCTCTGTGTATTCATGCTGTTTTAAAAGCTATGATTATTGCTTTTATTCCGAATTGATTTTATGCAAAAATAAAAGAGAGAATGCCGATGCCAAAGAAACTGATGCCAAAGAAAGCATAGTTATCGTAAATTTTAATTTTGTGTTTAAATAGGGAATCAGGAGAAACGATTTATACCTTTTCTACTTCTTCTCTTTGAGGAAACAAGCTAATAATAAAAAGATACTTTTTATATCACAATCTTAAATAAACATATTATTAATTAGATATAAAGATATAACTGTATACAGAAAAAATGGTGACAAAAACTACAATGCATAAAAACTTTTAAACACGATATCTTTAACAGGTTCAGAGTAGACATCTTTTCTCGTATAAAGTATCGTTCAAAAGATTGAACACTGGTTAAAACTGGCTAGACATAATTTCGATTAGCAAGTTTAATAGTCAATATGCTATTTGCTTTCCTCTCAACACTTTAGTCCATCAGATACAAGCAGGCGCGATCAAATTTTCGCAATATTATCCACGACGCGCAACCCTCTACGAACCACCTCAATAATGAACACCCCGAGCGCGAAAGCCGCGCGTGCATTAACGACGTGCACAACGGACTAAACGCGAAAACCACCGTTTCCCCAGTGGCGCATAACCGATGCAGTGGGCCATATTCTACCTGTAACCGCCCGCGTTAATGCACCGCAAGCTAATCGATGTTTCTCTTACGGCTTAGGACGACACGTCGAAGAGCAGCTCGGCGGCGAACGAGCTCGGCCTGGCAAATGTCGGCGGTGTCTTCGTGGTGCTGATGGGTGGCATGGGTGTCGCCTGCGTAATCGCAGTCTGCGAGTTCGTGTGGAAGAGCCGGAAAGTAGCTATCGAGGAGCGGGTGAGTGACGCGAAATAACACATGGAGGAAGGTCGTGTGGTAACCATGCCAGAAATCACCGCGTCAGGATCCGCCGCCACGAGGCTCGACCCTGATGCGATCTACCCTGACATACCGCGCGAATATATCAGTTGATGCTCGCACGACGGTGGAGTTCCTCTCTAATGGTCTCGATACAAAAGCACTCGGGTCTGATCGCACGAGACTTTCGGCGAGGACAAAGAAAATTATATCCTCCGCGCGCACACAATTTCTCTCATTTTTCTACACGGAAAAAAAAATAATATTGTATCAACAGCATCAGTGTAGTTGAAAAAATTTAGTTGATGCAACATTAATATTAATGAACAAAAAACATCTAATAGTTGTTTTAATAATTTAAATATTTGATTTAAGCAAATATAATTAAATCAACTATTTATGTTCGTGGCAGCTTGTGACATACACGTTTAATTGAAGCAACTGCATTTTTTTTTTTAATTGAACAACATTTTTTTTCCGTGTACCTATCGTAACCGTGTATCGTTAATTTTCCACTCGTCATTATCCTCATTGTCTCGCTGTGCGGGAATATCGTCGTTAGTCGGACAGGACATTCCATTCGTTCTCGTTCGCCACCGAGGAAGTGTTGAAGCAAGTTTCTTACGCGGAAGAAATGCCCAGAGTATTTCGTAAGAAATTCAAACAATTCGAGCCCAGGTTTTTAATGTGCAAAGAACAGAGAAAGACTGTTAGAAACTTATTGTGGAATCAATTACTAATGTTTAAAAGAATTAGTTTTTACATAATTACCGCATTCCTTGCCAAACAGTCACTTCCATAAACTTTGAATTTTAAACAACTCAATTTCGATTTTATATCTTTAAATATACTTTTTCCCTTTTATTTTAATATAAAAGAGTTACATCAGTAAATTCCAACCTAGATAACTGTTTGCACAAATAAATAAATAGAAAGTTATTCATTGACATTATACGAAAGCATGATTACCGGAGAGATGCGGCTATAAAAACACAGTCAAAGAAAACTTAAAAAGAATTTCCAACGAAATTCGTGTTGGTCGAGCGCGGAAAATGGAATTAACTTATGCAAAATCCCACGCTCACGATGACCAGCACGCGGTTTAAGCGACATGTATTCGTGCTACCGTTTACATATATCCAAAAGGAGTAAGCAAACAGGCAACTATTTGAGGAGGGCTCGCCCAGAGATACGAATATGCTTTGCACGGATCATTCCCTGCGTAAAAGCAAACAGCTCTATGAGCTGACGGACGGTGGTATTACTCTGCCTCCTTTCAAACCACGTTGTACTCCCACAGAAGTACAGTGGCCGAAGCCCTCTCCAAAAATTCAAATCGGCTTAAATCGATCATTCAGGGTTGAGATTCACATCCTGCAATGAATAGCAGGGTTTTTCGAATAGATCGGATGGTATACTTGAATTTTTATAACATGTATGGTTTGGTTGCATCGCTTTCCTATCGTTAACATTGTAACTATTACGATATTGGATATGACAGTATGTCACAATAATAAAAAAACCATCATAAACAAATAATTAAAATAAATGTACTACAATAATTATCTCTTTGAGTTACGTAGATACGAGATTAGATCTTTTCATCGTGGAACAGTGATTAATCACGATACCTTGTGGAAAAATTACGACTGACAGTAGATAATTCTTAATATGTTGTATGTGTGTATATATATATATATATATATATATATATATATACATATATATATATGGATATAAATGGATATATATACATAGTCAAATATATTGTCAAAGAAGCAACAAGAAAGCATGATAAAATTGCAAGTTATTTTTATTTGCTTTTTAAACAAATTTCAATCATTAGCGCACATCTTTTTCCGCTTTGATTACTGCAATAGTGACTAATCTAACGAATCTGACTCGGGCATTTTGATGTTCTGTTCTAGAAGCAGAAATCCTCGGGGAAACCGATCTGCGAAGGTTTTACTGATCTGCACTAGCGACGGTATACGCTGCGCTGCGAAAAAACAGATTCTTAAACTCAAGCCGTACCTCAAAGCGTATCCGATCCGAGTTCAGTGGACCTAAGGAAGAACTCCATCACGAGAGATCGGAAAACTGTATAAAAATCGTAAAATTATAGGAACAAACGAAAATAATCGGACAAGAAAAGCAACGAGCCTTGACCTTTCCAATTTTTCTCTTAAAATTCTGACAGGTATATCATTTAATTTAACGAAACAGTTTGGAAAATACACAAATATTTCTGTTTAAGTTACAGCGCTCACGAGAGTATAACTTGTTTAATATTTTGGCGAATAAATCGATCAATCTGTCTCTATTAACAAACTTTTAAAATTCGATTGATAGCAATATCAATTTTTCAATAAACGTGCAATCGTCACAATATATGTACGTGATAAATAACCAAAGTGAAAGGATGACATGAAAGAAAGATTGGAAAAGTCAATGTTTTTGCCATTTGCTCATATCAAAACTTAGATTAATAAACGAAGACTTTAAACCTCGCAATAGGAAAGGACAAGGTCCTTCTTCGCGAAGTCACAAAAACGTTTCGATCGACAGCAAAATACTTTAAAAAAACACACAGCCGCGGTGTTCACAACTTATAGTGCGGATGAACTTTTAAGAACAATCACGATTTTATACCGGCTAGATAGTGAATGTATAGTATACCAGACATTTTACTGTACATAATATGTAACTGTCGAGCTAACCAATATGCGATCGTAAGTGTGCGCGGAAGTCCGTTCGCTTCTCGAATTGATAATGTTATCATAAGTGATAATCCGAAAGAGCAAGTGGATATAAAGAAAATCTATGTTCTTGCTAAAATTGGAATACTCAACAATTTATTACTTCTTGTAGTATTATAATAATTACTAAAAAAGTAGGGATAAATAACAATACGTTCTTCTGTAATTTCTTCTGTAATTAAGCGAAGATTATAAAATTTCTCGAAATTCGAGAAAGAATTTTTCTTGAAACTTAATCTGTCAAGACTCTTTCATTTTCGTAAATAACAATTTTCATTTTTCATTTCAATTTTCATTAAGAATAAAACAATTCATTAAAGGATATATAATTAATTCCCATCTTTTTACTGCATGTTGTAATGTCTAAAACCTTGATATAAGTTTCAATAAGAAATTAACGTACAGAACAAGTATAATTACAATATGTTAAGAAATAATTACTTTTATCCACATGCAGCTTTTGTCGCAATGTAAAGTATTTCCGATCCATGTGAGGGAGCACGCGGACTTCCGAAATTTTGTTATTGAATAAACAAATCTCTGTGTCATGGCGAAGTAACTTGTACGAAAATTGCGATTTCGAAATGTTGCATTATTTATAGCTGTAAATGAAAATGAAAGGATACACATTGTGTGACAGTTTAGTATGACATTGTTAGTCGTGTCGCAATGTTTCTTGCTTCTCCTCCATCACGGATTCATAGAAGGTGAGTTTATTTATCTTTTACATTTTTCTACTATCAATATCATTATATAGATTCTTTCTTTGAAGCTATGAAAATTACATTAACATCAAAAATTTTGAGCTTTCTGAACAAATTTGCATATAATTATATCCGAAAATAATTTATTTACATAAATTTACTTTTTACTGAACTTTTTTAAGATGCTAATAAAAAATTATTTTACTTTATAAAATCTTTTGCTACTTGAATCTTTTATTTCCAATTAATTCTTTTGTCATGTACTGAGAGATATGCTTCAAACAAATATTAACACTTATGAAAGTAACTTCACCCAAAAAACTGTATTTCAAAGTTTTAAAGATCACCTGAAGAGAAGATTCCATAAGAATGTGTTGACAATGATGATGAACAAGTGGAGAGTCTGTAAAGACAAAATACAGTTGCTATTATGATATCTTGTGTTCATTATGATATCAGTTCTGTTTCTCTAAAAAAGTTACTTCCATATAAGTATTAACATTTTTTTGAAGCTATATTTAGTCTATTATAGATTCTTGATATTAGTTTTTCCACCCAAACTTTTTGAACTAAGATTTGGACTAAGACCTTTTGTCAACGAAACTTCAAATTGCATCTTTGTATAATAAATAAAGCGGAGAGGAATAAAATTTCTAATTTCAATGTTTTGAGTTTGAGCTAAATAATTCATTCACAGTTTCAATATGTTTCAATATGAGTTTTTCGCAATCGTCTTTTCAGAAATCCGTGTGCTCGGGAATGGCGAGCGAATTGCGATACGCTTTGGATTGCGGCAATGGAAATAAAAAGCCATCGAGGAAGGCGCTTTGTCGACGTCAGGGGCAACATTCAAGTCTGTCGATCGTTTCGGAAGAGGCATGCAACAAGTACAGGCACTTCGTTGGAAAAGCACCTCTGACGTGAACAAAGGGATGCCTGGTCGAGTGATGAATTTTTTTGCAAAGTTAATTGCTTCCTCGCTCACATGCAAATTAAAGTATACATGACCGATTAATTCGAAATACCGGGTGCAACGGTCTAGAAAACAAAATCGCACAAAGTAACAAGAATTATTTCTGCGAATTCACTTTTGTAATGTAACAAAAAAAAGTGAATTATCGTCAAACAATTGTAGCAAAATTGAATTTTGTCAAGTTTTAAATCAAACGCAAATTTGATACTACATTTCCTGATAGGAAAGAAAAAAAGAAAAACGCCATTAAAAGACTCTTACCAGGAGGGTTCTGTAAATTCATTGCGACGGGAATTCGCGATGCTATTTAGAGATGATGTGTAAAAAGAAACAGGGACAATTAATTCTAATCGTGTACACGTCTGTCCTTTTTTTACAAGAACCACCGTTGAATAAGATAGTCCTAACCATCTAGTCCCTCGTAAAGTCTGTTAAGTGTCATGCAAAAAAGATGTGTGTAAAAATGTACGAATGAATGAAGTCGAATAGAGTGATTTTTCATCGACGTTAAAGATGCACTGTCGTTATCACATAAAATATTCTATTGAAATCAATCCGAATATCGTCACCCATAAATGTCAATTTGTTCAGATACGATGGAACGTAATTTACAGACACGTACAATAGTGATTTTAGAAGGTCTCCCCGTGATAATTATAAATAAGATCATGAAAGAGAATTTTCATGCATTCCATCTTTAATCTGCGAGATTTGATATGGTGAATGGTCATGCACTATTTTGTATCGCAATCCAATGTTTCGTATAACGTGATTCGCGATAAATAGTTAAAATTTTTGAACATACTTTATCTGAACTTTATTCCTACCCTTAGCTGGTCTGACGGGGTCCATAAGGTCATTGAAATATTATTTGAGTAAACTAGAATTAATTGTCTAAGCTATTCTACTTATCCAGACTATGTAGATGATATATATTTCAAGCCGCGTTCGCATAATGCATTGTTCGATATTCTATCTGATGTAAGAGACTGCTCTACTCTCCTAACAGGATTGTTTTCAAAGAATACATGTTACTATTCTTGTTGATATTCGTTTGTCCGATTAACATTTCCATTTAATCCCGTTTATGCGGACCTTGTGTGAACCAAGCAGTATTTATTTGAGTCTTCCCTCTATCGTAAAGGAGAAAAAATAAGCACCGCGATTCCAATAATATTTAAACTCTCGAAAAAGAATGTCGTATAAATTAAGATATGAATGTTCGACTCTGTGTTGAAGAGTGTATGACATTCCGATAGCTTGTGTGCAGATACTATTTTAAGATCGAGCGTAAAAAAGCGAGGAGGAACTAGGAAAATACATTTTGTTTCTTTCCCCTTGCATTTTTCATACGAATTTCGTTATACACAATTTACCGAATTCTCAAATGCAAACCGTACAGAAGTACGACATGCGATACATACACACATATATACAATTTCCACTGTAAATATCGTCAATACTATTACATACTTGCGTTCATATGTCGCGACATACGAGTTTGTTAAGAGCCTATCGTGATTCTACTTCTTATAAAATGTAATACAAGAATCAACACATATTAAATGTGAATAAATTAATCGTCTGTAAATTCTCATTTAAACTCTCTTTGTTATAATTGCCTTTTTCCCCTGATTATTGTTGTTTGATCATGACGCTAGTTTTACAATTAGAAAACTGTGTTGCTCATCGATTTTCTATTGTTTCTAAATTGTTCTGACAAAAAATTAAATTAGAAAAGAATCTTAATTTTAGATAAAATTACATAATAATAGAAATCTTTTAATCTGTTACACTCTAAAAATACTAATGTATCTATTTTACATATTAAAAATTATCCTTAAATACAATTCATCGATTATATATAAATATATAATAATTTTTATAAAAGATATCGTCGGTAATAAATATATTTCGCTTTTGATAAAACGCGATTTGTTGCATAATTATCAAGATTAGAATAGATAAAATTATAACGCTATTAACTTGTAATCATAGAAATAAAAATCAGTTAAGTGAAGTACAAGATTAAAGTATTAATAATAATAATACTAAAACAATAGCATCTTTTCTTTTTTCAGGTAATGCACATAACATAATTAATAATATAATATAATTCCAGTGTTACGAAACACGTATCTTTTATATTCCAATAGCAATACCGGAGAGTTTACTCTTCGTTCGAACGAAAGAAAGCATTCAAAAGAGAGAAAGAGAGAGAGGGAGAGAGGATAAGGAAGGACGAACAGATACTCCGTCTCGCGAGTACAAAGCCACGCAGAGCGAGTCGATCGTACTTTTCTATGTCTCCGGATATAGGTCAGCGTCCCATTGATGTAATACGCTACCCTACTGTGACACCTGTCCGTAAACGGTTGGGGGTCCTGTTTTAGGTCTGAGAAATTAATCTTTATTATCTGGAGTAGGACCGTGTGCGATCTCGTAAGGGAAAAAAATGAAGGGACGAGGTCTTAACGCTAGAATAAATACAGATCTAAATGGTATTACATAATATTTATTTTTGGATTAAGTTATTACAAGAAAGATTATTATGAATTTAAATAATAATAATAATAAAAATAAAAGAAAATGTATTATGTAAATTAATTTGCACACTTACATTAGTTTTTTACGAAGAAAAACGCAGCTGAGTGAGTGTGTATGTGTGCGTGCGTGTGTGTGAATAAGAAAATTACTTCTCTTGGTCATTCGATCTCCTCCAATGTCGCGGTAGAGGGTAGATAAAAAAAGGAAATACGGAACTAAATAAGGAACTAAATAAGGGACTAAATATACCGTACGGGAGATAGACCGGTATGAGAATTGCGCCAATTGAGAAATCCGCCTGGATGAGAAGTGATTACCGTCCTGACTTCTTCCAGGTGGATTCTTCAAGGTTAAAATTTCGGAGGGTCTGTAAATCATGGGAAATGTGGTGGAAGTCGTGGGTAATTAACTCTGCGAACGGGAACCTATTGTAATTTTCGGATGTAGATTGGCGAGAAAATTTTTCGAGAAATTCTACGCTGAATGTCGAAGAGAGGGCCAGTGATAGAAGTCTGCACTCTTTCTCAGTAAAGAACACGGGGGAATATGATGGTCCACTGGAGAAGGTCGGACTCAATCTGATGTTAAATGGATTCCGTTCCGGATGCAGAACGTAGCCAGCTGGTTTTCGAGCCAACGCGGGTTGGGCTCACGTTCCCAAGGGCCTCTCGAGGGCCTCCTGCACCAATCGCCTAGTTCGCCAATTCCGAAGGTTTCGTGCCTGTTTGGGCACGTTCGGGACGTCATCTTTTTCTAATAGAGAGAAACCTCGCGGATTCACTAAAATTTTCTTTTACGATACGAATGATCTAGTAAATTGAGGTTCTGCGTGCTCTAAACTCCACAGAGATAAATTGGACTCAAATGGTTCATCATTAATAATTATTATTAATTGCCAAGTTTAAGTAATTAATATCAAATAATTAAGATCCTTGCCAACCCGGAGCTCCAGAGTAAAACTGCTGCGAGTTAGTGAACTGTCACTATCAAAGGTCAATCCGAAACAGGGGAGTTGTTGTGAATTAATTGCGATCGCCTAACCCAGAGTAACAAAAGAAAAGAAAGTGAGATTTTAATTTCAATTTTAAACCTTCAAAATTTGGAAGTTTTAGTTTTTCAAGTTTTAATTTTTAAACACCAAAGCATCGAAGCACGCCAACATGACCAAAACACGATAAGAAATAAAGATTTCTAGAACTTACTGCTTGTCAAAATTTTCAAGTAAAATTTGAATGAAGGCTCTGACTTGTAAGTGTTCTGGGCGGTGTTTTGGCGGCGGTGACCCCTTGCTCGATGAATTTCACTTAATTGAGAGCACACATATACATGCATCAGTTTCGCTGATTTTTCACTTAACCAGGGAATCGACTATTCACTGGTGATGGACCGAGGAACTGAGTACAGAGCACGAACTGGTTGTTAATTAATTTGAATCTCGTGATGTAGCGGTTTATACAGAAGTTCAACAGGATGGGGACCTAAGGTCATGATTAGTGAAATTGGAGATCGTTACTGCCGGTCTGATAATTTATAGTTCTTGGTAAATTAGACAATAAACTAATGTAGCTGATTTCCGGCTGCCTATTAATAAGCTTGATATTAGACCTATGTCTTCCCTAATTCTCGGCTCAGTCGAGTTATCAATCCTCTCGACGTTAATAACCCGAATTATAAGCTCAATTAGAAGATCTGTTTTTAAAATGCTAGTTTTTTAAATAATTCAATAGAAGATATTATTCCTGGGGTCCTTGATACCCAGGGTTCTATTCTCATAATTTTACGTATCGCGTTTTATTAAGGATGTTCTGGCTGTACAGTCCCAAACAAAAGTTACTTCAATTTGAAATTGATAAAATTCTATACTTTCTTGGTTTACATATGCACCATATGCACCACATATACTCTTATCGTGTAAAGCATTTAAATAATACTAGTTAATGTGACATCTGGCACTGCAAATGAATATATTTGCAAATTTTATGATTGTCAGCAAAAAACTTTTAAACGTGAATTATACCTTCTAGACCAACTATAAGAAATGAAAAATCTTTCGTATATTAATAATATTTAATGCATACCAGACACCGAATCTTACTTAAAATAACTAGATATGTAAAAAATATGATTAATACAATGTAATATTCAAGAATATCGTAGCACATTTTCAAAATTTTGCCTTTTTTTGTTAATAACTCGAAAAATTAGTGAATCAAGTCTTTTTTAGAAATACCACTCAATATTTAATTGACTCATAAATAAAATTTCAGAATATTGTCAATGCCAAGTAGAAAATAAAAAGTAATGTCAATTTGACGTCATATTGACCAAATCATGACCAAAACATGATGTGAATTAATCAATATAACATCAAATTGACGTTATTTTGACCAACCTTATTTTGACTTTCAACTTGGGTGATGCTTCTTTATAATTTCATTTGTATAAGTGAGAATGTGCGGCTACTCCATAAGAACTCATGCAAAATTAAAAATTGAATAATTCGTGAACCGATTAGAAAATCTGTTTCAAATTTTGCATATAAATTTAGATAATAAATAGAAAGAATCTATTAAATTTTCAGGTCATTGTCAATAATTTTCTGTTAGCGAACATCCTTAATTAAACTTTGACTGACTCATTCAGTAGATCCGCTCCCTCTTGTTGATTTTATCTCATTTACCATCTTTTCGATAATAGCTTTCAGCACAGCACTCGTGATTATTTCTTATAATTAACTCGTTAATTGACAACCGTCGCTCTCGTTTATCTCGAGAGTGTTTTTCTTGCCAACATTTCGATTATGCATACTCGCGAAAGAAAGAGATTGTTGAGTCTATAGGACGTTAATAGCAGTTTCATGTTAATTGCCTGTGGTTATGCTTTTACACGCGATTGCAATCTTGCTTTGTGCTACCCAACTAATTTATTTAATACCTCAACTCCACCCTTAATGCCAGGATACATCAATGTAATTAAATCTAATCTAGATAGATATACTAAATGCATGTAAACGATAAGCGCATATTACTATAAATATCTTTAAACAGTTTTTTACAATAATTGTTTCACATATTCATCTTTTTTTTTTTAATAACTGATTTTTCAACAACGTAGTTCGTAGATACACAGTCCTTCGTAACTTCGTAAAATCCTAAATGATAGACATAAAGACTTATGAGATAGATATATAATAGATATATAATAGAAAAGATCAAATAGATATTTGATCTTTTTACGATTTTCGATTCTTTCGCAGCATGAAATTAAATAAGTACTGAAGATCAGTTTATGATAGAATCAGTTTATGATAGAAGAGTGATTGTTTTTTTAATATAATATATGGCGATGGAGATATGATTAAAAAAATACATATAATGTATAAAGTGTCAAGAAACACAGAAAAGTTTCTTAAAATATCAAAATTTCTTTGAAATTTTTTAAATTTCTATGATACCGACACTGACCAATTCTTACCGTTTCCTTAAAAATACGTGCATTAAATTCCCACTCTATCCATCGCCGACGACGCGGACGACGACGGCGACGGCGAAACGATGTTCTTCGTCGCCGTAACGGATCGTGAAAATCAGGGAAGGGAGTTTTAGAGCATGCGCTGCGGGAGAAGTGCCGTTCGGATTTAGAGTTGCGTGCCGCGAGTTTTGTACGAAAGCACGCGTCTCAAAAGTGCCACAAGTAGAACGAGTCGCAACATCACGTTTTAGGTAAGCCTTCAGAGATGATCTTCTCGTGGAATAGCTTCTCTGTCGACTAACAATTGAATTCCGATACGTGTTTCAATTGGTATAAAAAACTCGTATATAATTCACTTCTATCCTCTTGAAAATCTTCCACCTCGGAATATTCAGTCGGTGATTGAACCTCAAACGACCAAAGTAAAATGAGCTTGACGAGAAGTCTGGAAAATTGGTCTGGTCAAGTTTGTTTCTTTGAGCACGACAGTACGCACAACTACGCATTGGACAAAACGACTAGATCTATTCTTGAAAATAACCTTGTGTCTCCAAATATTATATAAATACAATATAAGTGCATAAAATAAAGAACGGAAAAGAGATAGGATAAATAAATTTTTTAGACAGAAGAATTGCAACGGCGATTCTCTACAAAAACAAATATCAGGTTTGGCTTCCGAGTTGGAGCCGCATGAGTTCTTTATCTGATTCCAACATTTCATCAGTTCACTTCATCAGAGAGAAATCTAAAGTACCGCGAAAACTTCAAATATAAAAAAAGTATCTTCGATTGTATACCGTCGAAATCTATGTCACACGGCGAACGCGACAAGCACCAATGGCGATGATGCTCAGCGTCTAAATATATCGGCGTCGTTAAATGATCTCTTAAAATTTTCGTTAGTTTTGTATGTTGTGTCGACGCCATGTGCTGGATTGTGTAAAAAACTTGAATCGAAGCAATCCTCGATGTCGTGTGCCAGCTTGTGTAAAAAACTTTGATTGAAACAATCCTCGATAATTTATTGCGTGTGTATAAATGCGATTGAATATTCACGTAACCGTTGTGAAACATCTAAATCAACGTGATAAGTCATAGGCATGAATACGAGTCCGCTTTAAATGAATGAATGAAAAAGAACGCGCCAGACTGCGTGCACTTGGCACAATGACAGTAGATTACGTGGAACTCCAAATGCATGCGATGTCGCTAAAAATTCACTCAAGGTAGATGCTCGTTTCTGGTACATAGAAATATTTAAGAAAAGTATTTATGTAGTCTTAAAAAAATTAATTTCGAAACTTGATTATATCTTATTTATCAAATTACATTTACGAGTATATAACTTATACTCGGAATTTTTGTAATTCCTCAGCTGTAATATTTTTCTCTCTAAATACATATATTCAAATTTTTTCTCTAATAAAAATTGAAAGGAATATCAAATTATAATTAAATAATTAAAAAATTTAAAAACTTTTGACAGAACTTTGAAAAGGACTTTTTAAAGAATTTAGTTTCAAGAATGTAATATTTTTTTGATTTGTAAGTTATAATATTTTTAAAATTAATTTAATTATTTTTATGATTTATTTAAACAGAGATTCAATTTAATCAATCTAAAATGTAGGAAAATACCTGTGTTTATAAAATTATCAAATAAGAAAATCTCTAATACAAAATAAAAACTATCAATGATTTTATCTCTTAACTTTATTGAAAAATATTTACCATAAAAATTTAAATTAAAAAACATATAAATTTATTAAAGAGAGAGAGACATGCATTGCTCACTTTATTAAGGTAATATTAACTATACATAGTTTATTCTAGAAACGATCTCTCTTTTAATAGCAAACCGAATTTTAGTTGTTTCATTTAATGAGTTGAATAGAATAAAATGCATATTTTGTGTACAATTTTGAGAGCAATGTCTTTACACGTATTTAAAATCTATCTTTTTTGTTACATTAATGTAGCAATAACAGTGCCAAATAAAATGGCTATTTTGGTCAATAAAATTTGGTAAAGACCAATTTAAATTTGCCCAAGAACTTTTAGTTGAAAAAGAATAAAATTTAATATTTTTTTTAACGAAAGAAAAGAATGTGACAATACTTGCACGTGTCAAGTATTAAATTATCAAAATTAGTATCATGTACAGCTAATACATTGTTTATATAAATAGTTATTATTGATTTACTTCTTGGCACACAGTCTGAGAACCGCTGTAACAACATGCGGAGAAACAGAAAGAAAAGAGAACTTATTTTCACAACAGATAAAATAAACTCGGAAAAAGTAACGTAGAAATCCCTCAGAGGGTTCGCAGGGATTTATTAAGAGCATAAGCATCAAGCAAATAACTAAGCTCAGTATTGGAAGATTGATTTTAGTTGGGTCCAAATATTTATGCGCGCCGAGAGTGACTTTCAGGCGGCGCGGTGCCTTCTAGTTAGTTTATATAACGTCGGCCAGTTAAGTGTTCGTTCAAGACCTTTCCATTGGGCTATACGTACGCTTCGTACGTGCCGTTTATATCTGACTTTATTGGATACACGCCTGTACCTGTCAAGATGTTCACCAGTAAAACGATGCATTTTAATTCTATTCATTGTGTGCACGCAGAATGATCATAAGATGATGGCCAAGGCTCTACTGATATCATTGCCGATATTATTCCTGTTCTGCGCGTGTGTGCAAAGTTTTCCAAGACAAGTTCAGATAGGTAAGCTAAACGTTTGTCAATGTAATTGAATGATGAATAAAATATAAATAAAATGACAGAACATTATTTTCGTATCCATTTATTATGATTTTAAAATGTAAAAATCTTCTATATTGCAGCAATATCTCTACAATATCAAAACAAATGTACCAATATGTCATATAAATTATATTACTTTCAAATATTATATTATACTTATTCAAATATACTATTATACTGACAATATTTATTAAAAGTCTATGAACATATTTAAATCATTCAAATATTCTTATATTCAATTTTCGCATCATGACCATGAATAAATATCATATCGTTGTCTTTAAATTTCAAAAGAAATGTTGGAAAAACTATGTTGAATCAGATTTGCACACATATATAATCGTTAATGCGCACTTTATGTAAAAATTATCTCGTAAGCCACATGAGATCATGTTAGTAAGACTCGATTTTAAAAAGAACCGACCATATGTTACAGTGGGATTGTTTGATCAAGATGAGGCAATTCAGCGGATGTTTGAATCATCAGTGAAAACGGTGAACAAAGAGAGTCATGAGAATGAAGAATTTTTAGATGTATCCTTGATGGAAATGATAGAGGTTGAAACGGATTTGTTCGATGTATCAACGAAAGGTGAAACTGCTAACGAATACTAGAATGACGTGTTAACTAAATCATATATCATATCATTTATACATCATATATAATCATATATACACATTTTAAACATCTGATTGTCGCATGTACCATCTTAAGCTTAAGACTCCTGGACTACTCGTCGAAAAAACTTCAGAAGCGATCTAAATTGTTTTTTCGTCTGAATATCTTTTTATTTTGATAATGTAAGCAAAAGTTTTCACACACAGCGTTATTTTTCTGACGACAAGATTCTATAGCTGCGACGAGTATTCAAGAGTCTTAATATTAAAAATAATTTTTCTTGAACCAAAATATATAAATAATAAGTGAAAATTA
The DNA here is from genome assembly GCA_901521435.1 of Crematogaster levior. Lineage (NCBI taxonomy): Eukaryota > Metazoa > Arthropoda > Insecta > Hymenoptera > Formicidae > Crematogaster > Crematogaster levior. The sequence goes on along the minus strand of CABEGB010000854.1, from coordinate 27,756 downwards.
GATGATTATATTTCCAGCTTGCATTAAGTACAATTTTCCAATTTATATATTATATATATATATATATATATATATATATATATATATATATATATATATATTTATATTTGACATAACATAAATTTTCTAAAAAGTTATAATTATTACTATAATAATATTATAATAATAATAAATAAATAATAATCATCGTATATTTTTCCGGAAGTATGATCGAAATGGTAACTTTAGATTATATCGTATGTGTACTTCTATAAATCAATTTTTTTTTTTCAAAATGTTTAGTGTGCGAAAACATGCTAAATGTGGGAATAGTGGGTATTTTTGGACCTCAGGAAAAATTTATTGCTAAGCACGTACAAAGTATATGCGACACAATAGAAGTGCCACACATTTCCATAAAAGAGGATCTTGAACTCTCTCATCCGCGCGGAATAGGTCTAAACCTGTATCCACATGTCAGTTCGTTATCACGAGTAAGTAAAATTTAAAAGATCGACATTACAATCGTATTAGTACATTGTAATTGGTATAAATAATATAAATAAATAATATAAACACAATTTTATTTTGTTTTTCGAAAAAACTATTATTTTTTTTTTTTAAATCACCAATTGTATCTATTTACAAAAATAAACTATAATTTTTATTTTATAATTTGCATTGAATAAAAAATGAAAGCTAATAATGTGTAGCTAAATATGTTTATGTCACTATTTTACTGTAATAATTTTACAATAATTAATTTATTACCTTTCATTTTTTATGTATCTATTCATTTTTTATATGTTTCTTCATAATATTCTGTCTTTAAATATTTTTATTTAACTTCTTCCTTTTAATTTTTATTTTACTTAAATTTTAATAATATTAATATAATGAACAACAAAACTTTTACAGGTTTATGATCAACTCGTCACAGAATTCAAGTGGAAATCTTTTGCAATATTGTACGAGAACATCGACAGTCTGATTCGCATGCGTTCACTGCTGAAACGATGGAGCGCACAAGGCAACTCCGGATTCATGTACCATTTAGGTTCTGGAGAAAATTATAGGTACAATAAGAAATATCTAATCTCGCAGTATAGAGTGTATAATGGAGTATATGTTGACGGTTTTTTCGATCCCACAATTGCGAGAAAGTTGGTCATCTTCTTGCTTGGAAATATTAGTCATTAGATTAATTAACTAATTTTGCATACTTATATATGTAGATATATCGATCGTACAAATAATATAAAATATGCTCATCGTTCACGCGTTTATTGTTTCAAAATTAATTTTCTTAATCGTCAAATATATAATATTATTATAAATATATGAATATTTTTATATTATTATAAATATATAAGTATTTTTATGACCATTAGATGTAATAATACTTTTCAAATATTCAAAGTAACTTTTAGATATATTTTTTTCAACTGCAGAAGATAAGCTTTCAGTATTGTTATTGTGTTAATGTCGAAAATGATGTGGGATTAGAAAAATCGACGAATTTAGTTAATCGAGAAAATTTTCAAAGAAAAAAGTCAATTAATTGTACAGTTGATCAAATTTTATATAGGCAAAGGATGCAAGAAATCAAAGAATCAGCAATAGAAAATATTATTATCGACTGTTCGTACGAGATTCTCGACGAGGTTCTGAAGCAAGCCCAACAAATTGGCATTCTGTCCGAAAAATACAAAGTGATTGTAACTTCTCTGGTAAGACACACAAGCGCACTTTTCACAAGTTAAACATAAAATTATAAAATAATAACAGTTAAAGTTATTTTGCAATAGAGTTTTACCTGAAATATACAAACTATGCTTTTGAAAAATCTATGTTCTGTGAAAAATACATGAAAGTTGCGATAACAATATTTAAAGAATGATAATGATCAATTTAGTGGAAATCTAGAGTTATGTAAATGATAATTTTGCAAGAGAATTATAACATTATATTTATTATAAAAACAATCCATGATTATAGAAACTTTTATTTTTACAATGAGTCATTGATACTACAATAGTGCAGATATCAAACTTCATTAATATTATCATTAATATCATTACTATAACATGAGTTTTTTATGACATGTTAATTACGAGTATAACTGCGCACATAATCCCGTTTAGATTCCGAAAGATAATAATATAAATATAATACATACCAATGAATATACATATATGGCAGGACCTGCAAACTCTGGATTTAGAGCCATATCAGTACTCTGGCGTCAATTTAACTGGCGTGCGCTTGATTGATCCTGAAGATCAAACAGCATTAGAAATCTTAGCTAAGCATAAGAACAAATGGGGACTAGACGATCTTTCGCAACTACGAGTTGAACCTGCGCTCATGTACGACGCGGTACAATTATTTGCGAGAGCTTTCAAACAATTGAAGGATGCTACAAAGGGCGACGTCAAGGTATTATCGTGCAATGGAGGTGATAGATGGGAACACGGCCTGAGTTTAAGCAACTTTATGCGATCGGTAAGATGCGAAAAATGTTTTAATTTAAGTATTTCAAACATTTCCAAATATCAAGTATTTTGACCTAACACGCGATTTGTTTGCATCAATTCCAATTCCAGTTCCAAGAAATGAATACAAAACATCACTGTTATATTTAATTCTTGTAACATCAATTATGACAAATACTTCTTATCTTTAAATTAATTATTCTGTGATTCTTTCACTATAGAAGCAAATCTTGTCGTACTGTTTCAGACCGAAACAAAAGGTTTAACAGGCTTCGTGAAATTTGATAGGAACGGTTTCCGTAGTAACATAGAACTGGATATCGTACGTCTAACTGAAAATGGTTTAATTAAAATCGGTAAATGGAATAGTACAGCAGGGGAAAATATTGATTGGTTGCCAAACATCACTCCAAAATCAGACGTTAAACTGAGTATACAAAATAAAACATTCATAATATTAATATCCCTCACACCACCTTATGGTATGCAAAAGGAGTCAATGATCACGCTAAGCGGAAATGAAAGATATGAGGGCTTCGCGGTAGACATAATACAAGAAATTAGTCAGATATTGGAATTTAATTATACCTTGGAAGTGGAATCAAATTATGGATCGTTAAATAAGGAAACTGACAAGTGGAATGGTATGCTTGGCAAAATTATAGCTGACGTTAGTATTGAATGTCGAAAAATATAATTAATTAATAAAATAAAAACAGAGTTGTACCAATATAATGGATTCATAAATTAAAGATTACTTTTAGGAAGCGGATCTGGCCATCACAGATCTTACGATCACGTCAGAACGTCAAACTTATGTTGATTTTAGCAATCCATTTATGAATTTAGGTAATACAATTAATATAACCATTTAAGATTACTATAAACTAAATAAAATTGACTTTTTTAAATATAAACAATTCTAATTCATATCCAAATATTAAAAAATTGCAATTTTACAGGAATTAGCATATTATATCAGAAGCCAACCAAAGCTCCACCGAGTCTCTTCTCCTTCCTATCGCCATTTTCAAACGATGTCTGGTACTATTTAATTGGTGCTTACATAGTAGTGGCATTATTACTTTTTGTAGTCGGCAGATTGTGTCCTGCAGAATGGACAAACCCTTATCCTTGTATTGAAGAAGCCGAAATGCTTGAGAATCAATTTTCATTTAAAAATGCATTTTGGTTTGCTATTGGCAGTATTATGCAACAAGGAAGTGAAATAGCACCCATGTAAGTGTGAGATCTCTCTCTCTCTCTCTCTCTCTCTCTCTCTCTCTCTCTCTCTCTCTCTCTCTCTCTCTCTCTCTCTCTCTCTCTCTCTCTCTCTCTCTCTCTCTCTCTCTCTCTCTCTCTCTCTCTCTCTCTCTTTTTATATATATATATATATAATAATATTTTTTTTTTGGTAATTTATTCAACATATTGTGATTAAGATAACAATAATATTTTATGATATATATATATATATATATATATATATAAAATTAAATAAATTACCAAAAGTGAAATATTTAAATCCTTCTTTTAGATTTAAAGATACAAAACAATTGCACTCAAATAATTGTGAAACATAAATATAAAATTTTCTTTTCCTTAAACATTATATTATAATTGTCTGATCATTTATACTTTCTATATATACTTTAACCAATTTTATGCTTTAAATCTTTATCATTTTTATCGATATTAATTTTATCAATATTAATACTTGTTAGTTTTCGAGATTTTTATATTTTATATTCCATATTTTATTTTACATTCTATATTTTTATATTTCGAGAATTTTATATGATTTAGAAGATCAATTTTATACATTATAAGAATAAAAGTATAATAAATAATTATAAAATTAAATTAATGAAATAATTATAAACAATAAAATAAAAATTATAAAATTATAAATTAAAGATTTAAATTTGAATTATTTGAATTATAGAGGTATTTCGACAAGAATGATTGCGAGTTGCTGGTGGTTCTTCTGTCTTATCATGGTGTCAAGTTACACGGCTAATTTGGCAGCGTTTTTAACTGTAGAAACTATAACGTCGCCTTTTACTAATGTTGAAGAATTAGCAAAAAAAAAAACTATAAAATACGGCGCAAAACAACCAGGATCCACAATTACTTTCTTTAAAGTAAGTAATTTTTTTAATTTACTGAAATATTTACAATAAAAAAAACTACAACAATAATGTAAAATTACATATAAAATGATCAATTTGAAACAATTTACTGTAAAAAGAATGAAAGTGTAATGTAATTCTTCTTTTATAGAGCTACATTCTTTATATTTTTAAAACATAATAATTTAAATAATTATTATGTTTATTTATTTTTATTGTGTTGTTATGTTTATTTATTATTATGATTATTTAATTAAATAATTAAAAGTTCGAATAATTAAAAAATTTGCATAATATATTGTAATTTTTTAATTTAAGAATATTATAAATTATATATTTAAACAATAACAAAACATATTTAAATAACATAAAAACATATCAAAATTTATGCAAAGATATTTAATGTACAAATTGCAAAGTTTTTAACTCTTAACTTTTTCAATTTGTTATAAAATTAATGTACATTGATTTACATATATTATTATAATAACCATTTTATATGTAATAAAAAATAATTACATGTGTAGCAATAACTTTTTCAAGATATTCTTTAAGAATAATCTCAAACCTAAAAAAATTTAACTCTACGAATAGCTGTTCTCTTCTTTTACTTATCTGTATTTATTATAAATTAATAATAAGAGAAAATTCCAATATTTACACATATTTTATAAATATAACAGTAATTAATCCTGCACGCAAAACACAATTAGTTAATAATAATATAAAGAAAAATATAATATTATCAAAGCAGTTATACATTTAGTTGTCACATTCGATAACTTTTTATTAACATTATTAGCATTATCAGCATTAACTATATCTAATTTTTCTTTATAGAATTAATATAACTATAATCGTCCCTATAATTGTTAAATAACACAAAATAATTTTAAAGTAATAATTATCCAACGCAATATTACCCTAATAATACATAAATAAATATGTTTGAGAAAGATCATTTACTAATATCTATTAATATTTAATATTTAAAAATAAGTGGGAAAGTTGCATTCTAATTCAACTCGTTGAAAAAAATTTGCCCATTTCAAGGAGAGCACTCACCCGCCATATCAGGAAATGTACAGCTACATGATGGCAAACAAGGAGGATGTATTGGTAGAGCAAAATGATATTGGTCTAGCAAAAGCCAAAACTGAAAATTATGCTTTTCTGATGGAATCAGCTTCAATCGAGTATTTTTTACTATTTATATTTACTACTTACATACTTTTTTATTTAGTATGTTTATTATTTTATTTTACATATATATTTTACATGCACTTGTCATTCATTACATTAGGTATGTGATAGAGCGAAATTGCGACGTCACGCAGATTGGTGGACTTTTAGACGAAAAAGGTTACGGCATAGCAATGAAGAAAAGTAAGCTTTATGTTCAAAATAATATCTGTGCGTGCGTGTGTGTGTAGTAATAAAGCATAATCAAATTTTTCATAGTTTTAATCTATAAAAATCTTTCTTTTATACATGTTATCTTAGTGATACATAATTAAATTAAATTTAAACAAGTAAAATTTATAATAAACTATTAATAAATGTTATAAGATTAATAATTTGAAAAAATAAAAAACAAAACTTTGAAAAATCACTACATATACATATATTATGCAATTATATATGTATATCACATTTTAAATTAATGTAATATATATAGCAGCTAGAAGTAAAAAATGATTTAAATCCAATTAATAGAAGTAATATATTGTATCAATGATAACTTTCTAATTAAATTCCTAGCTTGTTTACTTTCACTTCAGATTCAAAGATTAAAGATGGCTTTATCAATTATTTATCTTTTTAAATATTACATGATTTTAAAAATTTTGCTGTCGTGTCACTTTCACTAATCAAATTTACTTCAATTTTACAATAATCGAGAAATATATTGTAGTTCTGTCACTGTTTTGCTCTTATATAAAAAAAATGCGTTATCATATAAAATTATTGCAGACTCGCCATATTTACACAGTATTAACACAGCATTGTTAAAACTGTCAGAAGGCGGTACAATTTCGGAGCTCAAGAAAAAGTGGTGGACACAAAAAAGAGGTGGAGGTAAATGCCGGGTAAGTGGTGTGATTTTGCTATTATAAAATATATATTGTATGTTATATCTATCTAATCTACTTGTTACTCATCGTTTAGGAAAACGGTGGAGCCAGTTCAGCGGAGGCACTTGATCTCGATAATGTGGGTGGCGTATTTTTAGTACTAACCGTAGGCGTCGCCTTATCTTGCGTGTACACTATATTTGAATTACTTTGGGATGTTGCCCAAACATCCATTCGAGAAAATGTAAGCGGACTATTATTATTTACAATGCAATCGTACTGCTTTCTATCAAAACATACCAAATTTTTCGAAAATTAAATTTCAACACAGAGATAATGGAATAATCAAAATTAATTTAAAGAATTATATAAAAGATGATGAGTTAAATTGATATACAATATTATAAAGATAATTTTAAGAGGGTATCACTGTAACAGGTGTTTTTTTGTGATTTTTTTCGAGATTTTTCATAAAGAAACTAAAAGTTTTTGGGATTTTTCTATATTTATTCACATTTCAAGAATATTCACAAATTTGTTTATTGACAAAAAATTAACTTCTGTACATTCATTTAAGTCCATACATTTAAATATAAGTTTGCGGTGTTCAATTGGACCAGTTGATCTAAAACAAAAAATCAAAATAATTCTTAACCATTGTGACATTAGTCTTTGGATATAGGTAATATAGGTCATAATTAGAAAAATATATTAAAAATTTAAAAATGGTGGCAGTTTGAAAATAAAGTTTTGCTGACTTTTTTATTTTTAAACGGCTGTAAAAATGAAAAAAATTTTTTTACACGATCGTGGAAAGGGGGGGACGATAGTGACACAAAAAATAGTTTGAGAAAAACATTTAAAATTTTACATACAATTTACACATAGAAAGTTTATTTAATCAGCGAGTCTAAAGAGGACCTGGAGGAAAGGGAGCTTTCTTCTTGTTCAAAGAATTCTTTGTCAGCTGATCTTTCCTCTCGGCGATTCAGCTTGTTTAGCGAAATCGTTCGAACGTCACTCCGAATGGGTGACGCGAGAATCATTCCGAGAGTTGACAAACTTTTCTGCCCAACTTCTCATGGTCACACCCATTACTGACATTCGTAATATTAGTAGAAACTTTTCATTAAATATAATTACAGCCAAAAAATGATGATTTCTACAGTTTTTTACTTAGAATGGATGTGCTTTGGAGCAAAAGTCCAAATCAATGAATTTAAAGACTCATTGCTATTCTGAGTTTCCTAAACATCTCTTTAATACTCGTCATCCGATAATAGATCTTCGTAAATGGGCTTCAAAATCTCTTTTTCATTAAGAGCTGACTTATGAGTTAAGCTGCTAAGAGTACTGCGGTTTCGACTTTAGCCTCTATAACTCTGGAAATTTTGTGAATTTGGGGAAATCCTTTTGCACACATATTCTCCATATCTTAAACTTGAAAAAAATACAAAAAACTATCATGACTTTTTTGAGCCACAGTGCGGAAACCCCTTTAAATAATTTTGTTAATTTAATAATTTTGAATGGCACATTTTAGATAAGTTATAAATAACTCTCAATTATGACTGATTAGCGATTATTGGAAAAACCTCGTAGAAAAAAACTTAAAAGAATTACTATAAACATAATTTTTTTATAACATTATTTATATCTGTTTATCAAATACAAGATATGTGTTATTTATTTTACAGGTGTCTTTTAAGCAGGAATTAATAAACGAACTGAAATTTATCGCAAAATGCAGTGGTTCTAAGCCAATACGAAGAAAAAATGGATTGTCCAGTAAAAGCGAAAATGGTAGTACAAGAGAATGTACTCCTCCGTACGGTTTCGTACCAACAGTAATAAGACCACCAAATAATAATAAATAACAAAACAAATCACAATGAAAAGACTCTATTGTTCGCACAGACTTACTACAATACTTTATTGTTTACAATGGTAACAACAAATAGTAAAGACCGTGTACTAAATAAAAGAATTATAAGAAATATATTATATATTACAAATATATCATATATTACACATTTCTTATTATTGTTAATATATTATATATTTCTTATAATACATTTATGTATTATTTAATGTTTAAATTTTCACCAAATTTACATTAAATTATCGTATTATTTCATTTCCTCAACATATTAATTGCTCTAATAAAGTCAAAAAATCGAGAGAAATAACAATGACAAATCTTAACATAAAATAAATGACAGTTAATATTATTAGAAAAATTAATTCCCTTTCAATTTTATGTTCTTATACTTATTCTAATTATGTAAACAACAAAATGATACAAAAGACTATTATAAGACTATTATCAGGTTTGATAAAATAAATAAAATAACAACTAAAAACACTATGCTAGATATTATTACAATTTTTACATTTATTTAATCTAGATTTAGAAAAATTATAGCGATCAAAAGCTAATGTAAACTTTGAATAAAAATATTTTAATTACACATTTACCTATTACTTCTCGAACAGTCTAGAATAGCATTTATAGAAGATATTTCCTACTTGATAATTAGTCCTTATAGTAAAATGATTTTCTTAAGTGAGATATCAATGATCATGCGCAAAACAACACAACGAGAGAGTATAATCCTATTACCTACTTTTCAGGTTATTGCATGTAGTTGAAATAGTCAGCTGAAATAGTAACCATGGAATAGTATAGTCACTAGCTCCGCTAGCGCCGGATGACTCGCGGCATATACAAGTTCGACGAATTTTCTTCACGTTAAATATTTCTTTTAAGTGTTTCCAATTACTTGCAATGAGTACAACTAATCTCATGCGCGAGTAATCTCATGCCGTTAAATTCATAAATCAACTCGGAAAATAAAATGTAACGAGTGTTTTTTACAGTGTTTAGACGTGGGTGGAAAGTACTTGTATTAAATCGCAGAGAGACTGACGCGTGAATATTTGAAGCTATTAAGCACTTCTTAATCTTGCTCTATAATCCAAAAATGGTTTGTTTCTTCGTTTAAAGAAAAATTTAATGCACTTTTTCATGCTGTCTGAATGATAAACGAATGATAAAAAGATTCGTGCCACATCAAATTTAGCACTTTGTTATAACGACAATAAGATAACGTCTCGTTATAACAAAGCACTAAGTTTAAAAAATGCTAAATATATCAAATATAATCTTACAGGTGAACACACTACATAACGTAACAAAACATAATAAATTCATTGAAACAAAATGTTCACAAAATAAATTTTGTAGATTTACAATATATTTTAAAGATTCTATATTCGAAAGTTTAAAATTTCTACCCAAAAAACGTTCTATACGAATTATTGATATTATTATTCTCTCAGAGAATATCATATGACATATTCAGCTAGATTGAGAGAAGTTGCAGAGTACATTGGCGAAAAGAGAAGTGTCTAAATATACCATACTGACTATGTGTGTATGTATCGCATCAGCGCATTTGAATTTTTTAGATCTAAGATGAGGCAAGAGTACTAATGCAATGGCAATAACAAATAAAAGCAAATTTAATTTCAATTTTAATAAAAAAATTTCCATAATTAAACGTTTACTTTTGAAGCTCCGTAATGCGTATTATGTAACACATTTACTAGTTGTGCTGCTATTGGAATGATCCTTTTTTAGAATGGCCGAGAAATGTTATTACTATATATCACTAGTGCATTTATGTCTCATATTTTGGGACTTCCGAGAAAGGTACCAATCGGTAAGCTCGTCTTTCTCATGACCAATAACACGGATAAAGGAAAAATTTCGATAACCAACATATCGATAAAATTATATGATTGCAGGAGCTTTATTTGACAGCGATGAGATGATTCAAAAAGCGTTTGAAATATCGGTCAAAGCAGTAAATATCCCTGCCATTAAACATGCGAAGGGCGTATTGCTAACACCTGAAACAGAAATAATCAACAAGAATGCATTCCAAGTAGCAAACATAGGTATACAATTTTTCAAGTACAGATCTTCATATTTTCTACTTTTCGGGAGCTATCATATAATTGCGACCGATATAGAGTAGATGATTATTTCACGCTTTTAAATTATATCAGTCAATCCTAGTCCAACCCTCAAGAGGGTGTGGTGGCATCATGCAGCTAGTCTGCATGATGTGCTCATGGGAGTGTAATCAGGTGGTTTCCCCTTGCCTTCCTGATTCTACACCGTTGGTCTGTTAAAGACTCATCCGCCTTTGGAGACAGGTCTCCTGGGCAAAGAAGTGCCCAAATATATTCTCAGTTGTTTTGCCATTATCTTTCCAAGTGGCGATCGAATAAAAACCGACGATCTTTGGTCGGATTTGAACTCGGTTCTTCGGCTCGTTGTACAACACATATTATAGTGAGCTACGATATATATATATATATATATATATATATATATATATACAATATATATATATATATATATATACAGTACATGAATCAATAATTCATTATTCCCTCTAAAGGAATTATAAATTTTAAATACAAAAATATACATAGACCCGCAAATGCACATCAATCGCAAACACCAATCGCCACAGTAACTAATCCTACACAACTGAATATCACCCTGATGCTTCGCGTGAAAATCGACTTGTATTTGATGAGGTTCCAAGTTCGATTCCTCTCATATTTATTTCTAAAAATAGAAGTTTTCAAATTCAAAACGTTCAGCTATACAAATTAGAACGTTGAGATTAATGTATTGGCGAAACAATGCAAGGCGATCACCAAAAATTGTTGACACAAACTTTTATATACTAACAAGACTCCTCACTTCGTCATTTTCTTTATAACAAATGTCGCTGAAAGTATACAATCTATTAGCGTGCTTATTATCACGCATACGCACGTGCAACATGCATACATCCAGAACATACACCTTACGGTGCAAATTTAAAATTTATTATTTTTTAATTTTTTCTATACAATACTTACGTATTATACTAATGCGTTATAAAACCAAAAAGTTAATTATACAAATTTCACATAGATAATGCTTCAATTTTTGAATAATCACTAACTTTGAAACAATAACGACTAAAATTGACAATAAATTATTTGTTTTTTATTGTTTTCTATCTTTTATTCGATAAATTTCTTGCATTTTTATTAAATAAATTAAATAAAATTAAATTACAATATTTTATTAAATTATAATTATAATAATTTTTCACGCTTTGGCAAGGAAAATAAATCACAAATAAGTTATTCAGTTGTTAATGCAAAGCATTTTATGACATCACATTATGCATTTTTGGGTATGCAGCGTGCAAGCTGATAAACAACGGAGTGGTCGGAATATTCGGTCCCCAAGATAAATCGACAGCGAACTACGTTCAAAGTATGTGCGATACCCTGGACATACCTTGTATTGCTGCCAGATGGGATTCTGAACCAAAACGTGGCAATGTAATAAACTTGTATCCACATCCTGACGCGCTCTCCAGGGTATTCATTCTTATTATAAATTATTATAAATTTATTTATTTATTTAAATTTATAAATAAATGTCTTCAATCTACAAATAACTTATAAGTTACACAATTACATTTGACTTGGCTGAAACTTTCTTACCAAAACACGAAATTAATTAGTATTTAAATCAAAATAAAAAGTTATATTGCTTGTAAAAAATATTGGTAAATATTTCCCTTTACACACCAAGCTCCAAATGATTTCCAGTTGATCTTGATGTTGATCTTAATCTCTAAGAAGATCAAAGTCATACCCGTGTCGCTCGGTTAATAAAAAAAAGTTGTTAAGAAATAAACGTAGAAGAAAATCTTTTAATTTAGTTTAAATTTTAATTTAGAAATAGGTACTTTCAGTTTTATTAATAATTGATTAAATTAGTTAAAGTAAATACAAAGAAGCCATTATTTTGAAAAATTGCGATATTCACAGTCGTAAAACGAGGAGGAACTTCACGTGAAAAGTTGGAAACTTGTGTAGAATTGTATAACAATTCCTTCGTTTTACCACTGTAAATTTTTAAAATAATGACCAACATTAAAAGTCATTAAGATCAATAACCGGAAGGTGGAGCTTGATGTGTAGAGGAAAATATTAACAAAATATTTCAGATAAATATTATTCTAAATTTATTGTCTCATTAATTATTCGTATTGTTCATTATTTACTAATTAAATTCGTTAACTAAAGTAATTTAGCCAAGATTGAAAGCAAAGGAAATTAAAATTTATTATATTCAATAAATCTCGATTACCACCGTTGATTATATTCACGTTTTATTCAAGATTCATTTCGAAAGGCTTACTTGCTTAGGTTTTTCAAAACTTGATAGAAGAATTCAAATGGGAAGAATATGCAATACTTTACGACAACGCGGATGGCCTAATACGCATGAACCGCCTGCTTAAGTTGCCAAACATGAACACCATTTCTGCGATGGTGTTCCATTTAGGTAGTGGATCAAATTTTAGGTATGCGTGCGCGAACCATATAAATAGATCGGACGAGCCTATGTGCATGCGCGAGCGACGTTTGTCAAACAAAGTTATTATGCACTTGTGCCGTTATTTAGCGCCGTAAACGCCAAGAAATATCGTGATGATTTACGATACGACTGTCTGGATACGAAACGTCATTCCCGCAGCCACACTTGTCGAGACATTTCCAAAAATACGAGCTACCCAAAAATTAACGACGGTTTACTTGCAGGCAAACCATGAAAGAAGTCAAGATATCTGGATATAGAAATATCATAATCGACTGTTCGTACGATATTCTTGCATCTGTTCTCGAACAAGCGCAACAAGTCGGAATAATGTCAGAAAAATACACAGTGATTGTTGCTTCTCTGGTAAGATATGTCGAATTTTTTCATAATCTTTAACATGTCACGTAATTAATCCAATTATCGCAGAAGATATAACTGTAAAAAAATCAAATATATTTTTAAAAAATTACAAATTTATAAATAAAAATATTATGTGAATGTTAAATATTATGTAAATATTATTGATCTACATCGAGCGGTATTATTATTCTAAAAATATTATGTATTCAAAGTAATAAATAATATAATAAGTATACAAATTCTTTATATCTTTATATTTTGTCTGATTCGTACATCTATCAACAACAACATATAATGCACGTTTGTTTATTAGGACTTGCAAACTCTGGACTTAGAACCGTATCAATATTCCGGAGTGAATTTGACGGGTATACGTTTAATCGACCCGGAAAGCTCCATTGTTCGACGTATCCTCCAATCTCAGTCTCTTAATTGGAACTTGACAGACGGTTCCCACTTAAGGGTGGAAGCGGCACTTACTTATGATGCGATACAACTTTTCGCAAGTGGTTACGCGCAATTACGTCACAGTATCAAGGGAAACCTCAAAAAATTGTCCTGCAATCACATGAAAATTTGGGGATATGGTTTCAGCTTAAGTAATTATATGCGGAACGTATGTGCAATTATGGTTTGCAGCAATCTAGACACATGCACAACAAAGATAATATTTTCCATAACTGTCAAAACATACATATGAACAATACAATAAATGCAAAAGGCGCATATGTTTAGAATTATTTAAGAAATAATATCAAAAGTTATAACTTCTAAAAATTATAATTAGATAGATGTGATTTTACTAATCATGAATAATTCCTTTCGTATAATATAAATTTTGTTTGCCGAATAAATGTGCACTGAGAAAAAAAAGTTGATTGTATGATTAAATACATTTAGTTGGCAATATTTTTTTTAGTTCAAATAAATATTTTTTAAATAAAGCATATGTTAATTTATCGAAACATGATTTTTTTAGATTAACAAATATAATATTTGTTTAAGCTCAGATTGAATCAAGAAATATTTTTTTATTCAACACTTTTTTCTCGATATGTTTATGATTTCATAATGCAAAGAAATGCTTTATAGATGGCAGGTGTTGGTAAAACCATACTATAGACTTCTTAAAAGATATTGAATAAAGTAAATTATATGTACGTATCTCTTTTTGTATAAATTTTTCATAATGTATGTATCCGTATGCTTTTCAGAAGCAAATACGCGGACTGAGTGGTATGATAAGATTTGACACGGCTGGCTTCCGAAGTGAATTTCAACTAGACATCGTAAAGCTAGGAAATGAAGGATTGTATAAAGTCGGAGAATGGAAAACAAATTTCGGTATTCAATGGCAGTCGGGATACAGAATCCCCGGAGTGGATGCTGACAAAAACTTACGTGATAAGCATTTCCTTGTCCTAATATCACTAGTATGTGTTCCAATATACCATCAGTGTAGATATTATATATTAATAAATTAAATTAATAATCAATTAAAAATTGTCAAGAAAAAACAGATATAATTTTAAAAACAGATACAACTTTTTCTATTAGTAATATAAAACAAAATGATTAAGAATGTAAAAAATATATTGATCTTGTAAAACAGTTTATTACTTATTAAAAACATTTCAATTTAAAATAACAATGTGTTGATATGAGAGATATGCTTAATAACTTATATTCAAAAATATTGACACGTAATTGTATCAAAGAATGTTATTTAACAGTAAATTCTAACAATGTTATCCGTTATTCAATTCCAATGTTATTCTAACAATTTTATATTTTCTTCTAAAAACATAATAATTATTTTAAAAAATTATTACTTTATCATTTACTATTAACTTTATACTACTAATCCATTCTCATTATATCTATACATTTATATCTAATATATAATATAATTGCATATTAATTTAATATTAAACTAATACAAAGAGATAAGAAATAGAAAGAGATTTCTCGAGAAATTAAAGATATTAAATTCCAGACAGATCCGTATGGGATGCTTAGAGAATCATCCTCTGCAATAACTGGAAATAATCGATACGAAGGCTTCGCGATAGATCTAATTCAAGAAATGAGCCTGATACTAGGATTTAATTATACCTTTGAAGTTCAGGTCGACAGCGTTTACGGATCATTTAATAATATAACTAAGCAGTGGAATGGAATGCTAGGAAAAATAATCGCTGATGTAAGTCAATAAAATAATCTTCTATGTTTTAATTTTATCCCATATAAGTGAAATATTGACTCGATCAACTTCTTTACGAGTAGTGCTGCTACCTTCCATCTATATACAATACGAGAGCAACGTTGTAGCTTCTTATCGATAAAGCAGGTGCCTCTTTACAGATTCCAAAAATTTTACATGTTAAAATTGATTTCATCATTAATACAAAATTTAATATATCCTAAATTAATATTTTCAAAACTCAAAATTAATATTTTCACTTTTTTCTCCATTTTTCTAACAACTTAAAGAAATCCAAAAACCCACGTAATATAATCAATAGAAAAAATGCGGGCAAATTTAACAATTTTTCACGCACTAAATATTTCATAGAGATTTATGTAACACTGATTTTTTTTTATTTGATTTTGAAGAAAGCAGATTTAGCGATTACGGATCTGACGATCACGGCGGCGAGAGAAATCGGTGTAGATTTTACAGATCCATTTATGAACTTAGGTAAAATACGGAACATTGAGAAAAAAGTTATTGATGTGACTAAATACATTTAATTGACAATATTTCCTTGGTTTAAATAAATATATTTTTAAATTAAACATATGTTTTAATTTACCGAAACACATTTATTTTTTTTAACAAATACTTGCTTGACAAGTTGATATTTGTTTGTCCGTGACATAGTTGAATCAAAAAATATGTCATTGATTCAATACTTTTTTCTCAAATATAGTTCATAGTATATTTATAATGTAATCGACAAGTTTAGAGCATAAACCAAGAATTTATGTTTGGAAATAATGCTTCAGGTATAAGCGTTCTCTATAGGACACCAACAAAGGCCCCTCCCAACTTTCTATCGTTTCTAAAGCCATATTCGAAAGACGTTTGGATGCACCTGATCGCAGCGTATATCGTGGTGTCATCATTGTTGTTCGTGATTGGAAAACTTTGTCCTGTAGAATGGACGAATCCATACCCGTGCATCAAAGAGCCGGAGATGTTGGAAACACCCTTCACCCTGATGGATACTCCATTTCTGGTGATCGGAGCCATCTTGAAGGCTCCTACTGGATTTGCACCCGTGTGAGTCGATACCCTCCTCAGCCTGCAATGTCTGCGGGATATTCGAGAATGGTTTTCTTGGATAAAATTAAAAAAGTTGTTGAGCGCACAATGGATCTTTATGTCGCAGGTTTTTGTACGCATCGCATACAATTGCAGTGTGCGCAATTAATAAGTGTGGTCCACTTCGTATATATCATGCCGGTTTTAATTCTAACTTATCTGAGCAGCCAAACCTCTACAGGCGAGTCAAGGAGTTTGCAAATCCCTTTGATCGAAGTAGAATTTAAACACGTTAAAAAAATTATACCAAGCGATGAATATTATCGGCTTAATGACGATCCGCTGTAAATTAAATTAGGGCTCTCCAAACTTTTTTGTCAAGAGGACTATATTCAAATTTTTGTAATGACCGAGAGACCAAATATATAAATTTTATTTTTGAAAATTATATAAAAATAAAATTTTCTTTATTTTAAAATTCTTTTATTATAATGTCGAAATTTCTTTCGGGCAGACCCTCCCGTTAAGTTTGAGAATCTCTAGGTTAAGTCGTATTTTTTTTCATAATTAAAATATGATCACATGCAAAACATTTGATCTTGTTTAAAAACGTTTATCTTAAAATATAAAAAAAGATCGAAAAGTTGGATATACATTTCAGAGGAATTTCAGTAAGATCTTTGGCTGTTGCATGGTGGTTCTTCACTATGATCATTGTGAGCACGTATGTAGCCAATTTGGCAGCCGCATTATCTACGGAATCCGTCGTGTGGTCTTTTCAAAAAGCGGAAGACCTGGCTTACCAGAAAAAAATTAAATACGGCGCAAAAATTAACGGCTCGACGTTGTCATTCTTTCAGGTGAGTGATACAATAAGAAGAAGAAATAGAGATAATTGACGAGTATTAATAGCGCATATTGACTGACGATGATATTTAGCGTTATTATTTATGGAAATGCCTAATGGGCTCGGAGCGGTCAATCTCGTTTTGCAGGATTCCACGTATGAACCGTACAAGATTATGTATAATTACATGAAGGCTCATGCTGACGAAGTGCTTATGGAGAATAACGAGGACGGCGTATGGAAAGTGCAGCACGAAAATTATGCGTTCCTCATGGAATCCTCCTCAATTGAGTATATCAAACAAAGAAAATGTAACATAACGCAAATCGGTGGACTTTTAGATTCCAAAAGCTATGGAATAGCGATGAAGAAAGGTCGGTAGTTCAATTGTAATGTACACAGTAACAACAATTGAGACAAGTTATTCTATTCATTATTGCCAACTGCTCTCGATTTGGCGTGCGTTACGCAAATTCGCTATTTCCGATTTGATAAAACGGTTATGTAAAGTAATTTAACTATTTTAATGAAATGATTCTGATAACAGATGCGCCTTATCGCACGGATCTGTCTCGCGCCATACTACGGCTGCAGGAAAATGGCGTGATCACCGAGCTGCAAAACAAATGGTGGAAACAGAAGCGAGGCGGTGATACGTGTGACGTATGATATCTATTTTCACGTTGCATTATAACAAAAATTATATAGAATAGATTACACTGAACACTGTGTATATAATCCTCCAAAATATATCTTATATATATGTATATATATTGTATATACAGTAGCGCTCAAAAGTATTTTGACAAGGACAATAATTGAGCTAATGTAATACAAATAAAGACACAAATATACAACTATTTTTTATTGGAAGAAACTTGATTTGTCTACATATTTTTGTAAAAGAAATTGTAGTTTGATAACAAAATTACAAAACCAAGCTAGAAATAAAGAACATGATTGATCAAAAGTATTTTGATACTGTAATTAAATAAAAAATTTTAACGCTTAAACATCATCTTTATTTTTAAATAAATCAATATTTAGTAGCATATCCATTAGCCTTTATGACAGCATTGCAACGAGCCGGCATCGAGTCGACTAACTTCTGTATTCGATCCAAAGGAATTTTTTCCCACTTCTCCTTAAGAGCTAAAGAATTAAAGAATTAAAGAAAAAGAAAAAAAAAGAATAAAGAATTAAAGAATTAAAGAAAAGAATTAAAGAATTAAAGAATTAAAGAATTAAAGAATTAAAGAATTTCTTGTTGTCAAAATACTTTTGAGCGCTACTGTATATATTTGTATATTTATATAATTTATCATATATCTATATATATACACATATGTAGATATATAGTTGCGTGATTAACTTTTTACCAACCGCACGAATTATATTCTAATTAACAATAAGTGCTAGGTATCGCACATTTTTTGACCCGCATCTTCTTCGAAGCGTTCACCTTTCTCTTATAATTTCTTTTAATATTGCTTCTCTTTAAACTAAGTTACGGAAGAATAACATGACGCAAAACAGGTAGATCTATCCACATTGATAGACCATGAAACAGATAGATCTGAAAAGTTGGCAAAGCGTTAATATTCATAATGCTTTTCATATAAAATAGTCTATAAAAAAGATTTGTATACTAAAAAAGAATGTATAATATACATATTATCTGTATAACTGACGCAATTAAAAATCGAAGAAATCTTACCAGATTAATAGATCTATTCTTAACGATGGTATCATTATTGTTATTGTCGTTGTGCAAATATAATATATGGTAAGAAAGCTACGCAATAATGATAGTACACAGTAATGATGGTAACACTATCATTAAAAGTTTATACAAAATAGGTTTACTAATTAATCTTCATAGTAATCTTAATAGTATTAGACGCTATTTAAGCTTAAATCTAAACAGATTACACAGACCTGCGAGGTTCAGATACAAAAAGCAGAATAGTGATTTCCTATGTAATTTTGGTCGCTGAATCCGAATCCGTCAGCAAAAAATGTCCATCACGTCAGGTTTTTAAGAAAAATGGAGTAATATGGGCCAAAAACAGTAATTTTTGCCATTTTTAAGGCGTTATTATGGCTGACTCAAATAAATTTTTTACATTTTGTTTGCGGTATCTTAAAGCGTCATATTTTGTCTTCAAATTGCGATTTTTTTTATTCTTGTACGATTTTTTTTCGCCGAGTTATGAAGGTTTGAAGATGGCAACTTTTCGATGATAAGACTATGCACTGCCGAAATGGTAAAAAATCAACAATTCGGTGAATTACAAAGTAAATATTTAAAAAATTAGTATCCTTTGGTTATTTAGGTCGCTGAACACGAGTCTGACGTCAGAATTACAAAATTTAAAACGTTCGTTACCGTTTCTCCCCATTTTGCCGATGCTTACTTCATTTTCGCTTGCGCTTGTGCGTTCAGCACAGTAGAAACAGACTCGTGTTCAGTGACCTATATAACCAACGGATACTAATTTTTTAAATATTTACTTTGTAATTCACCGAATTGTTGATTTTTTACCATTTCGGCAGTGCATAGTCTTATCATCGAAAAGTTGCCATCTTCAAACCTTCATAACTCGGCGAAAAAAAATCGTACAAGAATAAAAAATCGCAATTTGAAGACAAAATATGGCGCTTTAAGATACCGCAGACAGAATGTAAAAAATTTATTTGAGTCAGCCATAATAACGCCTTAAAAATGGCAAAAATTACTGTTTTTGGCCCATATTACTCCATTTTTCTCAAAAACCTGACGTGATGGACATTTTTTGCTGACGGATTCGGATTCAGCGACCAAAATTACGTAGGAAATCACTATTCTACTTTTTGTATCTTTTAGGACCCTTGATTTCGCAGGCCTGTGTTATTACTAAATTTTACTACAATCGCTATTACTACAAATCGTTTTCTAGGCAATTCATATAAACATGAATTAAAATGAATCATTCTCTATTCTTTTTATGAAATTTTACCTCTAAGATTATTATATTACATAAACCTTCTATTAAAAAATGTTTGAAATTTTCTTTTCACCCGCTTACCTTATTTATTTTTAGTTCTTAACTTTCTATCTCTCCTTTTATCTCGTTCCTTTACTTGACACGAACAGATAAAACACACAGGCGAAGTATTTCACGTCTGCCTTCATTCAACATTTAAGTATAGTTGAACTTAAACTTCGCCGATTTAGTTCGTACGTGTAAAAACGACATAGCAACTCAGAAGTACCTGCACGCGTTTGGAAAGCAAGTAATCAGAGCTAAAGCCAAAGCGGTTACTTCAAAATTTAGAAAGAGATATACTTTAGATGAATTTTATATCATAGAAGGCTCCGAAGGAAAAATTTACATTATTTAGTTTTAGTTTTAATTAAATGCGACACCTGTTCTCGATGTTGTTATATTAAAAACTATCATTACTGAAATTTTAATTTTTATAGGAAGTGAACAAAGTTAAAGTGGAACCATTGACATTCGAGGACGTCGGCGGAGTATTTTTAATTATGATAAGCAGTGTTACGTTGTCCTGGATTTTTACGGCATGGTCATTTCTTTGGAACATTCGAAACGTCGCGATCAGACATAATGTAATTACATGTTTAATAATTACAATTTCTGTATTTATTTTACGAAATTATTTTGAAAACTAGAAATTGTATGTTTTACAGGTATCTTTTAAAAAAGAGCTCATAGAAGAATTAAAATTCTTAATTAGATGCAGCAGCAAAAAGATCGTCAAAAGAAGGAAAAAATCTACCCAGACGATTGACAGCAACATCGATGATTTCTAATAAATACACGTAACAAACTGTAAAAAAAAATTAAACCCGATAAAATATAAATTACGATAAAGTTATCTCTATTACGGTAGTATTTATAGAACACGATACTGCAATTTTAGTAAAACTGACACGAAGAGACTCGAAAATATCACGCAATTTCTGCGAATGCATTTTAATGATTACCAGCAGCGCTAGGGCAGACTGAAATAACGTGGGAAATAAGTGCTTCGCCAATAAATGTTTCGCTCGAAACTGTAATCGGATCGACGATTACAGCAAATCGTCGCATTACATACGTAAGAAAATCCTCATACGCGATCGAGCGTCCCTGAAAATTATATAGCTCCTTGAAATCGCGCGTGAATGCGACGAAAAGAAACGTATTACTGTCCGAATGATAAAATTTTATATTTTAACGCCGGTCAACACGCGATTATTTATGCGCATCCTTCATTATAAAAACGTTATGTATACGAGCACCAGTTTACGCCAGAGGGATTCGTCGAGAATCTGCGAGAATTTCTCAACAGCCAATGACATAACGATCAGATTCGCCTTCTCACGTTATCGACGAGCAAGAAACGTTCCTCTCGACGTTAAATGCGGCAATCGACTCTCTCGCAGACGTACGTGCATAATGGAAGAACTCCGTGAAAATTCTTCCTAGAAATTCTTCCCTATTATTGCAACTCAAAGAGTGGGTGAAAGAGGTAAATATTAAGGTTGTCTAACAGTTACTAGTGCGCGATGTTCACACAGTTCTCCCCTAAAGCGGCGTTATACCTGCTACTCCCTCTTGAGAGATTCGCAGAAAAACTCAGGAGACATGGATCCCTTTTTCTTCGATGTTCAGGTAAAAGAAACAGTCTACTGCACACACTTTTTGAGTTCTGGAACTGTATTTGTTATTGCATCGTCCAGAACCACATACCCTGCGACGGTGATGGTGATAAATTAGTAGCAATTGCGTCATATAATTAGCAATAATTAAAGAATCAAATAAAATATCTGATTGGCTATATTGAAGAAACATAATTAAACGCTGTAGAAGCGTCAATATTTCAGAATCTGATCACGCAATTTCTCTGAAACATTGCAACAATTAATTGCAATTAATGAACACAAATATTATTGTGGTAACAGTCATAATAAGACGATAAACGTCAGTTGGTAAAGCGAAGACTCAGCTGGATTCCTGGTATCGCGTAAGATCATTGGGGGATCGGCTTATCTCAACCATTTTGTCATGCTTTACTCGCGTGTGTATGGGTATAGTCATCAGGCGTGATCAGGTGCGGAGATCCAGCGGCGGGGGAGGCATTACGCGCAACGGCGTAACCGCTGGTAAAAGTATCCTCCTGAACAGAACAGATCTGCAACATGCCGACCAGATTAAACGATCGAAGTCACACACTTTGAATTCTCTTCTCTTTCTCCTCTTTCACTCTGCCCAATTCGCCTCCGGTTTTTGAGCTATGGTTCGACCACCGATGACCTGAGAAGAACCCCAGCTGAAGAATCTCGTTGCTATATCGAAGAGGAGATAGAGCGGCCGATGGAGGAGAGACGCGACGGAAGATAATCGTAACCCCAAGAGGAGTCTCCATATCCGTCGGCCCTTTATTCAAAGGTAGCGATCCAGCCGGCTGTAGCAGAAGAGCTGTGCGGGTGGGGAAACACGTGCCGCTCGTAAAGGTGAGTATTAAAGGCCAATGTCGACATGACGATACGACTTTGTGCGCGCGTGCATAACGCCGAGGAGAGGAGATCGGCGCTGGCGGACAGAGGTTCCTCCTGCTTGATCTGCTTATAGCTGCCTGCTGCCTGTATATAGCCCCTTTGCTTGCCCATAACGCGCGCCTGCCATAGCATAACCCGTTACTCTTCCCCCTGCCTGCCTGCCGCTCACGCGTTCATGCCCTGCACTGCTAATGAAATCGGGTGGACGAGCAGGATTCGTTCTCTCCCTGCGCTATCTGTCCCCGTTCAGCCTGCATCTTCTGATTACCAGAACCGGAGGCGTGGGGATTTGAGAGAGCGGCATGTGCGGGGATCCGTTTTTGTAGTTCGCGTGGCCTCTTCTCTGCGCCGTCGTGGTCATTCCACTGTGAGATGGGACACCACTGATTCAGGGAGCTGGTATCGAGGAGAATTTGATCGGCGTGCGTTGCGCGAAGATTTTGCGATATTGATAACTAGATTCGAACATACACGCTGAATAAATTTTAAAACTCTGCACTTTAATGTGTTTCGGATAATTCGCGCCAAAGTCAGATTAGATGCGCAAACGTGACCAAGAAAGTAAAAATATAAAAGAGCCTCGGAAAATTTTCAATTTCCCATGAATAATATCAGCCCAGTGATAGAAAGAAAGAGGATAATTAAGAAAAATGGTATAATAGATTTTTCTTTCTGTGTTAAAAAGTCAATTAATGTCAAATGTAATACTCAAAACTGCAAAATTTCTCATTTGCATTATAATGAAAAATATTTATTGCAAAAGGCACAAACTTATATTTGTCTCATTGTAAAATATTAATCAAACCACATGAAATCTCGGCCGTCAAAATGTGATACATTTCAAGTTTGAACAAGCACACAGTTATCTTTTTGATTGTAATTTAACACAAAACTTTAGATAAACCAAATAAATATGTATTTTAATTTCAACATCATCATTGTCATTTCAGATGTTGGCTTTAGCTGGGCCAAGGGATTTTTATATACTCTCCCAATTGTCGAGGGCCATAAACAGATGCCTCAGCTATTTCTTATATCTTAAAACTGAATTTTTAAAAATTCTAGCAGGATGAATATTCATATAACGTTTTAAAAGATCTTACAAGATTACAATGTAGATTTAAAATATAAATTTTTAAATTAAGGAATCCAAAAAGAATCCTGTCTTTATAGAGAGGACATTGACTGACTTGGTTATACGTCCAAATTTTTCTCAGCTATTAACCGAGACAATTCATAAAGTTGAAATTATCAGATATGTTATTACAGAATACAATTAAGAAAGGAACCGTGTAAATGTTGAAAAGACAAATTTACCACACATCTGCTTAGGTTGTGTTAGTTAAAAGGTGCTACTCTATATATATATGCCCCACACACACCCTATATATATAAAAAGGAATTGACATTTTTGCGATCAGAATTAAAGAACATGTAAATAGTAGAAAATATGATATACATGGATAGAATTTTCAATGTCGTTTGTTCGCTGATAAACTGTGGACAAGATCCAAGAGCATTGAACAATTCACAGAAAATGGAATACTCTTCGTACAATATCACACGCATAACAATCTGATAGTTAATATCAAACTTTGAGACACACGATTCACTCGCTTCTTCGGCTATGTTCGCCACTCTGAACGTCATTGCTGTCGTCTCAACATGTTGAAGCCCCAACACAAGGAAATGCTCAACAGAGAAACGCGCCTGCCACTGTCCCCGCCTGGTCGTTAATCGTCGTCGTTGAAATTAGTAGGTACACCCCTGGCTCAGCCAGGAAAATTAGGGAAGATTAATGATGCGTTTTCCATTGCCCGCGTACCGCTGTGGCGGGAATGTGTGATACAAGGTGCAAATATCCACTTTGCGTGCACGCGCGCGCGTCGCAAAAGATCTTAAATATCCGCGAGGAATCCTGGGTATGCTTGCTTGCTTGCCTTACCGACAGTCTTATCTATTTATGATGGAAGTCACCAGATGCATCCAGATTATCGGTTCTTTGTGCGCGCCAATTTTACATCACACTCTTTTTCGATTCAATCCACGAGGTACTAGGTACGCTGCCATATATGTATAGTCGGTATTTGTGTGGAATCTCCTTACCTGACGTCATCTGCTCATTTCATTCAAAATATTGTTTCGGTTCGATTTCCCTCAGCATACAACAACAATTTGTACCAGAGATGTTCAGTTCTTACAGACTGTACAATGTAATTTGTGTGAAAAGAAAAGTCTTGGGCGTGATGGCAGTATGTTATAAATGAGATTCTAATGTACTTGAAATTTGTACCGGCTATAAGATGCTTGGCCCACATGTTACATTATAAATAATAAAAGAAGCTTATGTCTTCTCTCTTTGTGGATTCTACTATGGCTTCTCTTATTTGCTCCATACAATTAATAGTAATTTTATATAGTAATTTTCTAATTTCTAATTGCAACAACTTTCTATTATAACAGATTATTAAACGTCCGAGTAAGATATCAGTATAAATAACTTAACTAAGAAATTTTATTAATACCGCCAGCAATGAAGAAGACAATTAACTCGTACATAGAAAGTTACAAGTCGTTCTTGTATAAAACTTTAAAAGAGAAGGAATAAATATCTAAAAGCATAATTGTGCACTCAACATTTCCACATTTTTCACTTTTAGATGCAATGTTTGATATAAAAAACTTCGATATATATTACATCACTCGCGCAGGAGATAATTTCGCACGTTCCTACCCGGCGGTGTCGAATCGCTCGCGGCATCGTAGGCGATTGCGAACGATGGATAACGTAATTACTCATGCAAGCGATCTGACGCTGATGCGTACGTTTTGTTCGTATATCCGATTAAGAAGTCACTGCGAGCTCTGACCTGCGGGCAACACATTTCGCATTCTAACAAGTCCGAGGTAGAAAAAGAACCACGGGTGAAAAGATAGAGAGAGACCTCGTAGAAAAGTTCAACTTCTTCGAGCCAGTCATGTGAGTCGGCTTCGAGAAGTCGAGGTCGCACGTTCGTTAGAGATGGACCCTTACGAGCTTGGAGGAATTAACTTTCATACTCTCTCGCGGTGCGAATCGCGAATGGGAGAGAAGCGCAATTCGAGTTGATAAATATGACGCTAATGACTATTATCGCTTCAGGATCGCAATTTTCGCACGGTGCATGGGCGTGTTCGTAGATCCGCGACACGGTTACATAACGTCGCGCTGCGTTGCTTGAGCGAACGATGAAGCTCAATATGCACAAAGAGACAATCGCTTAATAAGTAGCAAACGCGTATCTTTATGCGCTTCACGTTCTCTGCGAGCGCCGCCCTATCTGCACACGCAATTTAGATTCAAAAGCAGAGGAACCCTCCCTGGGCGTATTGCAACATCTAGAATGCCGTCGGCCAGTATTTATGGTCTTCCTCCTCTCTCTCTCGCCCTTCGTTTGCATCCCCAAGAATCGTCATTCATTTCAGTGTCACCGACAATGGATGGCCATCCCTTATTTCTTCAGCGATAAATTTACACTCATGGAGGTTACATGTGCATTTGATACTATCTCAAACTAAATAAATTCTGAGGGAATTTTCAGCATATTCCTCTTTTTTATTGCGAACCATCGAATACCTAAATATATTTCGGTTATCATAATACTAGTCTCTTTTACAGCGAAAACACATTCACGGAGGAAATCATAACACTTGCTTGAATATTATGTATAAACAGTATAACACAAATGTCAGGTAATCGATCAAGCGGGATATAAATTTGAAATGTCAGCCGGCCAAACGTGTCTCGAAAGGACAGCGCGATGTATTTGAAAGGGCGAAGGAAGATTAAGTGCTACGTAGGACGAACAATGTGACGCGCGTCGTGAAGCCGCGACTCTGTCCCGCCCTGTTGTCACCAATGCGTCTCTGTTTACGGCTGAATAAATCGATCCTGAACAAGACAGCGCTGGAAATAGTCTCCTTCGGTAACGCTATGGAAATATCTGTGTAAAGCCATTGCTTTCAAATACTTGAGTTGTGCGAAGTATGTCTTTATAAGAGAAGCTGTGAAAGGACAATGCCTTATCTTAGTAGATTAAGTTATTACTTTTATCGTTTTTCATCGTTATTATTTTTTATGCACATTCCAATAAATATAATATTGCTGTAATCAGAAGTTGCACCAAAATCGTGCATTAAGCTAAGAAGAGTATTCAATTGTGAGCAAAAACATATTCATAAACGCGCTCAACCACATTAAAAATTATACCTTGCGAATGCGATTCAAGCTTTGACGAATGACGGTCTTTTGCATATTGTGAGTTACAAATATACGTCATTATCATGAAACGTGGTTGAGAGAATGCCGAGGAAGCGCATTTGATATCCGACTTAAATCGCGCCGTATGAGATTTAGCAGAGACGGACATTTGTCGCGATGCACTCGGAGCAGGCAGCCTCGGCGTTGACTAACGGTACCTCTCCCACGTCCGATTAATACAGGTAATTTAGTACGAGAACTCTGACCGAGGCATTCAATGGGCATCCCCATGTTTTAGCGGATGACGGATCGCGCGAGTCAGTGTGCATGGAGCGTTCAGCGT
>CABEGB010000853.1:106301-295990 GCA_901521435.1 Crematogaster levior | reverse complement strand
CAAGCGAGATCGGCCAACATCAAAGAGAGTGCCGAAGTCTCGACGCGAGCCTATCTTAATCTCCAATCTTTTGTATCATATTTCTTTTTACTATAGGAAATAAAACTTTTACATTTCGCAGTTTATCAGTCCAAAAATAATTGTAATGGATTAATGAGATTTTTGCGATTAAAATGACACCAAACACGGTATAGATTGGATAATTTTTAATTAGATAAGTAATTAACATCTTGATTATAATCTAATTAAAAATTACCCGATCTATACCGTGTTTGGTGTCATTTTAATCGCAAAAATCTCATTAATCCATTACAATTACTTTTGGTCCGATAAAATGCGAAATGTAAAAATTTTATTTTCTATAGTAAGAAGAAATATGATACGAAAGATTGGAGATTAAGATAAGCTCGCGTCGAGACTTCGGAACTCTTTTTGATGTTGCCCATCTCGCTTGCGTTTTACTCGTTCTCTCACGCATTCTTCTAGCTAGCCGAGCGCCGCGCGCGCACGTACACGGCTTTTTCCTGTGTGAGGTAGCGCGCACACGAGGAGAAGGCCGTGTACGTGTGCGCTGGGCTAGCTAGAAGAACGCAGACATATCTTCCGTCTCCTTCTCTTTCTCTCGCTACAGCTGACACGCTTGGCGATCGAGATTCGAGAAGTACATTTTTTACAAGGAGATAATCAAACTTTCTACCTGGAATTTAGTTAAATTTCACACATATGTTGTTACATACTCCTACTAATTCCTCCTACTAATATACTAATATATTTACTTTTTTCAAAAACGTGTCTTTAAATAATTTATTATACAATATATTAAACCTATATTAATATCATAAAAACTGTAATATTTATATTATATTGTTTTAGGATTAATATAGGTTTAATTTTAATATATTGAATAAATTATTTTAAAAAAATAGAAAAAAGAAATGTCTCGAACTCGAGATCTCCAGCATTCTAGCCGCTCAACTTACTAACACGACCACGGTGATTGTTTGAAAGATAGGTTTATCAAATCGGTAGATTACGTACGTAACTTTACTTTTATTTCTTGGAAAATAATAGCACGAGATATTGTACTGTATATTATATTAGTAGCAGGTGTATCAGTGTGTAACAACATATGTGAAATTTAACTAAATTCCAGGTGGAAAGTTTGATTATTTCATTGTAAGAAATATACTTCTCGAATCTCGATCGCCAAGCATGTCAGCTGTAGCGAGAGAAAGAGAAGGAGACGGAAGATATCTCTGCGTTCTTCTAGCTAGCCCAGCGCACACGTACACGGCCTTTTCCTCGTGTGCGCGCTACCTCACACAGGAAAAAGCCGTGTACGTGCGCGCTCGGCGCTCGGCTAACTAGAAGAATGCGTGAGAGAACAAATAAAAAGCAAGCGAAATGGCCAACATCAAAGAGAGTTCCGAAGTCTCGACGCGAGCTTATCTTAATCGCCAATCTTTCGTATCATATTTCTTCTTACTATAGAAAATAAAATTTTTACATTTCGCATTTTATCGGACCGAAAATACTTGTAATGGATTAATGAGATTTTTGCGATTAAAATGACACCAAACACGGTACAGATCGGGTAATTTTTAATTACATTATAATCAAGATGTTAATTACTTATCTAATTAAACATTATCCGATCTGTACCGTGTTTGGTGTCATTTTAATCGCAAAAATCTCAGTAAGTCATTAGAATTATTTTCGAACCGATAAAATACCAAATGTGAAAATTTTATCTTTTATGCTGCGATGAAATACGATACGTAAGATTGGAAATAAAGGGAGGCTCGCGAGCGGGACTCCGAAACTGTTTGATGTCGGTCATCTCGCTTGCTCCTTCCTCGTTCTCACTCTCGCTTTCGGCAACTCTCCAGCATTGAAGGTTCCTATCTATAAAATGTAAACATCGACTATAATCAAAACTAAAACTTTTATTTTGCATTTTATCGATTTAAAAATAATTTTAAATGAGTTAATGAGATTTTTATATCTTTTAGATATATAATATCATGAAATATAAAATAATATTAGTCATTGAATTTAAAAACAAAGAAAGATAAAAATAAATGTTTAAATACAAAATATTAATTTTTCATACAATTATATATTTTGTTTGTTTTCAATTTTTAACTTTATAATGTTAGGATAAAATCTATCATAGAAACAAGGCAAATAACGACATTTTCTACGAATAGTGAATAAACAATTGACAATTGACAATTGACCGCATTTATATTTTGATTTTGACAATAATTATTCAATGTTATTTTTGTCGAAAATGCCTGTTTCCCATGTTTCTATAATAATTTTCATTTTACAATGTATCGAGTAAAAATTGAAAATAAACAAAATATGTAATTGTATGAAAAATAAATAAATATTTGTAATAAATTTTGTATTTAAACTTTTATTTTTTATATTTTTCTCTGTTCTCAAATTAAATAAATAATATTGTTTTATACTTCATAATATTATAATTTACAACAATAGTAGCAGTAATAATAATAGTAATAGTAATAGTAATAGTAGTAGTAGTAGTGTAGTAGCAGTAGTAGTAGTAGTAGTAGAAACGGTTTGCATGTGCGTCTGGTTGTAAAAACAAAATCCAGACACGATCTATTCGTGCGCTGGTTGTAAAAACAAAATCCAGACAAGATCTATTTGTGTGCTGGTTGTAAAAACAAAATCCAGACACGATCTATTCGTGTGCTGGTTGTAAAAACAAAATCCAGACAAGATCTATTTGTGTGTTAGTTGTAGAAACAAAATCCAGACACGATCTATTCGTGTGCTGGTTGTAAAAACAAAATCCAGACACGATCTATTCGTGCGCTGGTTGTAAAAACAAAATCCAGACAAGATCTATTTGTGTGCTGGTTGTAAAAACAAAATCCAGACAAGATCTATTTGTGTGTTGGTTGTAAAAACAAAATCCAGACACGATCTATTTGTGTGCTGGTTGTAAAAACAAAATCCAGACACGATCTATTCGTGTGTTGGTTGTAAAAACAAAATCCAGACAAGATCTATTTGTGTGTTAGTTGTAGAAACAAAATCCAGACACGATCTATTCGTGTGTTGGTTGTAAAAACAAAATCCAGAAACTAAAAAAACAAAATCCAGACACGATCTATTTGTGTGTTAGTTGTAGAAACAAAATCCAGACACGATCTATTTGTGTGCTGGTTGTAAAAACAAAATCCAGACACGATCTATTCGTGTGCTGGTTGTAAAAACAAAATCCAGACACGATCTATTTGTGTGCTGGTTGTAAAAACAAAATCCAGACAAGATCTATTTGTGTGTTAGTTGTAGAAACAAAATCCAGACACGATCTATTCGTGTGCTGGTTGTAAAAACAAAATCCAGACAAGATCTATTTGTGTGCTGGTTGTAAAAACAAAATCCAGACACGATCTATTCGTGTGCTGGTTGTAAAAACAAAATCCAGACAAGATCTATTTGTATGCTGGTTGTAAAAACAAAATCCAGACACGATTTATTCATATACTGGTTATTTACAAAATTATTTGACCAGATGCGGTTGGCATGTCAAAAACGTCTTGTGCAGCGACTGTAAAAAGCATTTTATATCCTCCACAAATTGACATAGCAGCCATGAAATATGGTCGCGATAGGGAGAAAGTCGCTAAAAAAGAGTTGGCTACAAAATTAAATAAAAATATTGAACCATGTGGATTGTTCATTGATTATAAAAATCCATTTTTGGATGTTTCTCCCGATAGGCTTATTGATGAAGATGGTCTGGTGGAGATTAAATGTCCTCTGTCAGCAGAGAATTAACAGCTAACGAGGCTGTACAAAAGTTGCCTTTATTGAAAGGCATATTTGATAGAAAAAAATAATGATAAAATGAATCGAAATCATCGATACTTTTATCAAGTTCAAGGGCAGTTGAACATAATGCAGCGAAATTATTGTATATTCGCTGTATGGACTCCCAAAAGTTTAAAAATTGTGGTAGACAATAGAGACAATGCCTTTTGGGAAAATCAAATGCTGCCTTTTCTAAAACGTTTTTATTATGACTGTATGCTTCCAGAAATTTTGGATAGTCGTCATAACAGGCATATGCCTATTAGAAATCCACAATACATAACAGATGCTCAAGAAAAAGCATCTAAAAGAAAAGTTATCCACAAACGAACTGCGCAACAAAATAATGTAGATAACATAGATATCAAGCAAGAAAATAAACGATCAAAAGTAAATGTTGTACAAGCAGAGATGGTGAACATTGCTGCTGTTTCGGATACAGAGCAAGACAGCGATTGCATCTTAGTCAGTTATTCAAAGACTAAACAAAATCTGACTAAAGATGAAATAGCAAAACGTAAGAAAGTTTTAGATGATACAATTGCTCCTCTTTCTTTGGTGAGAGAGAATGTTCTGCCTGTACAGAACAAACTGAATGATGAATCGTTAGATAGATTCTTGCGTGTTGTTAAAGACACTTCTAGTTTCGAAACACAAAGCGTTCTGCATTTAGAGTTTCCAAATCTGATAACAGCAAGTGATAGTGACAACAGTTTACAAATAATTGGAGGCAACTGTACCGATCACTGGCGATGCATTTTCTGTGATGGGTTCAAACTGCATGTATATGATAGCTTACCTGGCTGTACGTACAAAAAATTGGCAAAGAAAGAAAAAGATTATATTTGCAAACGTTATCCAAGAATAAACGTAAGCGATATAATATTTGAAAAAGTCCAAGTACAACCAGATAGCATATGTTGCGGAATTTATGCAGCTGCTTTTGCTACATCTGTAGTTTTAGGAGGAAATCCTTGTAAGAAGAAATATTCTAATGACGTAAAGCGCATGAGATGTCATTTTATGAATATAATTGAAAGTAACAAGCTATTACCGTTACCTTCACAATAAATGTCGTATCATAATAAATTAGTATTTGTATAATAATATTCGATGCATTCTTTATTTGCATAATGTTATATTATTTATACACTTGGTGTGCACAGGGCCGGCGTAAGGGCGGGGCGAGCGGGGTGGTCGCCACGGGCGCCGTGTGCGGCCGGGCGCCGTGTGCAGTCGAGCGCCGCAAGAAGCAGTACTGTGTATGTGCGCTGCGCCAGTATTAATAATAATTTATCTCAATATTTTGTTATTCGCTATTAAAAATTGAATAAATAATTTATTCAACAATAAACAATTAATATATTCGTGACCGCGTATTACTAAATAATTTATTATGTATACAATATGTACATATTGTTTATATACATATATACATCTAAAAATTTTGACACTTTACTCGATGGTGCCCCCTTTGCTAAACTGGCGTGGTACACATACACGGTACTGCTTTTTGCGGCGCTCGGCCGCTAGCACGCGCGTGTGTGGGGGCGCGAGGGGAGCGCCATTTTAAGTCCTTGCCCCGGGCGTCATAAATCCTCAAACCGGCCCTGGGTGTGCAAATCGGAAAGACGAAAATATAATGGTTGCGTCTTACGAGAATGGGCGATGGGATGGGGCCCATTCTATATATAAAATATTTGAAAAAATATTTTATATTAATATAAATATATTTTATATTATATATTTTATATATAAAGCCAGGGGCAATCTAACGTGTACTGGCATTATACGTTTCTTTTTGTTTTATTTGCACATTTTATTTGCACGTTTTATACATATGTGTATATGTCACATAATTTATTGACATTTCATTGTTTGACTAATATTATTGTCATACAAAGCCATGTGCGGGACGAATTGTCATGCAAAATGTGTGTAATAAATGTAAACATATTTAAAAAAAAATATATCATAAAAATATTTTATTATTTAATTTGATAATTATATGTATATAACATTGTATATCTAATGTTATATATTTATTTTTATATAATAAATACAAATAAATTCAGATTCAGAATACAAACAATTACATTACATATTACACATAATTATCTTTATTTTGCATCATATGAATCCATATATATACACAAATACATATACTGTTGTAAATAATGTTGCAAATACATGCATTCATTATTTGTGTCATTATGGTGTAAATTGTAAAATAAAGATAACTATATTCAATATATGCAATTGTATTATATTACTTTATAAAATAATTAATTTTGTATTTATCATATGTGGCTGAAATTAAAAAAAGTATATCTTCTTTAGTTAAACCTTTTTTTCAATTTTATAAATGTAGTATTTTATATATATATATATATATATATGTATATATACATATGTATACATATATACATATTTGTATATACATATATATACATATATATATATATGTGAAATAAATATTTTATCATATCTGATATCTCTTAGACACTTTGCACATGTCTATTTCATCTTGTGCATAGCTTTATTATATCATGGCTTTGCATATACCAAACGTGCAATAAATAGAAACTAAATATGTTTCAATTTGACAAATATGTGTATATAACACTATATATCTAATGTCATATACTTTTCTTTTTATTATCTGTATGTAATATAAATAAAAATAAATTGTCTATTATAAATACAATTAGATATTGAATTTAAATAATTTTTATAGTATAAACTGTATATGTATAGACTATATATGTATAGACTAAATATAGACAATTTATTTTCATTTATATTACATACAGATAAAAAGAAGAAAAGTATATGACATTAGATATATAGTGTTATATACATATTTGTCAAATTGAAACATATTTAGTTTCTATTTATTGCACGTTTGGTATATGCAAAGCCATGATATAATAAAGCTATGCACAAGATGAAATAGACATGTGCAAAGTGTCTAAGAGATATCAGATATGATAAAATATTTATTTCACATATATATATATGTATATGTATATGTATGTATATATATACATATATATATAAAAATACTATACATTTATAAAAT
The DNA here is from genome assembly GCA_901521435.1 of Crematogaster levior. NCBI lineage: Eukaryota > Metazoa > Arthropoda > Insecta > Hymenoptera > Formicidae > Crematogaster > Crematogaster levior. The sequence goes on along the minus strand of CABEGB010000853.1, from coordinate 289,056 downwards.
TTAAAAAAAGGTTTAACTAAAGAAAAATATACTTTTTTAAATTTCAGCCATATATGATAAATACAAAATTAATTATTTTATAAATTAATATAATACAATTACATATATTGAATATAGTTATCTTTATTTTACACTTTACACCATGACACAATGACACAAATAATGAATACAACAACATATGTAGTTATGTATGTATATTATATATGTATATTATATTATATTATTATTCATTATGGTATATATATATATATATATATTATATATACAAAATAAATACAAATACATATATACAAAATAAAAATAATTATATAATATATTCAATATGTATATATTTTGTATTTATTATATAGAGATAAATATAAAGAAAGTATATAACATTAGATGTTTATATTATATACACATTTTTCAAGTGTAAGCGTTTTGCTCAGCCTTGCGACAAAATTTTGATCGAGAAAAAAAGTCGTTTCTTTATAATCATTTGAAACGACACATGTACAAAGAATACGCATTAGTGTGTACTATTATAACACAAGAAATATCTCTCAGCGAGCGAATTAAAGAAACAGTAAGGAGCGAGCAAGACAGTAATAAGAGCGAGACAGTAATAGGAGAGAGCGAGAGGGGCAGAGAAAACTCGAAAGATCGAGTCTTTCCTTCCACGCTGTTATTCCCCTCTCGCTCACTCTTATTGCTGTCTCGCTCGCTCTTATTGCCGTCTCGCTCGCTCTTATTGCTGTCTCGCTTGCTCGTACTACTGTCTCGTTCATTCCTATTGCTATCTTGCTCACTCTCATACCGACTGTGTCGGTAACATTTTTATTAGTTCCTTCAAGGCGGCGCTCAAAATCGCGCATGAGTTCGCCGATGACTCCAGCATCCCCTTAAGGGGATCCTAAAGCCGTCTGTTTTACCGACAAAATACGGTCAATTAAAAATTAATACTAAACTTTTTTTTAACTACACAGAATTAAAAATCCTTCTCCAGGATTAAAGTATGCACGCAAACGAACACTGGAGGTACAAATTTTACGCCGAAAAAGAAAGTAATTACAAAATTACATTATATTTACATTATATTTATCTTCAGAGCAAATGTCAACTCGTGAAAATATCAATTTTATATAAAAATTTGGTACCTTTTCTGCACAAAACAGCTTGACTCCCGGCTCCGTTGAAGTGTCTACTTTAATCCTACAAAAGGATTTATCGTTCCATGCAGCCAAAAAAAAGTTTAAACTTTTTTTTGGCTGCATGGAACGATAAATCCTTTTGTAGGATTAAAGTAGACACTTCAACGGAACCGGGAGTCAAGCTGTTTTGTGCAGAAAAGATACCAAATTTAAAAAAAGTTTAGTATTAATTTTTAATTGACCGTATTTTGTCGGTAAAACAGACGGCTTTAGGATCCCCTTAACTTACAGCGTGATACAGAAAATTTATCTACGTTATATCACCGTCTAATTGACATTGTATAGTCTCTTTGATAATGCGAAATTTCTTGTAACCCCTTATGTCAGCAATGTTGCTTTAACTGATTGTCTCTTCCCCTCACCTTTTATGTTTATCTACATGGTTCAACCCCGAAAATAATAGTCATGCTCAAACACTCAGTCGCATTTTAGCAGTTTTAACATTTGACGCGTATTTTATTGCTAGACATCTTTTATCTCTTCACTTCTATTTTATTGTACATTATAATGCAACTCTTGTGTCACAATCTCAAATTGTAAGTAATAATATTATTTGGTTTATATTTATATTGTAAGACATCTTTATTGTATTATTTTACTCCTTTATTGTATTGACAGATACGCTTGAAAAGGACCAAATCCCATGGTCGAAACGTTGTGATTTTTTAATAAAGCTATCAATTGCCAGTTTGCACGTCGATCATTTCCTTCTTCCTAATTTTTATTAATCATATAAAATAATAAAACATTATATTGTTACCTTTTTAAATATCTCATTTAACTATTTGTTTTTAATTATTTTATTTACGTTGAGAAACTAAAATTTTGAAATTTTTATTTTAAAATTTTAAAGTTGTTATCGTTTCTATGTGTTTATTTTCAAATTATTTTGGAATTAAACTTTTTTATTTCTTTTACTTTTATACTTGACAGAATTATATGTACAATAGGAGTAATAATAATTTTGAAAATAAAGAATAAGAAATCTTATATAGAACAGTTTATATAAAATTTTGAGATTTTTTCTCACTCTTACACAAATATATATTTCTTAATAAATTTATTAATTAATTTATTAATACATATTTTAAATAAATATGAAAATAATATTAAAAGAAGATTAAGATGTTATTAGAAGGTTTAGTGTACTTTAACAACCTAAAGAAATTGCAGTGTTTTTACCAAAATTATATTCGTAATTTGTCATTCAATGGTTTCAAACTCTGTAGATAAATATGTTCAGAAACATATTTATATTAAAAATGTATTTTAAAAGGAAGCATTTAAAAAGGGAATTATATGAAAATGCGATATGATTCATTAATAATGACTAAAAAAAAAAAAAAATCGTCAGAATAAAAAAAATGTTCTTAACAATGTCACAGACAGAATTTGTCAAGGGTTCAACTTTTATTAAGTCAAAAGGTATCGAGATTACATGAACTTTTATCGTTTAGTATCCATTGATACCAAAGTATAAAGGTAATTTTACAGTGACTCTAACCTTGTTATGTCAGAAGAAGGTTTAAAAAAATTTATGCACGTCATGCGGCATGTGCAGTACCTCTTATGACTTAATGTCACTATTTTGTTATTAATCTGTAGTGATATAGAAATCGTGACTTAATAAAATAAAACAGCACGAAAAATACATTAGAAAAAAACATTAGAAACCGAAAAACATGATCAGAAATAGTGTTGCCTTTTATTGTCCATCTTCTTACTATTATTGTGGCTCGATTGATGACTGACAAAGAAACTATATTTAAAGTGTAATTACATTTATGAGATACTGAAGATATTCTGACGTTTGTTATGAACGAATTATTAGTTACTTTTTAACTAAATTCTAGTTTCAGTTTTATAAAATTGAGAAAATCTCTCACATTTTTGATTTAAATATTTCAATTTTTAGTCTTAAAAATAAAATATCTCAAGAATTATTTTAGTTAGTCAAAAGATCTAAAACTCTAAAAATGTAAAATATTTATATACTTTTTTGAGAATATTAGAAATTTTTGTTACTTTTTTATTGTTTTCCCTGCACTAAAAATATTGCAGTAAAGATAGAAGTTTTTGTACTACATACTTATTTATTTATTCTACAACATTTTATTACGCTTATGCTTACTTATCATGTAATTTTAGATTTCAAACTACGATATCGGTGGTAAAATAAGTCACGAGTTAAAACCTAGAAGTTCAAAAGTTAGTACGCATGTACATATAAAAGTATGCTTGTATCACGTCATATAAATGATATCTAATACAATAAACATTACGTGCTACACACATAAAAATTCATGCAGCACGTGTAATACTTTCGTCAATTTGAAAACGATCGAGGAATATTAGTATTATATTATGAAACACAGTAACTGATTTCAATTTGTTGCAATTGTTGCTTTAGCTGTCAGTATGGCGACCACAGAATTCTTATCGGATAAATCGGGTGCAAGTTAGTTATTAAGTAAATTTTATGCAAGTTATTCAGTAAATTTATGAAACCTTATCATATAATTATATAACAGCAAAATGTTAAAAATCAATTTTACAAGACTCAAAATTTAATTTTTTTCGTCATTTTTTGTTCACTTTTGATGTTTGCACGCGTGTTAATTTAGATAAAAGTTTCCTGAAAATTTGCATTTAGAAACTTTAAGTTAATTATGTATTATTATAAAAAATAAGATTAGACTTTTAAAAAATAATATGTGCAATCTCTCTTTCACTGAAATTAGTACTTAAACTGTATAATTTCCTATTTAAAAATATTTAAGTTCCTGAAAAGAAACAATCGTCCTAGAACGATTGCTTAGAATGCCAACTGCAATCACAAGTATAGGTATTATTTATTATTTTCTCGCTTTATAATTATATTAGTTATAATTTTTGTTTCATCAAGCGTAATTGCTTTCGCATCACTTATCTAAAAATCTGTCAAAGTAAAGAGATATGTATTATGAATATATAATGTTTCTTTATAAATTAATTTATATATACATACAATTATTATGTAAGATATTTTTAAGTTGAAACGTCTAGTCTTTGCGTTGTCACGCCTAGTCCCTAGAAACACGCCTAACGCGTGATTGGTCAATGCGTTGAACCATAAGTGCAATCGTATCTGGCGCGCGTTATTTTATGTGTGATTGGTCGAGGCGGTTGTTAGCGGTTGAAGTGCGGCGGCAAGGAAAAAGGGCAGTCTTGCACTTACCGGCATACGGGTTGTATATTTTTTAAGGGTTAGAACTTCCATTATTGTTATTTGTAGTTATTTGTAGTCGTTCAGTGAAATATATGGAAACAAATCGAACGTGCGAGTATCCATAGAGTATCCGTTACCTTTGCCTCCTCGTTATCCTGACACTACGTTCGCGACGCGATTACAACATGAGTGATTTCCATGCCGCTTCCTAATCATCTCGTGGTTTTACGGATTGGAAATTGACTCACGCACTGCGACGCAAAATCATATTTGAGGATTGTCGATGCATAGTCTTGTTCTCTTTTTTAAGACACAAGTCACTTTACAATTACAACACGAATTTATCTGTCGCATAATCACAAATATTGACGTATAATGCTTTAGCATCAAGTATTTACTTTAACAGATATTTACTTTAATATTATTTACTTTAATAGATACTTTAATTGATACACGCAATAAAGTATTGATTCTAATGAAGTTACTTTTATATTAATGCGTTAATTAAAAAAAGAATCTTTAAACAAGAAATAAAACGTATTTTTATTATATTTTTATGATAATTTATAATAAAACTTATAATATACGGGGGGGGAAAGCTCCTGGGTCGGGCCCTTCCAGCGGCACTCAGACCGAGTCTATTGTGCCTCATGATAATTCATGATAAAACTTAAATATCGATATTTAAGGATTATGAACTAGTAGATTTTATAAAAAAGATAAAAAAAGCGCCAAGTGTACGCGCGATGTGTGTGTGTGTGCGTGCGTGCGTGCGTGCATGCGTACGTGCGTGCGTGTGCTCCGAGAGAGGCGTCTGCTCCGAGAGGAGACGATTACCACGCAGTGACAAACGTAGTAGTTAGAAGGTGGCGGCAGCGGATCCGTCGAGTCCGCGCGGCGAGTGCTCGTGCGTACGTGCGTGCGTGCGTGCGTACGTGCGTGCGTGCGTGCGTGCGTGCGTGCGTGCGTGCGTACGTGCGTGCGTGCGATGGGTGTGTGCGTGCGTGCGTGCGTGCGTGCGTGCGTGCGAGAGAGATGTGTTCCAGCCTATTGTAGGAAACAAAGTTGAAGTTATTAATACAACCTCGTCACATCAAGTGGTTTTTGTGTGAATCTTAATTTTATTTTTTCTAAATTTTTTGTATGTTTATGATAATAACGAACAGATAATGAGATAATAAAAATACATAATAAAGAAAAAATATTACAACCATATTTACTTTGCGCTTTCGAACATATCATTACTTTTGTAGTAGAAAATACAAATGGAATAAGAATAAAACGTTTTCATTAAATAGTTTTTGCGTATTGCGCGTACACTTGGCGCTTTTTTTACCTTTTTTTTAAAAAAGGTAATTTTTAGACGGATATTTATTCAAAATAAATTGTTTATTTTTACAAATATAACGCCAGTAATGTGTCAACCATTTGTGAATTCTCAATACTTTTAAGATTTTTAGCAACGAAATACAATACATGTTGTTTTCTTTGTGTTTATATCCATAATTCAGAGTGATAGAGAGTCTATTTTAGTCCTTAGTCTTTGACTACAATAAAAACATGTATTTCTTAATGTAATATTTATTATATTAATTGATTCATTAATATATATATACAGGGTGACCCATTTTAACTTAGGCAGCCAAATAACTCGAAAAATAAGCACACTACGAAAAAATGTTTAGAATCAAAATTTCGTCATTTCGAGGGGGACGTACAATGACGTTAAAATCAGCCCCCCCACCCCTTCCCCTGGGCGGTGAGGGGGGGCAAGTTTGAAATCTTAAATGGGAACCCCTATTTTTTATTGCATATTCGGAATCTTTGGCTAAAAACACATACAATTTGTCTGAAACATTTTTCTCGATTCATGATAGATGGCGCTGTAATCGACGAAATTCAATTTCTTCGATTTCTCTTACTGAGAACCCATGCTTACGATTCTGCAATAAATTAACAATAAAAATACTACGTTTTCATTGTTAATACTCGAAATTAGTCTTAAAACAAACTTCTCATTATTTTTTATTACTCATTAATTACTTCTCAAGAAACTGCTTTTAGCGTAACCTGCCCTTTAGGCAACTTGAATGGTCCGAAGTACCGAGACATTTTGGACTTTCCATCTGATGGAGTTCCTCTAAGTATCCCTCCAAAATTTTGTCCATTTAGTGCCAAAGTCACAAGTGTTTATGTATTTTTTTAACATTTGTACTCTGATAAAATTCTGGTAAAAAGCAGTTTCTTGAGAAGTAATTAATGAGTAATAAAAAATAATGAGAAGTTTGTTTTAAGACTAATTTCGAGTATTAACAATGAAAACGTAGTATTTTTATTGTTAATTTATTGCAGAATCGTAAGCATGGGTTCTCAGTAAGAGAAATCGAAGAAATTGAATTTCGTCGATTACAGCGCCATCTATCATGAATCGAGAAAAATGTTTCAGACAAATTGTATGTGTTTTTAGCCAAAGATTCCGAATATGCAATAAAAAATAGGGGTTCCCATTTAAGATTTCAAACTTGCCCCCCCTCACCGCCCAGGGGGAGGGGTGGGGGGGCTGATTTTAACGTCATTGTACGTCCCCCTCGAAATGACGAAATTTTGATTCTAAACATTTTTTCGTAGTGTGCTTATTTTTCGAGTTATTTGGCTGCCTAAGTTAAAATGGGTCACCCTGTATATATATATATATATATATATACAGGGTGATTCAAAATAAGCGTATGTCCTTAAAGAGACATATTCCTAAGCGTATTCTAAGACAACTTTTCCTTTGCCAAAAATTTTTCCGGAGCTTAGTTTTCAAAATACAAAGGAAAATAGGTAGCGTATCGTGAGTCGAGTACAAGAGACAGGCAGGGGCGGACCACTCACCCGTTACGCGGGTGGTTACGCGAGGCGCCTGCTGCAATCAGCTGACGATACATAAATATGCATACACACACACACACACACACACACACGCACACAGCAGACAGACGACAGACAGACAGACACACACACACACATACACACACCGCACGCAGCTGACAGACGGACAGACAGACAGACACACGCACGTACGCATGTACATTTATTCACTCAAGAATGCGTCAGAGAGAGAGAGAGAGAGAGAGAGAGGGAGAGGGATGTATCGAAGAAGCTTCAACGTGTTTACTTACGTATCATTTTGTCTAACAATTGATTGCTTCCGCGATGAGACATTCGTATGGAATGATTTTATCCCTTTTCTTATTGTTCGCGTTTCGAAGCACACAACACATTCACATTTCTGTCACTCACTTCATCGATAAAACGAGGAAATATTTAATGATAACTACTCAGCGCGAAAATTACTCGAAAAAGCGTCAAGAAAACACATAGTTGTTTAAAAAAAAAAATATGCAATTGTTAGTTACAAATTGCATATTTTTTCTTAAAAACAACTATGTGTTTTCTTGACACCAATTAGTTCTTCTCATTATTCTGTGCATAAAAGTATTGAGGTAAGGTCATCGAAAAGTCAATATTTTATGAGATATTTTACAGTTTATGTAAAATTAAGAAATTATTTCAAGCTTTATAACTCGGAAAATACTTAATGAAAAAATACTTTATTATAGTGTTTTGGAAAGCTCTCGAAGTCAGCTACAAGAATATGTAATAAAAAATAGGGGATGCTATTTAAAAAAATTGAGGTGACTTTCATGTGACTTTCAAATAATTCTTCAAGGTTAAACCAATGGTACCATCTTATGGTCCCCTTGAAACCAAACAACTTTTGTCTGAAAAATTTTTCTCTCCCGGGCTTGGTTTTCGAAATATTCGACTGGATGGATTAAAATGGTCCACCCTGTATATATAAATAATTAAAATATTAATAATATTAAAATTCTAAAATGTTATGCAACGTTACAAATCTGATTTTCTTTTATCTGATTTTATTGTTATCTTATATAATTTTTTAAATTTATTGCAAAATATGAAATTTACAAAATGAAACGTGACTTGATGAAAAAAATCCTACAAAAAATATAAAGTTTATATAAATATATAAATTTCATACAAAAATATAATTATTTTTTTGTGTAAAAATATTAAACAAATATTTGTAATGGTTTATTAAATTTGTGAATTATTTAATTATTTATTTCTATCTTTATATATACATATATATAATAATGAACAATAGATATAATAAACAATGTTTTAAATTTACAAAGTATGAGAAAATTTGTTTACCTATTTTTACTGTGAAATATATACTATACATATGAGTAATATTTTTAAAGTATGTATCACAAATTAGTTACAGTTAATAAACGTGATTAGATTATTGCATCTTAACCATCAACTTTAGTATCTATATTAAAAATTTCGGCAACAACTTTGAGTATTTTGTCGAATATAAATGACAATTTAGTTTTAATTATGGTCTCGATTGTAGTTTTGACAGTAGCTTTAGGAGTAGCTTCCGCAGTTGGAATGGCAACAACCGTAGGTTTTCCATTATATATATCGGGATACTAATTGCGATAATAAGCGCAAGACTGAATAAAAAAGTTACAGTCTTCAATTTCTTATTATATATTAGCTTTTTTTTATCTCAGGATTTGGCTAACGGGCAGCGTGAGAGTAGGAAGTGGGGGATAGGCGAGAGAGAGTAGATAGTTGTGGCAGAGAAAGTGTAGGGAGTAAAGGGGTAAGAGATAGTGGTGGAGAGAAGGGATAGAGAGGGGAGGAAGTGAGACATCGTGGGGAGGGGTTGAGCAAAGGCAGACGAAAATTCGAGGTGAGAATGGAGGAGAGAGGTTAGGTAGAGGTAAGCAGGGTTGGGCAAGTATTATACATGCGGTATTAAACATGTATTATACATGGTATAATACAGTATAATACAGTATAATATAGTATAATACAGTATAAATTACTGCATTATACTGTATAATACAGTCAAAATATAAAAAAGCCTAGAAAATGGTCGAATGACCCAACCCTGGAGGTAAGAGGCTGAGAGGGTTGGTGACAGGTGGAAGGAGAGAGATAGGTAGCAGCGGAGAGGCAGTGAAGATAGAGACCCTATACTAAGGCTGCGTTTCGGTATTCACTGGCAGTACTGGCAGCTCTGTAAAGGCCGTTTCGATATACGTGGCAGTAAGCCTTCAAAGCGTATTCACGTTCGTGTGACGTCATAGATTTTGTCGTCACTTCCTGCTTCGACTACTGCGGCTCGCGAGGTGAGGCAGTCGCAGTAAAAACATGGCGGCATCCATGGAAGAAGTGTGTCTTATAGATGCAGAAGAAAATAAAGAGTATAAAGTAATACTAAGCGTTAACACAGGATCCTATTCTACTATCGAAATTTTGCTATCATTCCTGAAATTTTACGATACATTAGTCGATCACGTATTCTATTCGTAGGTTATATTTATTTTTAGACAGCCGCAGTACTGCGAACACCGTTCCGTTATTGCGACGCCATAACATGAAAAAAGCAGCTTAGTAATAACGGAACAATCTTGAAACTTGATTGAATGACGTTATATCGTCAGTACTTACAGTGAATACCGAAACGCAGCCTAAGAGACTGGCCACCGTCCATGTTCGCGCGCATTGGTGGAGCCAAACTTTGTAATAAAATAGCAGAACCAATTAGAAGTTACTATAAGGCTGCGTAAAGTTAGCCTATGTAATAAGAATTTTTCATTTTTTTCAATTTTTTTTTTTTACTTGTCAAATACCTTCTAAGATTAGAAGGTTAGAAGATTAAAATTAAAAGATTTAGTTCACTTGCGTTGTTATAAAAATATTGAATTAAAATATAATTTATAATTTACAATAGTTTATAGTTTACAATAGTTGTAGTTACCACAAGGATGAATTCTTTATCCAAAAAATATACAACTCACACTCTAACAATAAATTCACTCTATTGAACGTTGTGACGAGTGATGTTTCTAGAGTCTTTAGATGTTTCGCGACAGACGCCATTTTATTACAAAACAGTAGCAGTGGCCAGTCTTTTAGTATAGTATCTCTTTTTTTTTTGTCGAGGAGGAAACCTTTTATAGGTACCCCTGGGGGTCCCTGGGGTTATGTGGGACTCACCCAGGGGGAAAGCAAGTCCCCCTGGGCATACCCACTAAAACCTCCCCGGGATACCATTCCTTAGTCCATAATGAGAGGTGGGTGGGCATCACCAGTGGTATTCTTCCACCCACCCCTCGGGCTGGTCGTCGAGAGACGACCTCTTCTTGGGGGGAGAGGAAGACAGAACTTCCTCTCCCCCATAGTCTGTCCTAATGGGGAAGGCCCGACACCCCGAGACCTTCCCCCGCCCCTCCCGGATGTTGTTGGGGGGGCCGTGGTGCCCCAGGGGCCCCAGCCCCTGGGACGACCACCCCACCGGGAGGGAGAAGAATTGATTCTCCCTCCCGGCTAGCTTTACCTAATAGGGGGAGGGATTTAAAAGATCCCTCCCCCCCGGGGGAACTCCCTGTTTTTACTTAGAGCACTCGTTGTGAGTGTCCCCCGGGAGTTCCCCCCGAATACCTCTCAACACCGCACGCCCGACAAAAGTCGGACGTGCGGGCTACACTCACTAAAAGTGAGAAGGCCCCCTCATTGTGCCAGACAGCCAACAAGTGGCTGACTGGCGGGAGGGAGGCCTCCTCTCTGCCAATAAGTACACGGGTTACGTGTCGTCCCGTTCGAGGTATTGGTGGGGTCCCTCGCTTCTATGCTAGAGGGGGACCCCACCACTATCAGGTGCGCATATGCGCAAGGCGGCGAAGAGGGATCCTTCTAACCCTCCTTAAGGTCGGAGGGGGCGGACTCCCGTCGCCGCCATCGTCATCCTCGGAGGGGGAGGATGGAAGTACAACCTCCACCTCCCCTCTCCTTATGCGTTCTGCCGTCTCCTTCTGTGACATGACGCTGCCACAGAAGGAGACGAACGCAGCCCATTTATCCTCTCCCTCCAGTATTTTGGGGATAACGCCCCGGAGAGAGAGGTCTGCGGTGCCTATCACGTCGGACAGGGCCCGGCGCTCCGTGTCCCAGGCGGGACAATCCCTCAGCGTGTGAAGCGCCGAGTCCCTGCCGGCCGCGCAGTGATGGCACCGCGTCGTGCGCTCACGTCCGATGCGACGCAGGTAGACCCCAAAGCACCCGTGGTCTGTTAAAACCTGCGTCGCGTGGAACGTCAGTCCGCGTCCGCGCCTATCTACCCACTCGGGTAGATAGGGCCGGATAGCGTTGATGGTCCATTTGCCCGCCGAGGCGCTCCATAAGGAGGCTTCCCAAGCCTCCAGAGCGCCTTGGCGGGCCCGTTTCCTAATCCTGGCCACGGTCCCTGGTGCAAGGCGGGCCCGCCCCACACCGCCCGGCCTCCTCGTGCGCCGATAGACTTCGGCGCACGCATTGGCCGATAAGACGATCGGGGATCGAGCCCACCAGGACCGTGGCTGCCGCGTACGACGTGGTGCAATATGCCCGAGCCGCGCGAATGAACAGCCGCCGCTGCACTCGTTGTAAAGCAGCTTGAATCTTGTGGCTGGCCGCCGCGGCCTCGGACCAAACCGGTGCTCCATAAAGGAGCACCGATTGCACCACGTTAGCAAATAGGCGGCGCACGCGGCCACCCGAACCACCGACGTTCGACAGGAGGCGGCCTAAACTTACCGCCATCCTGTCTGCTTTGGGGGTTAGGTTACGATGTCAAAGTGTTTGACGAATCCCAAAGCCCATCCAAGGTGAGGCCTAAGTACTTCATAGTAGGCCCCACCTGGACGCGGACCTCCCCCACCCAAAGCTGGGTGGGGGGAGGTTGCCCCTTCTCCTTGCTGTAAAAGAAGACAACTTCTGTCTTCGCAGGGGCAACCTCCAAACCCATTCGGCGTATTGAGCGCACGACGGCGCGGACGGCAGTATTAGCGCCGTCACGCGCCTCCTCCCATGTGCTCCCCCAGGATAGTACTAACGTGTCGTCTGCGTAACATAGCAGACGACTGCCCCAGGGGAGCGCCGTGCGGAGCACCCGATCATATGCGAGGTTCCATAGCAGGGGCCCCAACACCGACCCCTGCGGAACCCCGCATAATATAGGGTCTCTAGTGAAAATAGGTGGTGACAGCAGTAGGTTAGGCGCATGGAGAACTGGAGAGAACATTGCAGTGGTAAGGTTATAATTCTAATAGGCGGTCCAAGATGGCTGCTACCGGAAATGAACTAAAGAAGGTTAATTCAAATCGAATTTCAATTGATCATTGTGTTGTAATAATTGTCTTTTAGAGGATCACAAATAAATATTAACACGTTCGCTGCCAATCACGCGCTAGTGCGTGACGAGATGCTTTCGTCAGATGCCGATCACGCTTGAGCGGCAGCGAACGTGTTAAAAAATATATTTGGAGTTGTGAAAAAGTTTCAAATTTATGCATATATATAAGAAATTAATGTTATTTAAGATATTAGAAAAATTTTAAAATTTTAATGTATTATTCTTTCTTGTACAAATTATATAAAAATGTAAAATTTGTGTGTATATGTAATATATATTTGAATAAGTATTATAACATATAACAAGATTAATAGAACTTAAAAAGACAATCCCTGATACCATTGTTATGCAGTCTATTGTTATGCAGTCTACGTGAGAAATTGAGATTGAAGAATAACTTTTTATACTTGTCAACTTTTCCAAGTATGATTTACTGTGTAACTCACATGTCTTATCCATGTAATGTGGATTGTTGGGACTGCATCTGATTTAAGGCATGTAATATTTATTGATGTTTTATCAAAACAATCTTTGGAAAAGTGTCTTGAACATAAAACATGACTTCTTTGTGGTTTCCAGTTATTTTTCCCAACAAAATTGATCCACAATTCACATTTCACATTACTTGCATTTTTTGGAAAACTAAAAGATATTACAAATAAAATATGTAATAATAAGTAGTACAAATTCCTGAATATAGTTCATCATTTATCAGAATTCATTAGTGTTATTACTTTTACTTACGAATGAAAAGTAAGTCCACAATTTTTCGACTTTGTCGAGGAGCACGCCGCACAACTAACCATTATATCAATATTTTTAATATAATTATAATTACTTAATTTTGTTATCGAGAATCAAGCCTTGTGACATGGCTTTGTGAGATACTTTGTGATCGACTGCAGCGCTCCTTACGGTAGAAAGCACGTTATAGGCCAGTGCTCGGAATTATTTCAGCATTTCAGCCGATTCTCGTATGTTGACGCCTCCTTACCTCTCCTCACCGCGCGCTCCGCTACCGCTAGGGCCAGCGCCGTCAAGCCTCAGGAGCGGTACTATCCAATTTATGAGTTCTTTCTCCCTCGATTATTAAAATTTCAGAAAAAAATTTTTTTTTAATTATTGAAATATTCAATAGATTTCCACATCACCCGTGGGGTACTATTGCTGATGTGTTTTTTTTAGAGTGGTTACCCAAGTAGGCCTATTCCACTGTAGAAGAAAAAAATTTTTTGAAAAAATGATTTTTCTTTAAAATCCCGACCAGAAAAAGGTGTAGAATTTTTTAAAATTTTAGATAGATCGGTATATCCTATTTTAAGAAATTTAGGTTTACATATTTTTTCAATGTTTGGATCCACATACTTGTGCGAATGCTCATTTTCCAAAATAAAAAATATAAAAGCAGATAAACGTTCTTCCTTAAATGATGCAACATTATCTTCACTGATGCGGACAAGTTCATCAAGTATCGACGTAGATATTGCATCACTTGTTCATTCTGAAAGGCCAAGAAAATCTAGTTTAGAATAATCCTATCTTTTTCATGTTTTTTCTTTATCTCTCATTTTTTAAATAAAAAAAATTTTTTTCTTCTATAGTGGAATAGGCCTACTGGGGTAACCACTCTAAAAAAAACGCATCAGCAATAGTACCCCACGGGTGATGTAAAAATCTATTGAATATTTCAATAATTAAAAACAAAATTTTTTTCTGAAATTTTAATAATCGAGGGAAAAAGAACTCATAAATTGGATAGTACCGCTCCTGAGGCTCGACGGCGCTGGCCCTAGCGGTAGCGGAGCGCACGGTGAGGAGAGGCAAGGAGGCGTCAACATACGAGAATCGGTTGAAATGCTGAAATAATTCCGAGCACTGTTATAGGCGGTCTCTCAGGCCTGTTCTACAATGAGTCGTTAGTCGCAAGTCGTGAGCGAATAAACCAATCATAGCTGAATTTAGAAAAGAATAATCAAATATGATTGGTCTATTCGCTTACGACTTACGACTAACGACTCATTGTAGAACAAGGGTCATGGTGCACTTCCGATTACAAAATTTATGCCCCCACTACCACAATGCTCTCTCCAGTCCTCCATGGTTAGGCGACAGATAGAGAGCGGGGATTAGAAAGGGAGCGACGAAGTTGGAGAAAGAGGAAAATGGTAGAAGACAAAGAGTGAAGTAGAGGAAAATGGAGTGAGTAGGCAGAGAGGGAAGTGTAGGAAGGCCAAGAGCGGAGAATAGGAGAAGAGAAAGGAGTATGAGTAGCTGTAGTGTAGGCAGTATGGAAGAGTATGTAAAGAAGAAGAGGGAGGGAATAGGTGAGGAGGAAAGGAAGGGAGTAAAGAAGATATTCAAGAGAAGCAGGATAATAGAGAGATTGTCAGCAAGGAAGGAGTCAATAAGTCAGTTAGACAAGGTAGAGTCAATAATAAAAAAAGTGATGGAGGAGATGAGAAAGTGGAGGAGGAAACAAAGGGTGCAGAGCACGTAACTGAATTATGTAACACAAAATAGAGATATTTACATTCATTTCGTTGATGAAAATTTTTAAATATCTGACGACATTTTTCTGATGTCTGACACATTATTAGGATTATATAATTTGCAAAAATAAATAACTTAAATTCCAAATAAATTTTTAATAATTATAATTTAAATGTAAATTCTAAATAAATATAATTGTGCAATAAATAAATTAGTTTTATTTACTATATTAAGTCGATTAACCATTACAACTATATTATAAAAAATTAGCGCAAGAGCATAAAATTATAATTTAATAGAGTTTCAGCCCGCGTCTACAGATAAATAATATATTTATCGTGCAATAGTACAAATGTATTAAAACAAAATTTTGTTTACACAATTACGAATTTTTGTTACTAGTAAACTAAATGTAACGTTACAAGCAGAAAATATATCACCTTTTTTATACTGTTTTTTTTTTAATTATTAACTCTCTGATATTTTAATATTAAATAAAATAATTTTATATATATATATATATATGTGTGTATATATATATATATATATGTACGTATATGCATACATATATATACATATACCAAAGATATTTTTTGTTGGGACATATACATATATTGTAAACAATTTTATATTTTTACTATAATTGCTATAATTGCAATATTTAGTTTCAGAGAAATTTTCGTTTACAACGAAGCACACTCATGGTGTGATACCGTAGTTTAATTTGTTTGCCACTTTGCTCATTGCCATGTGTCTTGTGCCTCGTTGGTGTTGCACTGAGAAAGTGAGAAAAGATTGAAAATGACGACCGAACCTAGTGCTGCACTCGTATAGTTTAGTGCAACACGAGTTCAGTGTAAGCGAAATGATAAACGAGTGCAGTGTTGCATCACATTGGTGTTGCACTGAAAAAGGTAGTGTCGACCGGACCTAGTGCTGCACTCGTATAGTTTAGTGCAACACGAGTTCAGTGTCAGTGGCCTAATTTCCACCGGAGCACCTAATCCGGCGTAGAACCGAATTTGAGTCGATGGAAACGCGATAGATTAACTCATTTCACTCCCGTTTTGATCCACCAAGAAAATCGGAGTGGGAGCGAATTGACACTTAAGGCCGTGGCACATAAAAAAACTTAAGCAGTAAGCAATAGAACTTAAGCAAATCGACCAATCATGGTCAATACTGCTTGACTGTGATTGATCAATTTGCTTAAGTTCTACTGCTTACTGCTTAAGTTTTTTTATGTGCCACGGCCTTAAAGTTTAGCCGGTGAAAACAGTCGAAAGTAGGTAATGCCAACCTCTATACTTTTTATTATTGGCTATTCTAGCTCTATTTGTACATAACCTAGCTTATAGTTCTCTCTGCTTCTACTGTACATATCGTCAAAATGGAAAATAAACGTGATATTGATCATATGATGAAACGGCGACTTTAATATATATTTAAAAACAAAAATTAAGTTGGCTGTACTGAAATATCGATCTTCTTCACTCCTATTTCACTTCCAGTGGAAACAGCATAATAAATTTATTCTGCGCCGAAGTAGAATCGGATTGAAGACTTCGGTGGAAACTAGGTCAGTGTAAATCGACCGAATTCGCTATTAGGTAACGTCCCCTCTCGTTTGAATTAGGACTTTAGAGTCGGTCCATCTATTCCTAGGGATGTTCGATTTTTTCATAAGTATCGATATTCAAATCAATTCTGTATCGAACCTCTTAAGATCGATTCAACTAAAATATCGGATCAAAAAAATCGATTCTTGAAAAATCGATTTAAAAAATCGGAACTTTTTATTAATAATAAGATAAACACATAATTTATATTGCATAAAACGCCATTCATTTCACATATTAGGTTTGTTCTTTCCAGCTGAACTTTCTGTACTAGTTCATAAAGTGTACACTGAGGTGTTCTTTTTAGCAGAAGTGACGTCAGAGATGACTGTTCTTTTCAATAGTGCAACAGAACTGAGTACAGCAGTTCACTGAACTGCCTGCCCCAGGTCTTGAGTTAGTGCAGCGGTACAGTTCAATATGGCAGCTTAGGCAAAACGAGAATAACAGTACAACTTAACCTAAAATTAAAAACATTAAAAATTAAAAACAGTACAACTTAACCTAAAATTAAAAATTATATTATCTTTATATTTACTTTTTTAAGTTATGTTAATACTTAAGATTTTTTACTCTATATTCGTCTTTTACTATTATTTTTGCGCATATAAAAATATTATTGATCAGTATTTTTACATATACTTGTACACACACACACACACACACACACACACACACACACACACACATATATACACTCACCCGCAAAAAAAACGGGCCACTAAATTTTAACAAAATTTTTTAACATCTTTCAATGGCGACAACTCATCGAAAAATCATCGTATTTAGATGAAATAAAGCTTAAATTAAAGCTTGAACATTTCTCTTGAAATTCCAACAAACAAAAATTGAATTACAACAAAATTGACAAAATGGCAGACATTGAAGGTAGACATGGAAAAATGGGGAAAAAAAATTTTTTTTTAAACTATTGCATGGCTCAGAAGAGTTGACTGATTGATATCAAAACGTATGCGTTTTAAAGCTCATTCATTTCCAAACAAATCCATATTTTTAAAATTTTTCTACGACCTTTTTTGAAAAAGTTATAGCGTTTTGAACAAAATGTTACAAAATGAATAACACTTTTTGTAAAATGAAACTTTTCTACGGAGTGAACATCTCTCATCGAGCGTATCTCATCAATGTTCACTCCATAGAAAAGTTCAGGGAATCTGTATTGTTTTCATTCATGAATATTCATTTTCGCGACAATGTTAGATTCTGCAACAGTCGCACCGGTTGTAGCGCTGATTAATGATGGAAGGAGTCAACGTTATGTTGCAAATTTTTTAAACGTTTCTCGTACAACTGTACAGCGAGTTTACAACAGATACGTGGAAACTGGTGATATTAATGGTGATTATAATCGAAGACCTGGTCGTCCAAGATGTACCACGGCACAAGATGACCAATATATTGTTGTGTCAGCATTAAGAAACAGGCGTATAACATTAATAGAAATGAAAAACAATTTGCAACAATTTGGAGTGGAGGTGAGCGACGACACTATTCGGAGACTTGCGGAGGAAAATATGCCACGCCGTTGATCCTGGGTAATGCCAAAAGCAGGACACATGCATGCATATGCACACGCACGCAATTGCAGATTTTACAAAAAGTGTTATTCATTTTGTAACATTTTGTTCAAAACGCTATAACTTTTTCAAAAAAGGTCGTAGAAAAATTTTAAAAATATGGATTTGTTTGGAAATGAATGAGCTTTAAAACGCATACGTTTTGATATCAATCAGTCAACTCTTCTGAGCCATGCAATAGTTAAAAAAAAAATTTTTTTCCCCCATTTTTCCATGTCTACCTTCAATGTCTGCCATTTTGTCAATTTTGTTGTAATTCAATTTTTGTTTGTTGGAAGTTCAAGAGAAATGTCCAAGCTTTAATTTAAGCTTTATTTCATCTAAATACGATGATTTTTCGATGAGTTGTCGCCATTGAAAGATGTTAAAAAATTTTGTTAAAATTTAGTGGCCCGTTTTTTTTGCGAGTGAGTGTATAATTGGTAGTAATATAATAGAAATATAAAATACTTTGATAAATAATATTTTTTATATACGCAATAACAATAACTTAAAAAAAGTAAATATAAAGAGAATATATGATATATAGAAAGTTTTTTTAGCTTTTTGAATTTATATTTTTAATTTATATTAATTATATTAGACCTTTAGTCGTATAAAAAAAAGTTTTCGACATGGAGAAAATAAGTGTTGCATATATTACAAGAGATGCAGCTGGAAATATTTTAATTGATAAAGATGGAAATATTACTTGTAAATTGGAAGGTATTAAAATTATGTATCTAAATATATCAATAAACATTATCTATGCAAATAGCTATTTAAGAACTAAATTTCAATATATAAATATTTATTTAATAAGAAAATAAAGATGATAAGTATAATATAATAATCTTATTATAATATTCTTGCAGAAGGTGTAATATTTAAATTAAAATATCAAGATATTGATTTTAGTTGCAATACAGTGCAATGTACTGTCGATGATCAATTAGTATTTATTAAATTACACCAAGATATATAACAAAATGTACAAAGAAATACAAACAATGAAAGAAATAATATTGATGAAAAAAAAATCCGGAATCATGTGTCGCGTCATGTTGATTTCTGCACTGTAGCGTTCTTTTCGTTTCTATCTACATTTCTGCACCTATGAAATTTTTACTGTACTCGTCAGTTCTAGTTCAGAACTAGTGCAGAACTAGTGCAGCTGAAAAGAACAAACCTATTGCTTTTGATAATATAAGAAACTTATAATTTAATATAAAAAAAATTATATATATAAAATAATTCATTTCAACTTTTATAATATAAGAAACTTATAATATATTAAGAAATTTGCAGAAGTATATATTATTATCATGTGCCATTAACCATACCTCCTCTAAGTAACACGTACTTATTACATCATGGTCGCCATTCCTCCAATTTCAAAGAATTCAAAAACAGTAATTGCTGTAAATGTTTGGGCGAAAGACGATTTCTCTCCTGCACTAAAATATTGCCGGCTTTTGAAAACAGCCTTTCTGAAGGAACAGACGTTGCCACGACAGACAGATATTTCATCGCAATTTTAGTTAAATTAGGATATGTATTACAATAAGATTTATCCTAAATATATAATGGATTTTCTTTTAAATCGATAATTGGCTGATTTAAATAATGTTTTAAATCAGTCGGCATCTCATCACTCGCATACCCAGCTGCATTTTGACTGATCGCGCTTGCTAAAGTTTTATGAAACGACCATAGGTCGTTGATATTAGCATTCTGTTTAAGGTGGATGTTATTAGATTCAACATTTTCTTTATCACGTTTATTGCAAGTTAATTCAAAAATACACGTTGAAATCTTCTTAATAACTTTCGAATAAGCTAATGGGTCATTAAAATATAACTTTTTGAAACGCGGGTCTACAGTAGCAATAGCAAAATACAGTAGCAATAGCAAAAGAAGTTACGTATTCAGACTTCCCAAATCTTTTCTCAATTTTGGCGAGAAGGCTGTCTCTTAAAAGCATTGAAGCATCGGTCACTAATTCGTTTCCAAGATACTCTATTTTTTTCAGACAATTTACTAAGGGTAATACCCCACACAACACATGTACGTCCTTCGGACGTCCGATATATGTCCTCAAAAGTCCTGTTTATGTCCTCCGTTCGTGGGACGTCCGAAGTACGTTATTCGAACGTTCTGTTAAAATTTCAACTGCGACAGGACGGTTATAGGACTTCAAAAAGACATATTCCGGACATCTCTAATATCGAGTATATATTATATATGAAATGTATAATGTACCTGTAGTTGAAAACCAAGCGTTATATTTATATCGATAACATTCTTTTAATATACATAAAATTCGGTTGTGTCTTTTTTATATCCAAAAGACGTATATTGTATACGTAGACATCCTCCGTTAGTTCTGAGGACATCTGCTGAAGATTCTAATTCTATTATTATTATTATGCAATTATAATTTTTTTACAATGATTTTTATTTTTTACAATTTTTATAGAGTGACTTTAATCCTGATAATTTTTAGCGTTAGTGCGCAATGCGTATTGCGCATGCCGTGGTCGGCCGCGGGTCTTCACGTGTCACGTGATATACGGCAGTGTATATCGGAACATGTTTCCTGATCGTGCTCATGCTCTCGTGCTGCTCGTACCTTATATCCTGCCTCGTGTGATTGAACAAAGAGACGTTTATTGCAGAAAATAAATTGAAAACCTTAGTGTAAATATCGGGAATACTGGATTTTGTGTGAAGTGACGCACCGCTAGTAGTACTGAATGACGACAATCATAACCTCAGATTTTACAATTACATGTTGATCAAGCGGTAAAGTACATTTATCATTTTATCTGCGCTCTTTGTAATTTCGTGTATGCACCGATTTATCAAGTTAATTTAGATGTATTTCAATCGTCTGAATATTCGAATTGTTTGATAGCTTTTTCGCCCAACGTCCAACAACTCAATCGTCTGATCGTTCGTTTGTCCGAAAAAAGTTACACTGTCATGGAATTGAACAATCAGACGATTGAGAAATACCGTTAATTTTGTTTTTATAAATGTCAAGAACTTATTTTTTTGTTTATTAGTACTTTTTGACTAGAGTAGAACATGCGTTAATAATAAAATGCTGTTCTTGCATTTCAAATATAATATAATATATATAATAAATATAATATATAACTATCGAATATAATGATCTCAATAGTTCTCAATGAGCATTATTGAAACATTGGTTGCGTTCAGCAGAAAAAGCAGCTCGTGGCGACTGTTTAGTGATTCTTTAACCCTTTGCGTCACAGTGTGCCGCTCAGCGAGCCACCTTTTAGTTAACAGTTTTATAAATTTATAATTTATATTTATCAATAAATGAAAGGTTTTTTTAGTTTTGGTATGTTCCTCATACTGTAACAAGTCTAAAAAAATTGCTGATCCACAAATTGTTAATAATAAAATCATTATAAACAAACGGATAACAAAAAATAATGTTCCTTTTCCAGAAAAAATTAATTTTCTTCATTCATTTTCACTGAACTCAGTTGAAACTCGTTACTTGGGGGTTTTCGGGGTCGCTAAATACGAATCTCGTGTCTGTTTTCCAAAATTCAAAATGGCGGACCCAAGATGGCGGACATAAAATTGAAAATTGACTGAATTCGCTTGAAACTCATTACTCGGGGGTTTTCGGGGTCACTGAATACGAATCTGATGTCAGTTTCAGAAAATTCAAAATGGCGGATCCATTATGTTAGTGTTACTGTGTGACGATCGTCATTTATTTTATTCAATCCCATACTTTCCCGTTGAGGGAATCGTTAGTGTTAGTTTGTCGATCGTCATTTGTTTCATTGAATTCTATACTTACCTTGTTGAGGGAATCGCTACAGTGTATATGTGTGTATATGTGTGTGTGTGTGTATGTGTGTATATGTGTGTATGTGTGTATGTGTGTGATAATTCAATTTTCAATTTCCATGTCCGCCATCTTGGATCCGCCATTTTGAATTTTGGAAAACTGACACCAGATTCGTATTCAGCGACCCCGAAAACCCCCGAGTAACGAGTTTCAAGCGAATACAGTGAAAAGAAAAATGAGTGACTGAAAGGGTTAATGTGATTGATTATTTTCTTTAGTTTTTTGCTGGATCAAAACATACAAACTAATCACATTAAAAAATTATTAAGCGCTCACTGAGCTGCTTTTTCTGTTGAACGCAGTCATTATATCCACATAATATATAGACATAATTACGACATAATTTGGATGTCCCGTCTATAGCCTATGGATGTTGTTAGGCGGAACAAAGGATATCCTTGATACATCCACAGGATGTACATGGGACGTCCATCGGATGTCCTTGGTGCTCGCTTCGGACATTCGAATTATGTTGTAATTATGTCCATGTGTTGTGTGGGTACTTTATTTGCGGTTATGTACAAATCGCCAGAAATATCTCTAGTTGCTGATTCAAGTGAACCCATAACCAATACTACTTCTTTTACTAATTGCAATTCAGAAGCTGTAAGCATTGCCGGAGATTTTTGAAATTTTAATAATACTGAACAAGCAATGAGCGTGGTCGTGTTAGTAAGTTGAGCGGTTAGAATGCTGGAGATCACGAGTTCGAAACAATCCTTTGGACTTGGTTAGGTGGAGTGAATGCGAGAGAGGTGTGTTTGGTGCGAAGAGAGGATTATAAGTGAGAAGTAGCGAATTAAGATAGGGAAGGCGAAAAGAATAGTATGGTAAGATAGAGAATAGAAGGAAGGTTAAGAATTATTGGAGGGAAGACAGGAGAGAAGGTGAGTTAGAATTAAGGTAGAAGGAAAGGGCGCAGAGAGAGCTTTGGAGGTTAGGATAGAGACAAGAGGCGAAGAGGTTAGGTATGAAGAGAGTGAAGGAAGAGAGAGGGATGAAAGGTAGAGAAGGTAAAATCAAGGAACAGGAGAAGGAGATAGAGGAGGAAAGGAAAGCAGGAAAGAAGGTTAGCTTACATATAGATAGGGAGGAAGAAAGGATAAGGGATACTTGTAGAAAGGAGATAGATAAAGTAAGGGAAGAGTGGGATAAAAGATGGAAAGATTTAGAAGTAAAGGTAATGCAAATAGAAAGATTTATGGTTGAACAAAGAGAGGAAAACAAGAAAAGAGAAGAGGAATGGAAGAGATGGAAGGAGGATTGGGAGAATAGTAGAAAGGATCCAGAGAGTGAGAGAGGAGGAAGGGAATCTAGAATAAGTAGCAGGGGAAGTACACTAAGAAGCGTAGATAGTATAGAAGGGATTAGCGAGAGCTTAAGTGAAAAAGAGATGAAGTCGTTAAGAAGATTGGTAAAGGAAAAAGAAAGGGAAGAAAGAAAGCTAAATTTTATATTGAGGGGAATAGATTGGGAGGAAGTAAATGAAAGAGGAGGGGTGGAGAGAATGATATGGGAGAAAATAGGAGTAGAAATAAAGGTTAGGAAGTGTTGGAAAAGTGGAGGGATTATAGTGGTAAGGGTAGAAAACGAGAGTATGAAAGAGGAGGTTATGAAGAAAAAGAATAGGTTAAAGGGAGAAAAATGGTTCATAGAGAATGACTTATCGTACGAGGAAAGGAAGGTGCAGGAAAGAATAGGACGATGGGCGAGAAAGGAGAGAGAGAAGGGTAAGAAAATAAAGATAGGTTTTGGAAAGGTGAAGATAGAAGATAGATGGTTCTGTTGGAAGGATATAGAAAGGGGGGAAACAAAGAAGGACGACGAGGGGCAGGGAAAGGATGGTACAGAAGGAAAGGGGACAGAAGAGAGAGGAGAGGGGAGACAGGAGGGAGGAAGGGAGGAAAGGCATTTTGGATAAGCCAAGAAGGGGGAGAGAGGGAGGAGGGTGAGGAGAGGAGTGGGAGAGAAGACGGGGCAGAGGGAGAGAAGGAAAAGGGAAGCAACGAAAAGGGAGAAAGTAGAAGAATATTATTTTGGAATGTGGAGGGTTTAGGTAGGCATGATAGGGAATTCTGGGAATACATAGAAGGATGGGACTTTGTTAGTTTAAGTGAGACGTGGGTGGAAGAGAAGGGATGGGAAAGGGTAAAGGAAAGATTGCCGAATACTTTTAATTGGCATTGCTGCTATGCTAGAAGAGAAAAGAAAAGAGGTAGAGCGAAGGGAGAAATAATTATAGGAAAAAGAAAGGATTGGGGAAATGAGAAAGAATGTAGGTATAAGGAAATGGATAAGGGGGTGGTTGTATATAGAATAAAGGAAAAAGGGTCGGAAGAAGGGAAAGACATAATAATCATAACGGTGTATAACACAGAAGAGTGGGAGAAGCTGGAGGAACTGTTAGGAAGATTAAGGGAAGAGTATAGAAATGAACGAATAATAATTGGGGGGGATTTTAATGCAAGGATAGGGGAAGAAGGAGGTAATGAAGAAGAAGGATGGGAAATAAGCAGAAGCAGTAAAGATAAAAAGGTAAACAGTAGAGGAAAAAGTCTGATTAGGATGGTAGGAGAGATGGGTGGAGTATTTTTAAATGGAACGACAAAAGGAGACAAGGTAGGAGATTATACATATGTAGGTAACAAAGGGTGCTCAGTTATAGATTACGGAATAGTGATGGAAGAGGATATTAATTATGTAATTAGTTTTAAGGTAGAGGATAGGGTGGACTCAGACCACATGCCCATTGCCGTGGAAATACGAGCAAGAAAGAAGAGGAAGGGAAAGAAAGGAGAAGGCAAGAAGGAAGAGGAGACAGAAGCGGAGGAACGGGAAGAGAGAAACGGTAGGCAGTGGATAATAAGTTGGGATAGGGCAGCGACGGAAATCTTCAGGGAAAGGACAGAAGAAACGGAGGAAAGAAGATGGGAAAGGGAGGAGGAGGAAGAGGATGTAGAATCAGGATGGCAAAAACTAAAAGGGATAGTGGAAGGAGCAATGGTGAGAAAGGAGGCGAATAGAAGAAGGAGAAAGATGGGACATAAAGATTGGTGGGACAGGACCTGCACAAGAGCAAAAAGAAGGGCACATAAATGGCTGGGACGCTGGAGAAAAGGAAGAATAGGAAGGGAAAGATATGAAGAAGAAAGGAAAGTAATGAAGAAAACACTAGAAGAAAGGAAAAGGAATAAAAGAGAAGAGGAAGAAGAAGAATTGAGAAATCTGAGGAATAGTGCGGAAATATGGGAGTTTATAAATAGAAAAAGAGGAAGAAGAAAAGGAACAGAAAATGGTATAGAGAAAAGGACGTGGGAAGAATATTTTAGAAAGGCACTAGAAGGAGAGGAGGGAGTGAGACAAAAAGGACAGACAGAGGAAAGAAGGGAAGAAATGGAGAAGGAAGAAGAGGAAGGAGGAAGGAGTAATGCAGTAGGAGGAGGTGCGGATAGGATAGAGGAAGAACAGGAAGGAGAGGAAGAGGTGGAAGTGGAAGAGATCGGAAAAATAGTAAGAAAGGCAAAAAGAAAGAAAGCGGCAGGAATAGATGGGATACTGATGGAGGCTTGGATGATGGGAGGTACGATGATAAGAAAAGGATTAGTGGACATTATAAGACAAACTTGGAAGGAAGGAATAATACCGTCAGACTGGAGAACAAGTGTGATAGTGCCAAAAAAGCGGAAAATTATAGAGGGATATCACTCCTGTGCACAGCGTACAAAATATACACAGAAATTATAAAGGATAGACTGGAAAAGGAGATGGAAAGGCTGGAAATACTGCCGGAGAGCCAGGCAAATACAAGAAAGGAGACAGGGAAAAAGCGGAAAATTATAGAGGGATATCACTCCTGTGCACAGCGTACAAAATATACACAGAAATTATAAAGGATAGACTGGAAAAGGAGATGGAAAGGCTGGAAATACTGCCGGAGAGCCAGGCGGGATTTAGAAAAGGCAGAGGAACGATAGACAACATATTTATCCTGAATCATATTGTGCAAAGAGAAGGAAGGAGAGAGAAAATAGAGGATAGAAGAGTTTATGCATTATTTGTAGACCTGAAAGCGGCATTTGATAATGTAAGAAGAGATATGTTATGGGAAGTAATGGAACGAAAAGGCATTAGCAAAAGAATAATAGGAAAAATTCAAGGGATATATGAGAAGACGGAAACGGCGATACGAACAAAGGACGGATTAACAGGGAGATTCACAACGAGGAAGGGATTGAGGCAGGGATGTGTGTTGAGTCCGGCGTTATTTAATATATATATAGCGGATTTGGATAGGGCGTTAGATAAGAGAGGAATAGGAGGAATCAAGCTAGGGAAGGATAGGATATGGTCGCTAGGGTATGCGGATGATATGGTGTTAGTCGCAAAAAATAGAACGGCACTGACAGATATGATGGGAACGTTAAAGCAGTTTTTGAAGGTGAGAGGATTAGAACTAAATACAGAAAAGACAAAGGTCATGATATTTAATAAGGCGGGAAACGCAAAAAAAGAGAAATGGGATTGGAGAGGTAAGGAGATTGAGGAAGCACAGAACTTTAAGTATTTAGGATTTAATTTTAATAAGAAAGGTAATTATAAAGATCAGTTAAGGGAATTAGGAATCAAAGGCAAATTAGCGGCGAATAAGGTCTGGGGACTAGGGGAAAGAATATGTAGGAATGACTTTAAAAGGAGAGAAACATTGTTTAATTATCTGGTGAGAAGTGTAATGGAATTTGGGGTGGAGTTATGGGGATGGGAGGAAAGAAAAAACCTAGAGAAAGTGATGATGGACTATACGAGGTGGGTCTTTAGACTAGAATTCTGTACCCCCAGATATTTAATAAGGAGGGAATTAGGATTAGATAAGCTGAGAATTAGATGGGGAATAAGGGCGAGGAAATTCGAAGAGAAAATCAAGGAAATGGATAAGGAAAGGTGGGTCAGAAAATGCTGGGAAGAAAAGAAGGAAGAAGGATGGAAAGATTTATATGGTAGAGAAAGAGAAAGATATTACAATAGGAATGGGTGGGGAACGATAGCGGTGGACCAAATGAGTAGAGTAGAAAGAAATATGATTAAAGAGCTAAGGCTGAGGGATAGGGACATACAGAAACAGGAGGAGGGAAGGAGGATTAGAGAGGCTAGATACTGCAAGGGGTATAAAGAAATGGAGGGAGAAGGGGAGGTACCGGACTATTTAAATAAAAAGAATGAAGAGGGGAACAGATTAAAGGGGGAGGGAATAAGAGCGCTATTGAGAACGAGATGCGGTAATATGGAGGAGGGGAATAAATATTGGTTAGATAAAATAGAGAAAAGGTGTGTATTTTGCAGGAGGGGGGAGGATGACTTCAAACACTATATAAGGGAATGTAAAATAGTGAAGGAATGGTTTGTAGGATTGGGAAAAAATTCAGAGGAAAGGGAGAAAGAATTGAGAAGTAATAAATTAGGTGGAGAAAAAGAGAAAGTACTTTTAAAATTATGGAGGAAGAAAGAGAAGGAGAAAAGAAAGATGCGATAAAGGAGTTAAAGGGAAGGGCGGCGAGGACATGTGATATTAGGAATTAAGGAGATAGAAGTTAAATAAATAAGATTAGATAGAGGAAAATGGAGAGTGTGATTGGAATGAGTGATTAGACTTAATGTAACCAAGTACCTCTTCTTGGCAAGTTTGTAGCTGAAAAGTAACAATAATAAATAATAATACTGAACTAACACTTTCGGACAGTGTTCGAAAATAAACCTTTCTAACATATAATAAGTAGAATTCCATCGCGTGCTCACACATTGAATTAATTTTAAATTTTCATACTTTTGCAATTCGTCTGCAGCACAAACAGATTGTTTAAAGAATGTTACCAAATTCTTTGTTTTGTCACATAAAGGTTTAATGATCGGATCGCCATCAATTATCTCAGTACATACTAAATTCAATGTGTGAGTAAAGCAAGGAAGATGTCTATAAGATCCAAATATATCGTTGACTGTTTTCACTATATTAGCACCATCAGGGCCGGCGAGCGGGGCGGCCGCCCCGGGCGCCGTGTGCGGCCGGGCGCCGTGTGCAGCCGGGCGCCGCAAGAAGCAGTACTGTGTATGTGCGCTGCGCCAGTATTAATAATAATTTATCTCAATATTTTGTTATTCACTATTACAAATTGAATAAATAATTTATTATGTATACATATGTACATACTGTTTATACATATATACATCTAAAAATTTTGACACTTTACTCGATGGTGCCCCCTTTGCTAGGCGTGGTACATATACACGGTACTGCTTTTTGCGGCGCTCGGCCGCTAGCACGCGCGTGTGTGGGGGCGCGAGAGGGGCCATTTTAAGTCCTTGCCCCGGGCGTCATAAATCCTCAAACCGGCCCTGAGCACCATTATCGGTAATAACCGCCACAACACGATCAATTTGGATTCTCCATTCCGCGCAAATATCACTTATTCATTTACCTATATTATTCGCCGTATGACGCTCGGTTAGCTCGATTACGCCAATAGTAACTGATGCCAAATGTTCATGCACTGCATAATGCGCAGTAACATCTAAGGCTGCGTTCCAATATTTACTGCCAGTACTAAAAATCTATAGTTTATGTCACGTATACTATAGATTTTCAGTACTGACAGTGAATATTGGAACGCAGCCTAAATAACTTCTTGTATTGAGAGTGTCTGTCCAAATGTCCGATGTAAGTGTGAGGTGATTTATTGTTGACAGCTCTTTTCTTTTCAAAACTGATAAAACATTATATTTTTCTTCCATTTGAGTGGTGATAGTTTTTCTTCCTGGCATTTTGTACAGAGGAACGATTGTTGTCATTAAATACTTGAAACCGTTTTTTTCCACGGAAGCAAAAGCCATATTGTCTTTGGCTACCATAAAGGTACAATTTCATGTGAGCGAAGAAAAGCTAGCGTTTATCCCAACTCCACCGCAAAGCAAAACAACATTAAAACGCTGTTCGCTTTCGCTTCTTACCTTTTCATGGAGCGAAGAAAAGCTAGCGTTTATCTCCACTCCACCGCAAAGTAAAGATGTGTTGAAACGCTGTTCGCTTTCGTCTCCTACTTTTTCGTGGAGCATGTTTTCGTCGGCTTTTTATTTACTTGCAATAAACTAAGAACTCGACAGATTTCCGAGGAAGTAATGGCAAAATAATAGAACTATAATAATAAAATAAATAAAATAAAATAAAAATAAATTAAACAGATTTTATTAGAATGTACCAGACAATTGTACTTTTCTAAATAAATTATTATCATCTTCTACTTTCCATAAATTTTTGAAATAAAATAGTATTATAAAATAGGGACATGCATGAGAAAGCAAGAAAACTGAGTAAATAATGTGATAATACTGTAGTTTAATTATGATTCTTTTCGCTTTGCAGCAGTTATAATTTGCAACATTTGCAGCATTAATATATCTTAACTTTATTACTCTGATTTATAACCCCACTTTGATCTCAACATTGTTTCGCTAAAAGTTCGACTCAATCGAACTTTTAGCGTTTCTTCGCTGGATGTAGCCATTTTAGCCATCTCTGTCGAAAATTGATGGAGAGGAGATAAACGCTAGCTTTTCTTCGCTCGCATGAAATTGTAACTTAAAGAGAATGGCATTCGTTATTTTTCCTGCTTTTCCTCCACCATCTAAAATAAATTAATGCAATGTGCAATAACAAATAACAGGATATAGCAGCGGTTAAATAATTTATATTTAAAATAAAAATTTTTAAAACTTATTGTAATTCTGAAGATATGAAAATATGAGATATTATGTTCGAGAAAATAATTACCTTGAAATGATTTAATTTCATGTAATGTAGAGTCGATTTCTGATTAAAAAGATAGTTTCTTCGCAAAAGATTTGTTCGCAGTCATCGATCTTCCTGATATTGTTGGTGTGGATAATAAATCTGTGATTGATGATATTGGCGTAGGATCATTTGATGTCGACGGCACTGGAGATAGCGAATTCGGCAAATCATAGAAGTTCACGTTTTCGATGTCATACTCATGTCGATGCTTCCGCTTGAGGTGCGCAGTCAAATTGGTCGTATTACCACACGTTTTAACGTTAGTTTGACACATTTTGCATCGGCCACCAATTTGTGTCCTCACGAAATATTTCCAAGCAGAACTGCTTTTAAGTTTAGGTTGTTTAGATAACACAAAAAAAAATAATTAATACACATTGATTTGCATCGCTATAATAAGGACGTAATCACATAATGTTATGTGCAATTAGGCATAGCCAATTTTGCATTAAGCGAACTTCAAACTTTCTACCAGTTTCGTAGATTCCCATAAAATTAATTCTTCCTTTGTGTATACTTACTTATTTTGTGTGACTCATACGACACACGACTCTCCAATTATACGGATTATGAGCAATTGGAGAAAGGAGAAAAACATACAATACATGTACATTAGGTGTATGATCAATAATTCAGGATCTCGGGAATCAAGTGGTCAGGTTCATGCCAGTTTGACGATACTAGTTAAGGGATAATAAAAAGGAAGATAAAGAGTACCGAAAAAAGTACATTAAAGAAATAGCCAAAGCGAATTATTATTCAAAACTTCAAAAGCCGTTGTCGATCTATAAAATAAGCAAGTTTGGTAAAAGTTATGTAAATTACTTACTCTTTATGATTGTGAAGACGGCAAGCTAATAATCTTCTGTACACACGTGTATCACTGTTAATGGGTATCAAAAAAGAAAGAACAATGGAGGATTCTCAAGCACACTGTTGCACACGTGTATCACTGTTAATGGATGTCGAAAAAGAAAGAACAACGCAATGTCGCAATAAAACAATTATAAGAGGACTTACAAACCTCTCTAATAAGGTATTCTCAAGGGTGTACTCTTGTACTCTATCAGGAGACGCGGTAGCGTCTCCGGCCATGTTCAAAAATAGAAACTACAAGTAGACGCTACAAGTCTCTTATCCCGCACCCTTAAAGTCGACTTTTTGGGGGTACAGAACTATTAAAATATAAAAAATTTTGAAATGCATGTAGCATATTCTGAAAGGTGGCATCGCCACGAGTAAGTTAAGCCAAAAAAAAAAAAAATTCGGTCAAGCCGTTCTGGACATACAAACGGTCAAAAATTAATGTTTTTCATAAAAAATGAAGTAACGTCTTCTTCTCTGTCCGCAGTCATATGTACTTCTCTTCTCTCTTACCTTTCACTCACACCTCCCCCAACTTCCACTCACCCTCCCCTCCCCTCATTTCCCTTTCTCACCACGCCCCCCTTTCCTCCCCTCCCCTCCCCCTCTCTATTTTTTCATTTTTTTCGCTCTATCTCACACTTTTTCATCATCTTTCACCCCCTCTCACTCTCTCACACCCTCTCTGGTGTACTTACCATTTATTAAAAATTTTCAAAAAACACCCCTTGGGCGTGAAATTTAATATCTCAAAAACGGTACATCGCAAAAACACGGGACCTGTGTCGTTAATTAACATTTCCTATGGGGTTAATTTTATTGTTCATTAAAAATTTTCAAAAACCACTTCTTGGGGGAGAAATTTAATATCTCGGAAACGGTGCATCGCAAAAATACGGGACCAGTGTCGTTAATTAACATTTCTTGTGGGGTTGGTAAATATTCGGTTTTACAGACCACCCTTCAATGACCTTGACCTTGACATATGTTGTCAAGGTCATCCTCCTGAGTGACCTTCAAAAGGTTTTAGCCATCGCTCGTTTTTTATTAAAAAGTTATAAACAAAAAAAGATTTGAAAAATAGTGAATTTATCACAATTTATTATTTATTATCACAAAATTTATCACAATTTGATTCTGAAAAGTAAGTGACATGGTTCTTAAAGTGCATGTATAAAATGTAACAGTGTTTTGATAATGATTAATTTAAATATTTGCATTATCTCTCTCTCTCTCTCTCTCTCTCTCTCTCTGGGCAGGGTGACATATGTGATTGATATTTAACAGTACTACTAACTTATTGAATAGTCAGAGACAAGTTGTGTCGGATAAATCGGAATGTAAGTATTATTATTCCTAAGTGGATACTGAGAAACGCATCGAAGTTTTTTGAGAGCAGGCCGCCATGTTCTTTTTCCGAGTCATTAACAAATTAGTACTCTGGAATTACAAACAACTATTTTTCATTGTCCAGGCTTGTATAAATTTCAAATCAAACTTCAATAAACGACTTTTATATTTTGTGCACTAAGAATAACATATCACTTATGTACTTTCACTTAGAGTCAAATTTTAATCAATTTTACTTATATACACCTTATGTATGTATGTTCATTTTGAATTTGCACCTTGAATAACATATCAGTTATTTTTCGTGGTAATATATTATTAAATTTATTATATTATTTATTTTATTAATTTATTTAGTTAATATACACTTTATATATGTTCACTTTGAACTGACACCTTGTATAATATATCAGTTACTTTTCATGGTGATATATTATTAGATAATCATTTAAATTTGTAAAAATTCAAATTCTTGAGGGTTTATTTTTGAACATGGCCTTTTCATTTATGATTTTTTGGGATACTTTTATTCAATTCACACGTGCGTTCTGTTCGACGACTTCAAGACGAGAGAGCATTTCGGAAGCTTCTTCGCGATATTACTTTACAAAAGCGCTCCTATTGTTATCCTTTCAATTTACATATTTCGAATTTCAGCTGTACATAGCACGTTCTT
The DNA here is from genome assembly GCA_901521435.1 of Crematogaster levior. NCBI lineage: Eukaryota > Metazoa > Arthropoda > Insecta > Hymenoptera > Formicidae > Crematogaster > Crematogaster levior. Next base: position 256,087 of record CABEGB010000853.1, on the reverse strand, counting down.
CCTTAAGGTACAATTTTATGCGAGCGAAGAAAAGCTAGCGTTTACCTTCTCTCCATCAATTTTCGACAGAGATGGCTAAAATGGCTGCATCCAGCGAAGAAACGCTAAAAGTTCGACTGAGTCGAACTTTTAGCGAAACAACGTTGAGATCAAAGTGGGGTTGTAAATCAGGGTAATAAAGTTAAGATATATTAATGCTGCAAATGTTGCAAATTATAACTGCTGCAAAGCGAAAAGAATCATAATTAAACTACAGTATTATCACATTATTTACTCAGTTTTCTTGCTTTCTCATGCATGTTCCTATTTTATAAACTATATTTTATAATACTATTTTATAATACGTTGGCTTTCAAAAATTTATGGAAAGTAGAAGATGATAATAATTTATTTGGAAAAGTACAATTGTCTGGTACATTCTAATAAAATCTGTTTATTTTTATTTTATTTTATTTTATTTATTCCCTCGGAAATCTGTCGAGTGTTCTCAGTTTATTGCAAGTAAATAAAATGCCAACGAAAACACGCTCCATGAAAAAATTAGGCGAAAGCGAACAGCGTTTCGACCATAGAGATATTAGACTAGAGTGCGCAAAGACTACCGCTGCCTGTAAGTGGACGCGATAGAGGCTAATAGAGAGACGGATGCTGAATGTTCCCTCTGTCTCTTTCTAGCCGAACGCTGTGATTGGCTTGGGCGTAGCGTGTCGGCGGAACCTACGCGCGGAAGCCAATCACAGCGCTCGGCTAGAAAGAGACAGAGGGAACATTCGGCATCCATCTCTCTCTTAGCCTCTATCGCAGGATTCGGCCTCTTGCGCACTCTAGTCTAATATCTTTATGGTTTCGACACTGCTTTGCTTTGCGGTGGAGTGGGGATAAACGCTAGCTTTTCGCTCCATGAAAAGGTAAAGGTACAATTTCATACGAGCGAAGAAAAGCTAGCGTTTACCCCCACTCCATCAATTTTCGACAAGATGACTAAGGCTGGTATTCATAGTCAGATCTTATAATTAAGACCATCTTAAGTTCATCTTCAGATACTCCATAGCCAATGAACTGATTCGTACAGCATCTAAAGATAAACTTAAGACGATCTTAAATATAAGATCCGACTATGAATACCGGCCTAAGATGGCTGCATTCAGCGAAGAAACGCTTTGGAAATCGTGTGTCTCTGACAAGGGGAGGCCACGGAGTGTGGGTCACCGATTTTGATGCGCTTTGGCACAGACCTTCTTCATCGAAAACAAATGGACCCGTATTTTGCCGTTTGTCTAGATACCCCCCCGTTTTCGAAAAAATCGAGGTCAAAGGTCATGGCGTCGGATCAGTTTTGGACCAGGGGGGTTTTATAGATTTTTAAACAACAATCAATTTTTATTAATATATTTGGGGGTCGCAAACCTATATTTTTCGAGTTATAAAGGATTTTATGTGCACGCAGTGTACCGTAAATACCCGTAACTTTATCACCATTTTCAATTGAGCGCCGTGGTCGAGCGGTGAAGGCGTCGAACTCCCGTTCCCTGGACTCGTGTTCGATTCTTCGTGCTGCATTTTTTTTTTTTTTTATTTTAAATAGCATGAATATTTTATATTTATATATAAATTTTTATATATTAATGTATAAATACATAAAAATTATTACTTTTATATTATCATATATAATATTAATATTAATATTTTTTAAGATACTCTATATTTTATATTTATTATATTCGCTGTGCAGAAATAAATAACAACAATTAAATGCGCATTTATTTAGTTTTAGTATATATTTAGTATATATTTAGAAAATACACAAATCTACAATGTTTTGTTTGATCATTTAATGTTTCGTCAATTGTTTCATCAATGTTTCATCAGTTCGATGTGCTCACTCGTCATCTTCGGTTTTAAATTTCTCACATACGCTCGGGTGAAACTCATTGTAGAAGCATGTAAAGCATAATACCTTTTGGTACCATGCACAACACATGAAAGATACTACTACATGCACATTTTTTACTACATGCACATTTTTTACTTTTTTTCTGCAACGCTGACAGCGAGAAGCAAACTTGATAAAAGCAAAACTGACTAGCAAACTTGACTTTGCAATATTTACAATTCGTTAACAACATTTTTTAAAACTTCTTGATAACTTCTTGATAATTGATAATTTCTTACTATTATAATTGTTGAAATTTAATGTCCTTGGTGTAGTATCTTCGATATCGTAGATTTTTTTAAAATTTTTATTTCGTTGAAACAAATTTTCAAACTGTACTCTGCGATTTCTACTCATTTAATTGTTGTTATTTATTTCTGCACAGCGAATATAATAAATATAAAATATAGAGTATCTTAAAAAATATTAATATTAATATTATATATGATAATATAAAAGTAATAATTTTTATGTATTTATACATTAATATATAAAAATTTATATATAAATATAAAATATTCATGCTATTTAAAATAAAAAAAAAAAAAAATGCAGCACGAAGAATCGAACACGAGTCCAGGGAACGGGAGTTCGACGCCTTCACCGCTCGACCACGGCGCTCAATTGAAAATGGTGATAAAGTTACGGGTATTTACGGTACACTGCGTGCACATAAAATCCTTTATAACTCGAAAAATATAGGTTTGCGACCCCCAAATATATTAATAAAAATTGATTGTTGTTTAAAAATCTATAAAACCCCCCTGGTCCAAAACTGATCCGACGCCATGACCTTTGACCTCGATTTTTTCGAAAACGGGGGGGTATCTAGACAAACGGCAAAATACGGGTCCATTTGTTTTCGATGAAGAAGGTCTGTGCCAAAGCGCATCAAAATCGGTGACCCACACTCCGTGGCCTCCCCTTGTCAGAGACACACGATTTCCAAAGCGTTTCTTCGCTGAATGCAGCCATCTTAGTCATCTCTGTCAAAATCGCTGTATCGCTGTATAGTGTATGTGACGCGAACTATAGATTTTCAGTACTGGCAGTGAATATCGGAACGCAGCCAATAGGAGGCGAAAGCGAACAGCATTTTAACACTGCTTTGCTTTGCGGTGGAGTGGGGATAAACGCTAGCTTTTCTTCGCTCGCATGAAATTGTACCTTTATCGACTATCTTACAGTTTCTTAGGTCCGAATTTATAATCGTTTCTCAAATCTTGAGACGTAAGAATTTCTCAAATCTCAAGTTGTTTCTTTACATTGTGAGAGCTGATCTTGTCTACTTTATAATCTATGGTTCAAGCAGGGCCGGCGTAAGGGCGGGCGAGCGGGGCGGCCGCCCCGGGCGCCGTGTGCGGCCGGGCGCCGTGTGCAGCCGGGCGCCGCAAGAAGCAGTACTGTGTATGTGCGCTGCGCCAGTATTAATAATAATTTATCTCAATATTTTGTTATTCACTATTACAAATTGAATAAATAATTTATTATGTATACATATGTACACTCGCCGTCATTGATTTGTTCCGTGACCCCTTTCCGCGGGGCAAGGGGAATATGGATATGACAAATCAGGGGCGGTAAAACAGGGCCGCCGCTGGGTGGCGCCACGGATATTCTCCATCTTCTCCATATTCCCCTTGTCCCGCGGAAAGGGGTCACGGAACAAATCAATGACGGCGACTGTACATACTGTTTATATACATATATACATCTAAAAATTTTGACACTTTACTCGATGGTGCCCCCTTTGCTAGACTGGCGTGGTACACATACACGGTACTGCTTTTTGCGGCGCTCGGCCGCTAGCACGCGCGTGTGTGGGGGCGCGAGGGGGGCGCCATTTTAAGTCCTTGCCCCGGGCGTCATAAATCCTCAAACCGGCCCTGGGTTCAAGAGAGAAAAGGAAGGGCCACAGATATCTATACTATATACTAGATCGCTAACTTGCGTCAAATACATGGCCACAGAATTATGTACTAAATTTTCGCGCATGCGCAACGTTGGTAGACAGCACTCCACGTTTTGATTGGTTAACGTTATGTACAATATATATATGAAAACTGTGGGCTGTTTTGATATTTAGGATACGAGTATTGCCAGTTTATTATATATAATTATTTAAAAAATATTATTATATGGTTATGATTACCAACATGTATAATGTACTTACGACTTCAACATTCTTGTACATATAATTTCTTTTAATCATCTTTCTTCATCTTATAAACTTACAATTGAATAAAAGATATTTTTGAATAATATACAATCTTTTTTGTTTTTAATTAAAAAATTAATTATTTTAATTAAAAACCATCTTTAAAAATAAAATATATTAAAATATACTTACAAAAGGCATCTAATTAAAAATAAAGAAGATTAAAAAATATACAGTATAACATATATTTATTTAAAAAATATTTATACGTATTTATTTTTTACAAAATTAAAAATTTAATCAAAAGATAATGAAAAGATACAACTTTTAAGATAAAAATCTACATATTTAAAATAATTATTTAACTGTATATATATTAACAGTGTATATGCGATTCTTATCTAAAGTAATGATACAGTTTTTAAAAAATTTGAAGAAGACTTAACATCTTTACATATTTTTAAAATGTTTTGTATATATATATATATACACACATAAACACATATTATATGTAACGCATTTCACATAAAATCTACTAAATAAATCAAGATATATTTAAATAAAAAATAAATATTTATTAGTATACATATGTAAATAACAAACTTAGCTGATCTAGCTGACAGTAAAAAAAAAGTTATACTATACATTACTCTTTATAAAATAATATTTGCTTTGTTAATTGATGTCTTTTTCGTATAGGTTTTAAGATCTCTTGTAAATAAAACTTACAATAAGTGTGGAGTCTAATTTTAATAAATCTAGAACTTATTGCAATTATAAGACTAATTTTATGTGGCATATCCAAAATACCAATATTATCACATTCTAAGTTCGGAAATATGGACAAATCAAGAGCTAAATTATTTTTAACTTTATTTACAACTATTAAATCTAAATGTTTAATAGATAGTTCTGTAAAACCGTCGGTTACAATATCTAATTGTCTTTCTGTTTCCATACAAATTTTATAAACAGAAATAGATGGTCTAATTAAACCACCATTATTCGAAAAATCTAAAAATTTTGCAAATGTTTCACAATTTGCATAATTATGTTTATTATCAGGTTTTTTTAAACTAAGTACACATGTATAACAATTAATATTTAATTTTTTTACTATATATCCGCTTAAGTAGTACATAATATATTCATTTACTTTTTTTAATAATGAATGAGGAGGTACGAGGGCTGTCTGAAAAGTTTCCAACCTAACAAAGATACAAGACATTTTTTCTTCAAATTTATTTTTATTTCTCTACATAGTCTCCTTGTAAGTCTATACACTTCTCCCAGCGATGCTCCCATTTCTTCAACCCGTCCAAATAGTACTCGGCGTCTATCTCTGCAAAATAGTTGTTTACAAAGGTGATGGCCTCTTCATTCGACGAAAATCTCTGTCCTCCGAGCACAACTTTTAGCTTAACAAAAAAAAAGTCGCTTGGGGCTAGATCTGGTGAGTAAGGAGGGTGGTCGAGCAGTTCAAACCGTAATTCATGAATTTTCGTCATGGCAACCGCTGAGGTGTGAGACGGCGCATTGTCTTGGTGGAGCAAGATTTTTTTTCTACAAATGTGGCCGTTTTTCCGCAATTTCTGTCTTTAGTTTGTCAAGTAATGATGCGTAGTATGTTCCTGTAATGGTTTTCTCTTTTTGAAGATAATCGATTAAGATAACTCCACGACTGTCCCAGAAAACAGTCGCCATCACTTTCCCAGCCGAAGGAACAACCTTTGCCTTTTTTGGAGCCGATTCCCCCTTGGCAGTCCACTGTTTTGACTGGATTTTTGATTCTGGAGTGTAATGGTGTATCCAAGTTTCATCAACAGTAATTAGCCGGCGCCAAAACTCTGATTTATTGCGCCTAAACTGCGCCAACAGAGCGTTGGAAATGTTCATTCGAACACGTTTCCGGTCCAAAGTGAGCAAACGCGGCACCCAACGCGCGGACAGCTTTCTCATGCCTAAATCTTGCCTAAATCTTGATTTAATATGTGACAAACACGTTCTTTGGACATATTCATAGCCTCTCCTATCTCTCTAACTTTAATTCGACAGTTGTCTAGCACCATTTGGTGAACTTGAGCGATGTTATCGTCAGTGGTTGCAGTTTTTGGACGTCCCGAACGTTCATCGTCAACCAAGGGTTGGTACGGCCACGTTTAAACTCAGCTGCCCAAAATTTTACGGTGGTAAATGATGGTGCCCCCGTACACAACGTCCAACTCGTTTTTGATTTGCGTAGGCGTATTGCCTTTCAAAAATAAATATTTAATGACAGCTCGATACTCGATTTTTTCCATTTTTTCAAAAAACATCGACTCACTCAAACGATTGTCAAACAACAATTACGCGTCCAAAATGGCTGAAATTTTGGTGTGTACTTTTTAATGCATGCGCAAATACACTCCCCCACTTTTGTTGACGAGTGCTGTCATCTTCATGTTGAGGTCGGAAACTTTTCAGACAGCCCTCGTATTGAACCACGAATATATTCAGCTTCGCTTTCATACAAGTTATTATCAAAATCATCGCATATAGATTCTTTCTTTTTTTTCCATTGAAATTGAAATATGGGACCTGTTGAATTTGTATCAAATTCAATGCAGTTAGCATTTGTAGAATGTTTAATATCGTTGCGTAGTAGTAATTGTCGCATAGCATTTTTAAACTGAAATACGTTGGGATTATTATTGTGGTCATGACGACTTCTTATTTTCGAAAATAATAATTCAACGTGATCCTGCGAAAATTTGTAAGTTAATATGTATTTATAAGATTTATTTTCATTAAACAAATCTTCAGCCACATCTAAAACCGATTTAGCAGCTATGGCAAAACCATAAACAAAAGTTTTTCTCCCACTATTATATAATGGTTTTCCTTCTTTAGTTTGTAAGGAAAATAAATATTCTGTATATTGTTGAACCATATTTCTCCAGTATGGTATATCATTTTGAAAAATTGGTTTTTTAAATCCTTTTCCAAAAGGATTTCTTGAATTTAAAAAATCAAATAATTTATCAATTATTCGAATAAATTTTATTGTATTATCACTATCTTTAAACTCAGAAAATTCTTTTTCTTTGAGAAACATAATTGCATTTGCCACAGACGAACTTAAAGTATGAGTTGCGTACTTTACTTTCATTTTATTTTGTCTCCAATGTACACATTGACTACTTAACCGATTTTTAAGTTTAAAAGTTATTTTATTTTGTAAAGAATGTAGTTCAGTTATATACTGCTATTTGATAAAACCTTCATTGTCAATTTTAAATTCTTTATAATCAGCGATGGCGTTTCGCGCTAATTTCATCATGTGGCATGGATCTAGTAACACTCGTACATTATACTTCATTGAAACATGAGAAAAAAAATTTTTTATATTTTTAAAGTCTTTATCAAAAATATTTGCACCTAAAATTTTTAGAGCATTACAATTACTACTGTCGCCATCACATGTAATTGCTTGTATTCTTAATCCTGCTTCTGCAGTTAATATAAGAGCAGTTTTTATTAATTCCGCGAGTATCATTGCACACATAGCATGTTTAAAAAAGTAAGCGATAGGCCACTTCCATATACCTTTTAAAGAAATCAACAGAAAAACTAATGCTTCTGTAGCTTCTGTATCTTTATTTTCAAAAGTAACATTATTACCGTAATCACAAAACCCGATAAATTTATGGTCCTTCTTATCCCATAATAGTTGCTGTCGTATAGCCATGCTATCAAATACCAGACAACAGTCTTTATCTTCATCATTCAAGTCTTTTAAATCAAGTAAAATTTGTGATTGAAAACCTGGTTCCAAGTCAACAACAAAAGTCCAGTTTCTTATAGAAGATGCATGAAGTAATTTAAATATTGTCCTGCGGAAATAAAAACATTAATAAGCAAAAAATGTTAGATAAAAAATCAAATCAAATCCTCAGTAATTGAAAAACTTACTTTTCATATAACAGCTAAAATAAATATATACATATAAAAATATGTAAAACAAAAAATCTGTAGTACATATATAATTGTAGTGTTGTGTAGTAGCATAATTGTAGTTGTATTTTTAGTAAATTTAACATCACACAACTATTTACAACTTGACTTCCGTTTTCGGAGCGACAGAGTATAGAAGTGGTTGGGTCAGCGTTGAGTAATAGAGGCAGTGAGCGAGTGGAAAGTGTGCGGAGGAGAAGTGGAGTGTGCGGAGAGGTGGAGTGGCAGGAGTGGAGAGGTGGAGTGTATGGGGAGAGCGTATGGTGAAGGGCAGAAAGGGATAGAGCGTTAGGAAGTGGGCGAGAGGCATAGAGGTTAGAGCGTGGCAACGTACGAGAACGGACGCGGAACGCGGTAATATAGAGAGGAGACCGAGAGTCGAGAGGGGATAAAGGCGCGTTCGTACGAGCAGAGAATCGCGGACCAATAGGACGGAGGCGGTGTATAGAGGCAGGAAGGATGGAGGAAGGCAATATAGATGAGACGGAGAGGCAGCTGTTGGAAGGTATTAAGGGAGGGAAAATGATAGAAGTGTTAAATAAGGGTAGAGAAAGGAGCGGAAGCGAGGGGGTGCTGGAAATGTGGAAAAGGAAAAGGGAAGTAACGGGTGGACAGGAGAGAATAGGAAAGGGGGGAAGAGAGGAAAAGGAGCAGCTGTTTAAAAGAAGTAGGAAAACGCCGAGATCGCCGTCGGTAGAGGGGGGGGTAGGAAGGGAGGCAGAGAAGTCCACGATGATGGGAGAGTTGAGGGAGTGGATGGAGGATTGTAGTAGGAAATGGGGAAGGATGGAGGAGAGTCTAAAGGGAATAGAGAGAGAGTTAGAAGGAATGAGGGAAAGAGAGGAGAGGTGGAGGGAGGAAAGGGATAGAATGGAAAAAAGGATAGAGGAGCTGGAGAAAAAATGGGAAAGAGGGATAAAGATTGAGGAAGGGGGAAAGGGGTTGAAGGAACTAGAGGGAAGGGTTAATAAGTTAGAAGGGAAGGAAAAGGGAAAAGAGGAAGGGGGAGGGGGACGAGAGATGGAGGAGAGAATAAAGAAAGTAGAGATGATGTGGGACAGAAGGGAGAGGCAGGAAAGAAGAAGAAACATTGTAGTAAAGGGATACAGGGGGGAGGGAAAGGAGGTAAACAGTAAGATAGGGGAGATATTTAAAAAAATAAAGGCAGAAGTGGAGATTGAAGAGATTAGGGTGATTAAGACGGGAAAGGAGGCATGGGGGGGAATGGCGATAGTGAGTTTGAAATCAGAGAAAGACAAAAGGGAGGTTATGAGTAAGAAGGGAGGGCTAAGGGGGGAAAAAGTCTGGATTGAGGAGGATCTAACATGGAAGGAGAGACAGGCTAGATGGAAATTGAGGGAGGTGGCTAAGGCAGAAGAGAGAAAAGGTGCGAAGGTGGCTATAGGAAACAGTAGAGTAATGATCGATGGGGAATGGTGGTTCTGGGATGAGGAGGGAGGGACGTTGAGGGATAGAATGGGTAGAAAAAGAAGTAGCGGAGGGGAAAAAAACTCGGGGGAAGGGGGGAAAAGGGGGCAGACAGAGACGGACAAGAGGAAGTGAAGATAGTGGAGGAATTGGGCAGAGGGGGGGGAAAGGAGATGGAGGGAAGGGGGAAGAGAGTATGGGAGGGAAAAAGGATCGGTAGGGAGGAGGGACAACATAGAGAGCGAAATAAAAATGGAGAAGGGAGAAGTTTAAGAATAGCTTTTTGGAATGTAGCAGGGTTAGAGGGTAAGGATAGGGGTTTTTGGAAGGGGATTATGGATTGGGACGTGTTAGTTTTTGTGGAAACGTGGTTAGAAAAAAAGGGATGGGATAGGGTAAGGGGCAAGCTACCAAGAGAGTTTAGATGGGAGGTGCAAATAGCTAAAAGAAGGAATAAGAAGGGAAGAGCAATGGGGGGGATGTTAGTAGGTGTAAGGAAGGGGATTGAGACGGAAGAAGAGAGGGGGCAAGAGGAAGTAGAAGGGATAATGACAAAAGTGATTAGAATAGGGGGAGAGAAGTGGAGGGTTATAGGGGTATATGTCAATGGAGATGTAGAGGGAAAATGGGAAAAAATAAAAAACTGGGCGGAGGAGAAGAGAGGTGGAACTAGGACGATACTGGGGGGGGATTTTAACGCCAGAACAGGAGAATTGGGAGGGTGGTGGGAGGGGAGAGATGAAAAAGGAGAAGAAGAGGGGAGAAAATCAAAAGACAAAAAGATAAATAAAGAGGGAAGAGTGTTAATAGAGAAGTTGGAGGGGGTGGGTTGGCTCATCTTTAACGGATGTGGGAAGGGAGATGAAGAAGGAATGTGGACATACGCAGGGGCAAGAGGGGAGTCTGTTTTAGACTATGTGATAGGAGATAGGGAAGTGTGGGACAGTGTGGTAAGGTTAGAAGTGGAGGATGGAATCAGACCATTTTCCGATTGTAGTATCAATAAAGGACGGAGGAAAAGTTAGCGGTCCGAGAATAGAGAAAGCAAAGAGGAGGTGGATGTGGTCAGAAGAGGGAAAAGAGATGTTTAGGGATAAAATGGGGAGAGTATGGGAGGAGAAAGGAACTGAGGGAGGAATGGAATGGGAGACAATGAAGAAGGAAATCCAAGGGATATTGCAAGAGGGACAAGCGTTGGAGGGAGAAGAAAAAAGAAGAGGGTGGTGGGACGCTGAGTGTAGAGAGGTCAAGAAAAGGGTAAGGAAGGAGTTGAGAGAATGGAGGAAGGGGAGGGGAGGGGGGGATAGTTATAAGGCAGTTAAAAGGGAGTACAAAGAGTTATGTGAAAGGAAAAGAAGGGAAGAAAGTGAGAGATGGACAGAACTGGCGAAAAATGCAAAGACGGAGGGACAAGTATGGACGATAATAAATAGAGAAAGGAATAGAAGAAGAATTATTGATGGAGGGATCAAAATAGAGGAATGGGTGGAGTATTTTAAGAGGTTACTAGGGGGGGTAGAAGGGAAAGTGGTGAGAGGCTGCAGAGAAGAGAGAGGGGAGGATTCGGAGACCGAAATTTCACGGAGCGAAATAGTAAAGGCTCTGGGAAGGATAAAAGACGGTAAAGCGGTGGGAGGGGATGGGATTCCAGGAGAGGTATGGAAATACGGAGGGGAAAGGATGGAAGTTTACGTATGGGAAGTGTGTAACAGGATATGGAGAGGAGAGGATTGGATAGAAGAATGGAGTGAGGGAATAATTGTCCCGATAAAGAAGAAGGGGGAGGGAAATAAGGTGGGGGATTACAGGGGGGTAACTCAGTCACTGTATAAAGTTTATGCCACGGTGTTAGGAAGGAGACTAGAGGAGGAGCTGGAAGAGAAGGAAGTGATACCGCAAAATCAGACGGGGTTCAGGAAAGGAATGGGGACAATAGACAACGTGTACGTATTGAATTATTTGGTTAACAGGCAGCTGAGCAGGGAGAAGGGGAAGTTGGTAGCGTTTTTCATAGATCTAAAGGCCGCATTCGACTCAGTGGACAGAGAGGTGTTGGAAAGGACGTTAAGGGAGAGAGGGGTTAGAGAGGGGTTAGTAAGGAGGTGCGGGGATTTGATGAGAGAGACGAGGAATAGGGTGAGGAGTGGGGATGAAATGAGTGAGGTGTTCTGGACAAGCAGGGGGGTAAGACAGGGATGTCCATTGAGTCCGAAATTATTTAATATCTTAACAGCAGACTTGGAGGAGTATATGAGGAAGGGGAGATGGGGGGGAGTGAAAATAAAGGGGGAGAAGGTATATTCTTTAGCGTATGCGGACGACATGGTGTTGCTGGCAGAAGAGGAAGAGGGAATGAGGGCAATGGTGGCAAGGTTGGAGAGATATGTAAGGGAGAAGGGGTTGGTGGTAAATGTGGGAAAATCTAAAATAATGAGGTTTGGGAAAGGAGGGGGAAGAAGAAGGAAGGTTAAGTGGAGATGGGAAGGGATGGAGATAGAAGAAGTGAGCAAATTTAATTACCTAGGATATGTTTTTCAAAGGAATGGTAGACAAGAAGAACAGTTAAGGGATAGGGAGAGGAGGGCAATGGCGATGATGGGTCAAGTATGGGGGATAGGAAAGAGAAAATTTGGAGGGGATTGGGGGAAAAGGATATGGATGTTTGATGCATTGGTGTGGGCGGTGATGGCATATGGGGTTGAAATCTGGGGATGGAAGGAGAGAGAGAGGATGGAGAGAGTGCAGGAAAAATATTTAAAGTGGATGATGGGGGTAAGCTGGAAGACGCCGGGGTACTTGATAAGGGAGGAACTGTGGAGGGATAAGATAAGGACGAGAGCGGGCAGAAGAGCATGGAGGTATGAGGAAAGGTTGTCGGAAGGGAGAGGGAGTGAATTAGCAAGGAGATGCTGGGAGGAGATAAGGGAAAGGGCAAAAAGGAGAAAGAAGATGTCGGAATGGGAACTAGAAAGAAAAACCTTTTTTGAGGACAGAGGGATGGACTTAGGAGAAATGGAGAGAGAGAGAGAAAAAGGGGGGTTCGATTTCTGCATAGGAGAGGAAAGGGATAGAGTGAGGCAACGAGAAGAAAGATGGGAAAGGATTAGGGGGTCGAGGGGAAACAGGTGGTACCAAAGAGTGAAGAAAGAAGGATTACCGGGATATCTGAAGAAGGGGTGGGGGGAGAATAGATGGAAGAGGATAGCAAGGTACAGGCTAGGAGAGGGAGTAAGAGAGAGGAATTACTGGGAGAGAGAGGAGGAGAGAATATGCAGAATGTGCGGTATGGAGGAGGAGACTTGGGAGCACGTTTGGGAAGAATGTGGAAGTTGGGGGGCGGAGGGGAGTTGGGAGGAGATGATAGAGAAGGTATTGGGAGAGAATGGAGAGGGGGAAGACTGGATAAGGAGGTTAGAGGGGTTCAGAGAGGGTAGTATTTTGGAGGAAGAGGGGAGAGAGAGAGAGAGAGAGAGAGAGAGAGAGGGAGAGAGAGAGAGAGAGAGAGAAGGAGAGAGTGAGTATGTATGTGAATGGGTATGGTTGTAAGGGAGAGAAAGAGGGGCCTGTGACTGTAATGACAATAATGAATTCGAGTAAAGATTGGTATTGATATCAAAGTTGCGACGAAAGCGGAGGTCCCGGGTGTGCGTATGTGTGTATGTATATAGAATTAGTGGTAAGATAGTCATAAGGTAATGATAAATTAGATGTAAGTTAGAATAAGATACTGGAGATTGTACAGGATTGTAACCCTAAGGGGAGCAAATAAAGTTATCTAACTATTTACAACTTATAATGCATGTGTGTTATGTATAAAACATACACTTTTATATCAAACACAATAAAGATACGATTAATTCATGCAGAAATTTGTAGACATTAAGAAAGTATCACAAACTCATGCTCAAATTTATTGAGAAGGTTAAATTATTAAGAAAGATTGTAATGTTAAAATCAGTATTTATTATAAAAATTAACATTGCTCATGCATTAATGCAAAAGATTTTTAGTTACTGAGAAATTTGATTAAAGAGTGTATTCTCTAAATACTGTACGCTGTATTTCTATAATCTATTGTTGGAGATTTGAATCTCGCGGTCAACGTTGCGCCTGGAGTCGCCTACACGGCGTTTAGTACTTTTAACATTCTATGTGTGGAGACACTGTCTCGTCAACGGTCTCATTCTCTCTCGGCGCCATTATTAAGTCGCGGTAGCACGTCTCCTTCTCTGTATCCGTTTATATGGTTATCGAATGTTTAATTAAGAATACACTTCTCGTATAAAAGACAATAATCGGCTATCGTTATTCCCACTCGCCCTCAACAGATTATGGGCCCAGAGAATAATTCGAGTAGTTAAAAGTCGAAGTGAAGTGAAACACTCAGTGCGCCGAAAAATCATCGAAAGGGTAGCCATCTTTCCTCATCGAGTCGAAGAAAGCAAAAATGGCCATATCCGGTGTCACAAGGATTGACGCTCTAAATCGAGAAAATTATGACACCTGGAAAATGCACATGGAAGCGCTCCTAATAAAAAATGACGCCTGGAGATACGTCTCTGGCACAAAGATTAAACCGGAGGTAATACCAAATGACAATGCGAGTAGAGCAGCGTACGACGTCTGGATGACAAATGACCGGAAAGCAAGATCCGACATTATTTTATCGATAAGCTCCACCGAGCTTAAACAAATCAAGGGATGCGAAACTTCCCGGGATGTATGGCTACGTCTTGAAGAGATCTACCAATCTAAAGGACCCGCACAAAAGGCCACGTTATTGAAACAACTGATCCTTACACGGATGCAGAAGGACGACGACGTGCGCGAACATCTACGAAAATTCTTTGACGCGGTCGACAAACTCGCTGAAATGGAAGTGGAGATAAACACGGATCTTCTCGCGATCCTATTGTTATACAGCCTTCCGTCGACGTTCGACAACTTTCGCTGTGCGATAGAGTCCAAAGACAAATTACCTAGCCCGGAGACTCTACGAGTAAAAATTATTGAAGAGAGCGACGCACGGAAACATGATACGCAAGGAGACATCTCGAACGCGATGGTCGCACATAAACGCTTCGACAAGCAGAGCAGAACACAAAGAAAGAAAAACGGATTGCCGGTTAAAGACAACACGAACACAACAAAGATAAAGTGTTACCGATGCAAGAAAATCGGTCACAAGGGATCTGAGTGCCGGAAATTTCGTGAAAAAAATGAACATAGTGCACAAAGCGCGGAGCATCATTTGTTTTATGGCGTACCCAAAACGCAAGCATATAAAAACAATAAATACTCGCTTGAACTGACCGCCGCGTACGCGAATCAGGATACCGTTTGGTGTTTAGATAGTGGTTGTTCATCCCATTTAAGTAAAAATATTGATCTAAATAATACCTGTAGCGTCGAGTCGGGAAAGTTACATTTAGCGAATAACGCTTTGACGGATATAAAGGCTCGCGGAAATGTGCACATTCAAGTAAGTCTTGGACCAAAGACTAAAAGAATCGAATTAGCCGACGCGCTGCACGTTCCCGATTTACGTACCAATCTCATGTCGGTCGGTAAGATTACCGACAAAGGTTATCGCGTGATTTTCGAGAAAGACTCGGCGGAAATTATTGATGATCACGGCGAAACTATACTAATCGCGAATCGGATTTTGACGGACTATACTACATTAAGACGGAAAGAACGAACGCACGCATCGCAAGCTTATACACAAAGAAGCAGGAATCAAATTTAGAGTCATCGAGTTTATGGCATCGCAGAATGGGACACTTAAACATGAAGGATTTAGTCTTAGCTTCACAAAGGAAAACGATAGAAGGCCTTGGCGTCATCGAGCCAAAAGGGGATATCACTTGCGAAGTATGCATTCAAGGTAAAATGTCGCGCCGCGTTTCCTAAGCACTTCGAGCAAAGTACCAAAATATTGGACCTGGTTCACTCTGACGTATGCGGCCCGATGCGCACCGAATTCCATGGGAGAGCTAAATATTTTGTCACATTCATTGACGACCATTCCGGCTGGTGCGAGGTGCGATTCCTGAATAAAAAGAATGAGGTATTTGCCGAGTTCAAAAAGGTAAGGGCATTGTTCGAAAAACAGACAGGTGAGTCTTTAAAATGTCTACAAAGCGACAATGGAACCGAGTACTTAAATAACGCATTTAATGATTTCATGAATACTAACGGCATTCGACGACGATTAACCGTAGCCAACAACCCTGAGCAAAATGGGAGGGCAGAACGTCGCAACAGAACCCTGTTAGAAATGGCAAAGTGTCTACTCATTCAGTCCGGGCTGCCAAATTCTTTTTGGGCTGAGGCGATTATGACCGCAAACTTCATCAGAAACAGATGCCCCTCCAAGTCACTCGATGGTAAGACTCCCTACGAGATGTGGCACGGAAAAAGGCCGAGAGTGGATTTCTTCAGAGAATTTGGATGCAAAGTTTACGTCCTCGATCGAATCTCTCACAAGGATAAATTCGACTCCAAAACGAAAAGCGGGATCTTTCTAGGATATTCAGATCAATCGAAGGGATATCGCATATGGATCCCCGAAGAACGAAAAGTCGAAATAGCCAGAGATGTAAAATTCATGGAGGATATATCGCCCCTGACACCCACGTCTTCAAAATCACAACCGTTAGAGATACAGAGCGACACACCGAAGATCGACGTTCCTTTAATTAAGGCAATTCCAGAAGACGGTGACATCGAAGAAGAAGAAGATATAGCATTATCCGACATAGATGATAACGACGATGAGAACACCGAGGAACCATGCACCGACCAAAGGGTAATGAAAAGAGGTCCCGACAGGCCACAGAAGATCAAAACTCTCGAAGCAGTACTGCATTGCTGAAGCGAACTGCGGTCAAGAAGCGTTCTTAGCCGAAATCCCCATCGATCAGGCAATCACGGGTCCTCATTCTCACGAATGGTACGATGCGATAGGATCTGAAATAAGAAATCTCATTGAGAATGATACATGGAAAATTGTGAATCGCCCCGCAGACCGTAAAGTGATCGGAAGCAGAATCGTATTGCGTAACAAGTATGGAGCGGACGGATCGCTGGAACGAAGAAAGGCAAGAGTCGTCGCCCGTGGTTTTTCTCAACGTCCGGGAATCGACTTCGGCGAGACCTTCGCCCCAGTAGCTCGACTAAGTTCAGTACGCATCGCAACGGCTATTGCATCGGAGTATAACATGATTATACGTCAGTTTGATGTAACAGCTGCTTATCTCAACGGTCATATAGACGAAGAAATATTTATAGAGATCCCTGAGATGACAGAGGAAGCTTTGAAACAGATCATCCGCACAGAACGAAGAAACAGCGTAATCGAAAAGAAAGCTAGAAAAATGCTCGAAGACATAGAAAGCGGAAACAAAGTATGTCAACTGAACAGAGCACTCTACGGGCTCAAGCAATCCGGACGCCAATAGCACAAGAGGCTAAATCAAGAGCTGCGAAACTTAGGATTCACGCCTTTAAATTCAGACCCCTGCGTGTATTCGTCAAATCAAGGGGGAGCCCTTACGCTTGTCGTTGCCTATGTCGACGACATTTTGATCATCTCGAAGAACAGGAGCGACATCAAGAAAATCGGAGAAAACCTCTCAAAGATTTTTAACATACGCGATCTGGGCGACGTGAAATGCTGTCTCGGCATAGAATTTATACGTCACGAAGACGGATACTCCATCCATCAGAGAGGATTTATCCTGGACGTTCTGACGCGCTTCGGAATGACCGAATGCAAAGCCATTACAACTCCCATGAACGTCAGTACAAAATTGAGTCGAAGTAAGTCTTCGGACGACAAAGAAGATAATAAGGTACCCTACCGTGAGTTTATAGGATCTCTGATGTATATAGCCATGGGTACAAGGCCAGACATCGCTCGTGCGGTAAGTTATTTAAGCTGTTACAATGATTGTCACAAACACGCTCATTGGGTTGCAGCCAAGCGCGTGCTGCGTTACTTGAAGATTACACAATCACCACTCTAGATTACACAATCAACTACAAATCGACTGGCGGACAACCTATCACCGGATTCGTCGATGCTGACTGGGGAAGCTGCCCAGATGATTGTAGATCGTATACAGGATACGCTTTCCTTCTCACCGGTGGCTGCATCATCTGGGAGTCCAGAAAGCAGAGAACGGTAGCGCTATCGTCAACGGAGGCTGAATATATGGGAATCAGCGATGCCTTCAAGGAAGCCCTATATCTACGAAAATTCCTGGTAGAGCTTGGATTGGAGTTCCTAGGAAACATCACCGTCATGTGCGACAACATCGGAGCTTAGAAGATTGCGACAAATCCCGTGTTTCATTCCCGTACGAAACATATAGACATTAGACATCACTTTGTGCGGGAAACGTTGAATTCGGGATATGTCAACATAGTGCATGTCTTCACAGATGACATGGCTGCTGACGTACTAACTAAAGGTCTGCCTAGTAACAAACATAATAAATGCGTAAAATTATTGGGGATGAGTCAACTCCGTGCTTAACGAGGGGGAGTGTTGGAGATTTCGCGGTCAACGTTGCGCTTGGAGTCGCCTACACGGCGTTTAGTACTTTTAACATTCTACGTGTGGAGACACTGTCTCGTCAACGGTCTCATTCTCTCTCGGCGCCATTATTAAGTCGCGGTAGCACGTCTCCTTTTCTGTATCCGTTTATATGGTTATCGAGTGTTTAATTAAGAATACACTTCTCGTATAAAAGACAATAATCGGCTATCGTTATTCCCACTCGCCCTCAATATCTATGTAGCACTGTAAAGCAAGAAAGACCGAAGAATGAAAAGGAGAAAGAGCTAAAGAGCTACAGAGCTACAGAGCTTAATAGAACAACAATCTTACAGAATACACTCCTAAGTCAGGTGAAATAGTCTACATTAATTGTTATTCAATTCCATCTCATAGACGTATTAAATATATTATACCCCACACAGCACAGATCACTGCAGTTATATTGCGGCAATATTCGATGCAACAAAGTAACATTGCGGCAATATAACTGCAATGTTTGTGTTGTATGGATATATTTGATTCCAAAATAGAAAATCTATATTTAACATAAATCATAGATTTTTAGTAATGGCAGTGAATAACAAAATGCAGTAAGAATAAAAATATAGAATATAGTACAAGCAAAATGCATGCTAACCTACAGTACTCATATGCTTTAGGAGAATGATAGTGCATGGTCACAGCAAACTTTTTTACCTCCTCGGAATAACGTCGGCCTTGACAAGATTTATTCTTATTTTTCTTTTCATTTTGCAGTAAAGGAACAAGTAAATCACCAAACTCATTACTTAATTTTAGAGCATCGTTATCTGCTAAAATATTTTTATTTTGTAAAATTTTAAATAATGTTTTTAAATTCTTAATATTTCTCTCTTTACGTTTCGTATTTTTGATTAAAGTTTTATTGTGCTTCATCTTTAATTTCAAGCTTTTTTTAAATGCAGCTTCTTTATGCTTAATAATGGTCTTAAACATGTTTGCTTGTCGCTCTAATCGTTCTTCCTGTAATATTTCTAAGTTTATTATTTTTTGTTGTAACATTTCATTTTTTACAGATAACTTCTCACAATTTGAACCTGTAACATATTAAAAATAATTAAATAGTTAATAAATATATATATATATATATGTGTGTGTACATTAAAAAATTATTTTTCAAAACAGTCGAAGTAGGCGTGAGACTCTGGTTTGTTTTGTCACTGATTTTATTGTGAACTGTTCGAAGCCCCGGTGCGGGAGGCGGTATCCTGGGGCTGCCAGGAGGAAGCCAGGAGCCGGTGGAAGTCGTGCGCCCGACACGACGGTTGCACTCCGGGTGCGCCCGGATTGAGGCACGGGTGCTCCCGTGTCTCCGTGCGGAGCGGGTTACTGGTCGGGACGGAAACCGGCCTGGGTGCGCCCAGGACGGCGGTTGCACTCCGGGTGCGCCCGGATTGAGGCACGGGTGCGCCCGTGTCTCCGTGCGGAAAGATCGGGTGCTCCCGATCTGGAGGATTCGTAGTGAGAAAGCCAGGTCAAGTCAGGAAGAGGATCGGGATAGGACTGGTGTCTCGGTCCTCGCTTGACGCGCTTTTATACCCACTCCGGAGTGGGTAGCCGGGTGGGGAATCACGCGCGTGGGTCATGTCGCGTAAGGTACGCTGGCTGGCGTCGGCCGCGTGCCCGCGGCATGCGGATCGGTTGGAGAGAGGCTAGTGGCGAATCGCCACATCACTTATATTATTTTGTTAATTAATGTATGTAATATATATTTTGTAAACTTTTAATAAATAATCAATAAAAATTTCATACTTAAAATAATATTACTCACATTCGTTGATTTTATCTACTTTATCATGTAATGTTTTAATAATATTTTTATGAATATATTGTGTTGGAAATACATCAGGTTTCAGATATTTTTTCTTTACAGACTTTGTATGACTAAAATAATCATTATTTATAAAATGTAAACTACATATTCGTGCATTTGAATATGAAACCAAATTATCATTTCCAGCAGCCGCAATCCAATATTTTAAAACATTTTTATTTTCAAGTGGAAATCTAAAATTATATTATTAGAATATATACCTATGATTTTCTGAAAATATGCATTATATAAAAAGTAATAGTATAACCATAAGAAATACTGTACATTTATATAGTTAAAACAAATTAAGCCTTAGGATGTATGTATAATAAAAGTCATACACAGACATTGTAAAGTCTAAACTATTGATTACTTTGATTACTTTATATAGTAAAGCTTAATTGATTATAATAGATTATACTTACCTATGAAATGTTATTTGGGAATGTTTTTTCCAAACACTTTTGCATCCTGTAACACTACAAACTGTAGGCATTGTGGAAAATATTTTATAATTATTAGTCTTCAAAATATTGAATCACTATAGAGAGGTTATTACACCAGTATAATTTTTACATCAGCTGTTGTCATCAGGTATCTACCATATTGCTTTTCTACCAACGTCGCGCATGCGTGACCACCATATTACATAGTTTTCGGGTACCAATTTTATATACAAAATCAATGGGAGTTAGCGATCTAGTATATAGTATAGATATCTGTGGGAAGGGCACATAAAATCTTATGTACTCTTCCTTTTTTCTCTTGAACCATAGATTATAAAGTAGACAAGATCAGCTCTCACAATGTAAAGAAACAACTTGAGATTTGAAAAATTCTTACGTCTCAAGATTTAAGAAACGACTATAAATTCGAACCTTACACAATGGAGGATTCTCAAGCACACTGTTGCCAGCAGCCAGAATCGCGCCAATCGCCATATTGAAAATCGCTAGATAACTGATTGATTAAGTTTCAAAACGAATGTCCAATGATATTGCATTTTATGGCTACGTTCCAGTGTGCAAATAACATTTAATCCTTGTTCACCGAATGTTAAACAAGGATGAAATGCCATTTGCAGTACTCGCAGTGAATAACAGTGTTACGTCCCGCGGTTCAAGATAAGATAAAATAAGATAAAATAAGATGAATTCTATGTTAATGGAAATAGGAAGTAATGAGTCTTGAATTGAAAACTGATCCGCGGTTCGCAATATTTTTTCCTTCACAGGTGCTACCTCGGTGTACCTGCGGAGATGTTCTCCTTTGTTGTTTTCGGTCAACCCGCTTACACAGGCTTTACCGGGGATTGGCGAGAGCTGTCGTCACAGAGGGTTAAGTGAGACAAATGGAAATAACTGATTTATGGCAATTCGAAAACTCAAGAGTACGTTATTAAACAAGGATAATAGCAGTATTAACAAAATTACATGAAATATTCAGATTAAAGACATCTGTATAAAATGTTCAATAAGTATATGAAATATTCAATCAATAAACAATAAGCACATGAAATATTCGATTCAATAAAAGGGTTAACAATAATAATTGACACAGGGTAATTATAAAATATTTTATTTCTTCAGGCAGAGACAAGTTGCTAGCGCAAAAGTAAAAGAAAAAACGAGAGATACTAATAGAAATAAAATTATCGAATAAAACAAATGAACAGTTATAATAATAAAGGAAAGCTTTTGTTGAAGATAGAAGTACATGAATTTAAAATGTTGATTTAATTATTCGAGAGGCTTAATTATTGTGACTGAGAGGAAAATTCAGGATAGTTACTCTGAAAGGATTATTATTATAGGAAAGGTGACGGCCTCAGGCTCACGCCACCCGGTCGAAATCCACGGCCCTCCACCTAGCTCTGCTAAAGTTTTGGGCGCACGCGGCGAAGGAAAATCTCGGGAAAGGAAAATCCACGGCCCTCAACCTAGCTCTGCTAGAGTTTATGGTACACGCAAATTTTCCGGAAACCACGGCCCTCCACGTACGGTAATCAAACCGAGGCTTATGGGCGCACGCGGCAGAAGGGTAATTAGTAGAGTCTGGAAGTTCAAATGGAAGTAAAATCTGATTGTTAATATTATGAGAAAATATAAGAAAAAGGATAGGTAGGAAACGAGGATTGTCAGCCGTGAAACCAATCGCGGGGGTAAATGTCCACGGTAACACTACTGACACGTACTGACTTGAGGAATTGATTATATATACAGGGTGACCCATTTTAACTTAGGCAGCCAAATAACTAGAAAAATAAGCACACTACGAAAAAATGTTTAGAATCAAAATTTCGTCATTTCGAGGGGGACGTACAATGACGTTAAAATCAGCCCCCCCACCCCTCCCCCTGGGCGGTGAGGGGGGGCAAGTTTGAAATCTTAAATGGGAACCCCTATTTTTTATTGCATATTCGGAATCTTTGGCTAAAAACACATACAATTTGTTTGAAACATTTTTCTCGATTCATGATAGATGGCGCTGTAATCGACGAAATTCAATTTCTTCGATTTCTCTTACTGAGAACCCATGCTTACGATTCTGCAATAAATTAACAATAAAAATACTACGTTTTCATTGTTAATACTCGAAATTAGTCTTAAAACAAACTTCTCATTATTTTTTATTACTCATTAATTACTTCTCAAGAAACTGCTTTTAGCGTAACCCAGGAACAACGACGTGGACGTAGCAGTTTTCTGTTCCCTTCGGGGTGCTTGATTAACGTGAGTCCCCTCGCCTCTCACAATTCGGGGTGCTTGAACGTGTGGTAACCCAGCCAGTGAAGGCAAGGTCGTGTGGTGACCCAACCAGTGAAGGCAAGGTCGTGTGGTGACCCAACCAGTGAAGGCAAGGTCGTGTGGTGACCCAACCAGTTAAGGCAAGGTCGTGTGGTGACCCAACCAGTTAAGGCAAGGTCAAGTAGTGACCCAGCCAGTGAAGGCAAGGTCGTGTGGTGACCCAACCAGTTAAGGCAAGGTCGTGTGGTGACCCAACCAGTTAAGGCAAGGTCAAGTAGTGACCCAGCCAGTGAAGGCAAGGTCGTGTGGTGACCCAACCAGTTAAGGCAAGGTCAAGTAGTGACCCAGCCAGTGAAGGCAAGGTCGTGTGGTGACCCAACCAGTTAAGGCAAGATTGCATTGTTATCAGCTCTCTCCACATGGAGGAGATGCTCAAAGTGTGCACCATTATTTTCTAAGGATAACAGTAATCGACAGCGAAAGTTACGTTGTACATTTTCTAGCATTAAAGGAGTTATAGCTTCACAAGCTCTTCTTATTCTTTCCATCATATTCAATCTTGTCGTTGGAGCTTCACTATACACTGCATCTTTAACGTATCCCCATAAAAAGAAATCAAGGGGGTTCAAATCCGGTGATCTCGGAGACCACAGAACTGGTCCACCCCGCCCTATCCACCGATTTGGGAACCTTTGATTCAAAAACATCCGTACAATACGAGCATAATGAGCACCATCTTGTTGATACCATAAATTTAGTCTAACTGCAGGGGGAACATTCTCTAGGTATGCTGGCAAATCATTTTCGAGGAATTCTAAATACATTGGACTATTAATTGGACGTTCAAAAAAATGAGGTCCAATGACTTGGCCATTGCAAATGCCTACCCATACATATAAACTCCAACGATGTTGATTAAGCACCTCACGATACCAATGTGGATTTTCTGGTGACCAATAGTGGCAATTATGCCTATTGAGACTACCATTGCTGATGAATGTTGCTTCATCACTGAAACAAACATTACTAAAAAAATCTGGATTCTGATCTAACATCTCAAGAGCCCATCTACAAAATTGTACTCTGAGTACGCAGTCGGCCTCACTTAATTCCTGTACCAGAGTAATATGATACGGATGGTAATTGACTGATCGTAACAATCTATGTGCCGTAGTTTAAGGGATTCCCAGTTCTCGTTCTATTTGACGGGTACTAATATGGGGATTTTGATGAACCATAGCCAAAACTGCGAGCAATCTAGGGTCATTATTATTATGAAGTCTATTCCTTCGCCTTTCGCGATGAAGTGGATTATTACGAGATCTCCTTTCAATGTTTATAATTTGTTGATCAGTAGGATGGCGGCGATTTGGGAATCGCTCCGCATAAGTACGGGCAGTAAGTCTGTAATTTCTACCACATTCACCAAAGGTTATAAGAATATTGACTACTTCTGTAGGCGTATAATTTGCCATTTTACCAGAATTTTATCAGAGTACAAATGTTAAAAAAATACATAAACACTTGTGACTTTGGCACTAAATGGACAAAATTTTGGAGGGATACTTAGAGGAACTCCATCAGATGGAAAGTCCAAAATGTCTCGGTACTTCGGACCATTCAAGTTGCCTAAAGGGCAGGTTACGCTAAAAGCAGTTTCTTGAGAAGTAATTAATGAGTAATAAAAAATAATGAGAAGTTTGTTTTAAGACTAATTTCGAGTATTAACAATGAAAACGTAGTATTTTTATTGTTAATTTATTGCAGAATCGTAAGCATGGGTTCTCAGTAAGAGAAATCGAAGAAATTGAATTTCGTCGATTACAGCGCCATCTATCATGAATCGAGAAAAATGTTTCAGACAAATTGTATGTGTTTTTAGCCAAAGATTCCGAATATGCAATAAAAAATAGGGGTTCCCATTTAAGATTTCAAACTTGCCCCCCCTCACCGCCCAGGGGGAGGGGTGGGGGGCTGATTTTAACGTCATTGTACGTCCCCCTCGAAATGACGAAATTTTGATTCTAAACATTTTTTCGTAGTGTGCTTATTTTTCGAGTTATTTGGCTGCCTAAGTTAAAATGGGTCACCCTGTATGTGTTGAAACAGTCACAAAGAAAAAATATAATGATTATAGATTTAGCGCGTCAATTGAAATATGAGATACTGAATGAAGTATATATGTTATTAATAATATTTAAAAGACTCAATGAAGGTATGTAAAAAAATTTTAATATATAAATTCTTTTGGAAAATCTAGCAACTTGTTTTGTTTTCCTGCCACTTTTCAGCTGTAAGAATAATTATTGTTAAGAGAATTGAGGTAAGGATGATGATAATAAATATAAAGTAATTCTTGGCGTGAATTTGGTTTATCAATTCAAAATGTCAAAATTTGATTTTAATAATTCAGAATAAAAGAGATATTTAAATTGCTCAACTATAATTAATGTTATGGCAAAAGTTACTTGATTTCTATGACAGAACAAGATTCCAATTTAAAGTCTATATAAAATATTAATAATAGTAGTTTAATATTGATTGGAAAGTTCGAAGTTAATGTATAATGTGGTAATATGGGTTTTATTTCTATCAGAGTCAATTAGTACATATACGTATGAAATTATAAACCAAAATTTATTTAAATTCCAAATTCAATTATAATTATGTTTTACGCCACAAGGTTGTTTTTCAATTTCCTTTACATTTGACAACACATCGAACATATCGTAATTAAGTGAGGAAGTTTGCTGAACAGTTATGAATGCGCTAATTAAATTCATTAATCATGTGTGGTTCGCATAAATTTTAAACAATACTTCGGTTAAACAACATTAGTGTTAAGACTTATAAATCATAAATATTCAGCTTCCCACCTCATAAACTGATTTACAATAATTAAATTCGAAATCTTCAAGTGTTCAACTATATATGTTTACTTATTTCAAAAATAGAAAATGACAATTGAATGCATTACCAAGTATTCAATAAATTAAATTACATTAAAATAGTAATTTAGGAATCTTCACAATGTCATCACTCAACGATTTGTGTCTCACAATATTAATGTAGGCTCAATGCTTGGCCGTAATTATTTCATTGACATGGTTGGAATAGTCGAGCACTTGAATGGACACAATATACAAATCGAACAGGCCGATTCAATGGGGATGATAACAATTAAAATTTAATAGTTTTAACTTTCAAAATTTACAAAGATGTTAATAACTCAGCAATATAAAATTAGAATGACCAAATAATTTATTATAATGATTGAAAAGTGTTTAAACATCTACAATTAATGAAAGAGATTATAATTTTGGATATAACTTCGTTCATAAAAGAAAATTGTTGGAGGTTTGCAACTAATATTCGTAATTAATGTTGTAAATTAAATGATTGACATAGGGAGTTACTTAAATGTATGATACGAAATGACGGTTTATAGGGGTGTGATTATTTGGCCGTAAATGATTAACAAAAATATATGCTAAATACAGAATAAAAGACTTACGGTAATCGTTTGACAATAACTTCTTAATTACGTTAAATCCCTTTTTTCCTTTTCGGACAAAAATATTCTCCTGTATCTTTGGTTATAATTGGCTGGTCCGAGTGGAATCCTTTACATTCAGTAACGGGACAGTTCCTTTCCTCTACGTTCTTTTTCTTTCTAACTATAGTTTCGATTAACAATACATATAACTGAATATAACTGACTTGAGTATAAGTATAAATTTTACACTTCGAAAAATATTCTAAGTTCAAATTTCGTTGAAAAACTCGCGCGTGCTTTTGCTTCGAACTCTCACTTCTTTCTAACTATAGTTTCGATTAACAATACATATAACTGAATATAACTGACTTGAGTATAAGTATAAATTTTACACTTCGAAAAATATTCTAAGTTCAAATTTCGTTGAAAAACTCGCGCGTGCTTTTGCTTCGAACTCTCACTTCTTTCTGTCGACTTTTTTCGCTCCTCTTGATGAGCTACGGCAGATTTTCCGAGCCCTCAAGATTTTAACGGGGAGGGTGTACATAGAGTAGGGAGTACGCTCTTAAATGCAAAACGTAAAGGGTAGGAAATCGTGACGTACGGCTCTACGTCATGTTAACTTGCATCAGCCTGGTGACGAATAGTTTGGTAAATTATAAATGCAACCCGAGTATTTTTCTCGTCTTATCTGTCAGACGTTTTGGCGTCTCACAACTTTTAATTCAACAATTTTTGCGCGGTGGTATGAGGCGGCAAGAATTGTTGAGACTTATTAACTTTGATAAAGGGTGAAATGAATATTTTTTTGTCAAGGTTGCGGCAAGTGAACAATAATGTTAACTTATTTGTAAGTGTACGACGTGAATAAATTAATAATTCGCATTAATCATTAGCAATAGTATGAGATATATAACGTTGCATAAGATGACAAAAGAAATTAATGATAAAGTACAACATATGTATTTAATAATAATAAAAGGAGTAATTTAATTAAAAGAAAATGTTCTGAATAATTTATGAAGCGTGGTATATAGTAAGATTGTAACAAAGGAGTTGCGTTTTAACAAGGGCGTAAGAATTGCATGTGTAGGAGGAAGATAGTTTAATTGAATATGGTATATGAGTAATAATGCATTAGACAAGGTAAGTTTAATAGAGTTATGTATAGTAGCGGTGCGCTAGCAATGGAATATAACTTTATACCAGTGCGAGAAAGTAAGCTTAATAAAAAGGGAGCGTAGGAAATTGTACGTGTGAAATGAGGATAGTTTAATAGAAAGCAAGGCACTTGGAGGATTAGCCGAGCAGAAGTGAAGCATAATTAATTGGTTAATGCAATTAAATTTTAGTCGCCTTATATAATAATTACATGAATTAAAAGTAACTTAAATGTTTAAGTATATAATTAAAATACATATCTAACGCTGGTCCCTAACAGCACACGGAGATACTGAGATTGTTCGGAGAATATCACAAAAGTATATTGCGTACATTCTCAGAACAATCTCAAACGGTACTGCGATTGACGCAGTACGTTCAACGAATGATCTAATGTCCGGGGTAGCATCTCCCATAGTATTTCTCCGCGAATGTCTACAGTTTGAGGGCAATTTCAGGATATGATGAAAACGGGAAGATTACAGTAGATCACTTATATACGCACACGTGCATATACCGCCAGGCGCACGCGCTCACGCATTGCACAGGATAGGTTAGGATTAGGTTAGATTACACCGGCACACAAAAAAAAAAAGTGGAATGTGCTTTTGACCGGACCGACCTAAGAGTACGTATTTCGACCCGCTGAATCCGAATTCAAGGTCAGTTTTACCTATACACCCTCAAAATATCGAGAAAACTTAAAAAAACCGAAAAATCGACGAAAATTGGCAGTTTTAGTGATATAAAAAATTTTGTTGAACTAAACCAAGCATGATTTTTATGTTTTTCGGTCCGCTGAATACTGATACAAAGTTTATTTAGACCATAAGCCGTTTCAAATGTAAGAAAATTGCACAAAACTCTCGAAAATTGCGAAAAAATGCAGTTTTTATGATAAAAAAAGTGGTTTTGTAGTTTTTTATGATAAAAAAACTACAAAAATTTGGGTTGTTTAATGAATCTTAAATTGCACTTTTTAGATTCCCATCTCAACCACTTCCCTGACAATTGTGGAGATTACAGTGAAGAACAGGGAGAACGATTTCACCAAGACATTAGTGAAATGGAGAGTAGGTACCAAGGAAATTGGAATGTTAACATGATGGCAGATTTTTGCTGGATGTTGAAAAGAGAAGTACCCGAAGAAAGTCGGAAACGAAAGAGGAATCCGCTGCGTAGATCATTTGAGGATAAAAGAGTTCGATATAAACGAAGAAAAGTTTAGAATTCGTGAAAATCATTTCCCCCAATCTTTCTATATATTGTGTTTTTTATAGATTTCGAAATGTTTGACATTTATACATTGTAAAGATTTTACTTCAGGCATCGAATCGTGTTTAGTCAATTTTTTTTCTATTTATAATGGCAATTTTTTACAATTTTTTCGATTTTTTCAAGTTTTAAAGGGTTAATGAGCTAATAAAATTAAGATGCAATTTCAAGATATCAAAATACATAGAAATCGTACTTGAATTGGAGCAACAAATTTTTTTTATCATAAAAACTGCATTTTTTCGCAATTTTCGAGAGTTTTGTGCAATTTTCTTACATTTGAAACGGCTTATGGTCTAAATAAACTTTGTATCAGTATTCAGCGGACCGAAAAACATAAAAATCATGCTTGGTTTAGTTCAACAAAATTTTTTATATCACTAAAACTGCCAATTTTCGTCGATTTTTCGGTTTTTTTAAGTTTTCTCGATATTTTGAGGGTGTATAGGTAAAACTGACCTTGAATTCGGATTCAGCGGGTCGAAATACGTACTCTTAGGTCGGTCCGGTCAAAAGCACATTCCACTTTTTTTTTGTGTGTGCCGGTGTTATTAATATATGTCAATTTCTTATTAATTAATGTTTTTATTGCATTCTCTGATAGATATAAAATAAATGTATCAACATATACATATTTTGCAATATTTGAGAAAAACGATTGCACGCATGTTTTCATTTAACTCTGTATAATTTATAAAAACATCTTTTTCTTCTCTTTCTCTATCACGCGCGCACGAAATCAATTTTCTTTTCTTATTTAACATAAATATAAAAAGCAAGAAAGCAAGCACTACCGGAAAGCGACGCGACCGCGACAAAAACCTCGACTGTAGTCCCGAAATGGGCTGATTTTAATACTTTTCTCTTGAAACACGTGTACGTGTACGAGTACATGCACTCGAGTCCAAAATGGCTATCCCGGTCCCGGGCGGGAAGAAGCCGGAACTCGGAACAGGAATTACGTATGCAGATGGCGTTGTACGTATGTACCGTTTCCATGGGTCTGTTCTTTTCAGCTGCACTGCTGAACTAGTGCAATAAGTTAGAATGAGACATATATATATTTTTTCACTCTAACTTATTGCACTAGTCACAGATGTCTATACTAGTACTAGATCGCTAACTTTAGGCTTTGACGTATGGAAAAACTGAGGCTGGCAGGATTTCCGGTTTCGGCCATGACACCCTACAACAAAATGGCCGCTCCCGCTATTGCATGAAATGTACTAAAATATTTTTATTTTGTATTTTTTTTCATTTTCAATAAAATAACATTTTTGGCGATGGAATTGAAAATGTTGAATTTTCTTCTCTTGGTTTCAATATACTTATTTTCCATGCAGTTGCTGGCATCACAGCAGAAGCAGGAGTAGTATCAAACTCAATTGAACAAGTCTCAATTGTTGTAACATCCTCAGGAATAGAATTAACGGTAGGAGCTGGAGTTTCACAAAATATCGAAGCTACAGCAAGATTTTTTAAACGTACGCTACTTGCATTAGGTCTTTCCATAAAATCTGTATCTATGAAATGAGCACTACAGATTAAATGATATTTTGTGGGTTCAAAACCGTCTCTTCCAATGGCATTCATCCACATTTTTAAAATGTCTGGACGATTCAATGGAAATCTGAAATATTTACATTTTTAACTGAAACATAATCTTCAAATATTACAAACCTCGAATTATAAATAAATACATTTCACTTACCTAAATAAATGAAAACCGTCTTTTGTGGTATTTTTGCATTTTGGAATGCAACAACTGCTCGGCATCTTTCAAGAATTTTTACAATTATCAATTTGTATCACCACGCCGGGTATCACATGTGCATACGCACGTACAGATATACACATAACACACGCATTGTCGCCATTTTGTTGTAGGGTGTCATGGCCGAAATCCTGCCGGCCTCAGCTCTTTTGACGAAGTTAGCGATCTAGTACTAGTATAGACATCTGTGGCACTAGTTCAGCAGTGCAGCTGAAAAGAACAGACCCCATATTTGGCGTCAAACCTGAGATTATACGTACGCGATAGAAGAGCGTACGTATCATTTCCGTATCTTCTGAGATTATACGCGCGCGATAGAAAGGCGTACGTATCTTTGCCGTATCTTTGAGTAAATCCTGAGATTATACGCACGCGATAGAAAACCGAATCATACTATAAAAGATATTATAGGGTTGTTCTCAGTATCTTACGGATGATCACAGTACATTGAGTATGAAAATGGGATGATACGCAGTATATCATGTGCTGTTAGGGGTATAATGTAATAAGTGTATGAAAATATATGTATATGTGTGTATTGTAATCTTTTTAGCCCTTTTGTCTATACTAATATTATAAAGAGGAAAGATTTGTATTTTTGTATGTTTGTAACGAATTGGCTCAAAAACTACTGGACCGATTTCAAAAATTCTTTCACCATTTGAATGCTACATTATCACTGATTAACATAGGCTATATTAATTATCTATTATCTATTATCTATTAATCTATTATCTATCTATCTATCTATCTATCTATCTATCTATCTATCTATCTATCTATCTATTATCTATCTATCTATCTATCTATCTATCTATTATCTATCTATCTATTATTTTTTATCTATTATCTATTATTTTTATTTTTCTTTTTATTTTTATTTTTCTATACTATAAAGAGGAAATAATAATAATAATAATAATAATATAATATAATCTATACTAATATTATAAAGAGGAAAGATTTGTATTTTTGTGTGTATGTTTGTAACGAATTGGCTTAAAAACTACTGGACCGATTTCAAAAATTCTTTCACCATTTCAATGCTACATTATCACTGATCAATATAGGCTATATTAATTACAAGAAAAAAATAAGGATCCTTACTAAAACTACAATAATGTAACCCAAGGTGTAAAAAAAATTGCCATAAAATGTCTTTCATCGCATGCGCTGCGAAAACTATTGATGATAGAACAAAAAAATGTTATACAATATTATAGAACATATCAATATCTACAAAAAATGTCGCGATAGTATATGTCTAACTATTGTAGTTATGTCACTATAACTACTTTTTAACATTTTAAAAGTTAATAGAAATTCCGTCCAAAATCAGACCAAGTTATCCATATTTTTGCATTGATCCTTATCCAAATATAACATTTCCTAAGCAAGACTGTTTCAATACCTGTAAATTACCTTTTAGTTTATTCAAATCGGACATTCCATTCAAAAGATATTACGAATTTAAAATGTCAATCAAAACAAAATTAATTGAAAAATTAACGCCGCCGCGCCGCCGCCGGTATAGCACGGAGGGGTCGGCACCGAAGTGCGGGAGAGGGGCGGCGTGCACATCTATGAAATAGGTAGCAGCTACCTATTTCATAGATGTGCACGCCCCTCTCCCCTCTCCCCGCCCCACGCGGCTACCTGGTAGCCGCGCGGCTCAGTCGCGCGGTCGGCTTCCTACGCAGCGGACGCACCCGACATTGAGTAATTATATTTACTGTTTTAGTACTTTTTTAGTTCTTTTCAGAACTACTTAGGTACTCATTGTCAAAAGTTCTTTTCAGAACTATTTAAACCTTCCAGCTAAAAAGTTCTTTTCAGAACTACTTATAAATTATTTTATTCAACCTTTTCTATATATTTTTTATAGTCTTCTCACACTTTTTAGTAAGAATTTATCAAAAGTTCTTTTCAGGACTACCTACTTAAACCTTTCCTAACTTAATTTACGTATGTACACTGTTTATTTTTATTTTCTGATTTAAAAAAAAAAACCAACAATATGCCTAGAAAAAAGAGGTCGCAGCTATCTCGAAATAGTTCCCAAGCGAGATTAGCAAAAATACGTCGTATCGGAGAATCTTCTTCTGAAAATTCAGATCGTCTCGCAAGTCAGAGAGAGTACGTATCGCAGTCGCGGGCCAGACAATCTAGCGCCGAACGTTCGCAGCGCCTAGCTGAAAATAGAGACAGAATCTCAAGAGCACGCACTAGGGAATATAGCGCCGAACGTTCACTTCGTCTTGCAGAACAGAATGCGAGATCATCGCAGGTATACCAACGACAATCGAGCGCCGAACGCTCGCAGCGCCTTGCTGAAAATAGAGTTAGAAACTCGCGAACGCGTGCACGGGAATCTAGCGCCGAACGCTCGCAGCGGCTTATGGCACAAAGAGATAGACAACAGTCGTTAACAACTAGAACGCGCAATAGAATTTTAGCCCATAGTAATAGATCGGCATTCAGCTACGATCCACAAATTGATTATGCTCATCAGAACAGCATCCAAATCGGAGCAATGAATAAGATTTGTCCTAAATGTTTTGCTAAAAAATGGACTGATGAAACGAACGGTATGTGTTGCGCGTCTGGAAAAGTTATTCTTCCTAATATTGAAGAGCCACCAGAACCAATAAAAAGCCTATTGACAAATAATCACACCTTATCCGCGCATTTTTTAAATAACGTACGTAGATACAATAGCCTATTCCAGATGACTTCCTTTGGGGCAAAGGAAATTAAAGAGGGAAATTTTATGCCCACCTTTAAAGTAGAAGGACAAGTTTATCA
The DNA here is from genome assembly GCA_901521435.1 of Crematogaster levior. Lineage (NCBI taxonomy): Eukaryota > Metazoa > Arthropoda > Insecta > Hymenoptera > Formicidae > Crematogaster > Crematogaster levior. The sequence continues at coordinate 222,899 of CABEGB010000853.1, read as the reverse complement.
TCTCATAGGAAGCCTGCTACCGGCATCAGGACAAAGCCCACAATTTTTGCAGATATATTTTATTTCAGATGCTGACCAACTATCATTGCGATCAAACATGGCCCCCATGCTAAAACTAGATTTGATCAACGAATTGCAGACCGTGTTGAATAGCCATAACGTATACATACGAAGTTTTAAACATAGTATCGAACTCAACACCTCAGAGAGTTTAAAATTAATTATTCACTCTGATCGCACACCTCAGACAGAACACCGGGGCAGATATAACGCTCCTTCCGTAAATGAAGTGGCCGTTCTCTTGGTCGATGAAGAAAAAGGACCCAGGGATATAGTACTGCACGGTAGAGACGGACAGCTAAAACGAGTGTCGGAATTACACCGCGCATATGATCCGTTACAATATCCGCTAATGTTTGTATCAGGAGATGACGGATATTATTTAACGATTCCTCAACAGGATTCCTTAAGAAATAAGACTGTGTCATGCATGCAGTATTATGCATACCGTTTAATGATTAGGACCAACTGTTTTAATGCACTGCATTATTACAAAGATTTGTTTAATCAGTATTGTGTGGATATGATGGCGAAGATGATTTCAGAAAGGTTAAATTTTATTTGCCGAAACCAACAAAAACTTAGAGTGGATAATTATATTCATTTGAGGGATTCTTTGAACCAAGACGCAAGCGTAAATGCCGCCAATATCGGACAGCACGTCATCTTGCCGTCATCATTCACTGGGTCTCCAAGGTATCTCCACGAAAAGACGCAAGATGCTATGACATATGTGCGCAATTATGGAAGGCCAGATCTTTTTGTAACTTTCACCTGTAATCCGGAATGGGAAGAAATAAAGCAGGAACTTTTTCCCGGTCAGCGGTCTTTCGATCGGCATGACATTATTGCTCGAGTGTTTCACTTAAAAATGAAAAAGATGATAAAAATATTAACAAAAGACGCGATTTTTGGATCGGTTAAATGTTATATGCTTACTGTTGAGTGGCAAAAAAGAGGGTTGCCGCATTGTCATATGTTATTGTGGCTGGACTCGAAAATACAGCCCGATGAAATTGATGAAATAATAGTTGCCGAACTGCCTAATAAAGACGAAGACCCAGTATTATTTGGAATAGTCACAAAAAATATGGTACATGGGCCATGTGGGGAAGAAAATTTGACTTCACCGTGCATGAAAAATGGCGTATGTTCGAAAAAATATCCACGACGTTTCGTAACTGAAACCCATACCGGTGAGGATGGATATCCCGTTTATCGACGACGCGACATCAACAACGGAGGGCAGGTCGCTATCTTAAATGTCCGAGGGCGAACGGTTAACATAGACAACAGATGGATCGTTCCATATTCCCCAATATTGTGTCGATCTTTCAACGCGCACATTAACGTAGAATACTGTCATTCTGTGCAAGCAATAAAATACATTTGTAAATACATCAACAAAGGATCGGATCAAGCAACTTTCAGTGTCAGAAACGCTCACGACGAGGTTGAAAAATATTTGAACGGCCGGTACATCAGTACATCTGAAGCAGTGTGGAGGTTATTGGAGTTTCCTATACATGACAGACACCCTACCGTAGTGCACTTAGCGGTACACTTAGAGAATGGACAACGAGTATACTTCTCAGCGGAAAATATGCAAAATATAGTGGATAATCCACCAAAAACGACACTCACGGCGTTTTTTGACCTGTGCAACAGTGATGAATTTGCTAAAACACTACTCTATCACGAAGTGCCTCATTATTACACATGGGCTAACAATAAATTTTCTAGAAGGAAACGTGGCCAAGACGTAGTTGGACATCCTGGTATAAAAAAAGATGCGGCATTGGGAAGAGTGTACAGTGTTCATCCTTCCCAGTCAGAGTGTTTTTACCTCAGGATACTACTTCACCATGTACGTGGCCCAACATCGTTCCAGGACTTAAAAACCGTTGACGGAGTTATTAAAGAAACTTACCAAGCCGCTTGCCGAGATAGAGGTTTGCTGGAAAATGATAACCAATGGGAAATTACTTTGAGAGAAGCTTCAATTTCCCAATGTCCGTTAAAGCTGAGAGAGTTGTTTGTGGTGATATTATTATTTTGTTTCCCCTCGGAACCTCTCAAATTATGGGACACTTTTAAAGACGATTTGTGTCAAGACATAAGACATATAGCCCAACAACAACAACGAGGTCAGGATTATGATGTATATAACGAAGGCTTGATACAGATTGAAAACAAACTTTTGGAATTGAACGATAAAAATTTAAGAGACTTTGGATTACCTTCTCCGAATCGCTCACAAAATGTAATTGATGCCATACCGTGCCGTACATATGATGTTAACGAGTTGTCAGTATTTGTCAACTCAAATGTACCCAAGTTGGTGGCAGATCAAAAAATAGCGTTCGATGCTATAATTGAAAGTGTGGAAAATAACAGTGGTCGACTATTTTTTTTGGACGCGCCTGGCGGAACAGGTAAAACCTTTCTTGCCAATTTAGTATTGGCAAAAGTACGACAATCTGGAAAAAAAGCACTGGCAGTGGCGTCTTCCGGAATTGCTGCAACCCTATTAAATGATGGGAAAACTGCTCACTCTACCTTTAAATTACCGTTGGCTGTGTCTCTAGAACAACAGTCCGTATGCTCAATCCGCAAAAATGGTCCATTGGGAAAACTTTTACAGGATACGTCACTGATTATTTGGGATGAGTGCACCATGAGCCATAGAGCTCATGTAGAAGCAGTGGACCGCACATTAAAAGACATTAGAAACTCTGGCAATATTATGGGGGGCGTAACTTTTGTTTTAGCTGGAGACTTTCGGCAAACACTACCGGTTATAATAAAAGGTACACGTGCCGACGTTATTAAAGCGTGCCTCAAATCATCACCTTTGTGGTTATCTATTGAAACACTCAATTTGCGCACGAATATGAGAGCACATTTAAGTAATAACCACGATGGCAATTTTTCACAAAAAATACTTAAACTTGGCGACGGAAAATTACCATCTCCAATTGCAAATAGCCCCCAAATATTATTGGATAATGAATTGGCTCAAACTGTTCACACTCTAGAAATACTGGTAGAAACAATCTATCCCAACATCGAAAATCTTACAGAAAGAAATTTCAATTGGCTCTGTTCGAGGGCAATAGTGTCACCGAGAAACGACTCAGTAAATGAAATAAACAAAATGATTATGGAAAAAGTACCCGGTGATTTTAAATGTTACAAATCTATTGACACCGTGTGCAACATCGAAGATACAGTGCACTACCCTCAAGAATTTTTAAATTCTCTCAATCCTGCCGGCTTGCCACCCCACAAACTGAAATTAAAAGAAGGTACTCCCATTATGCTATTGAGAAATTTAAGCCCTCCCAATATGTGTAATGGAACAAGACTTTTGATAAAGGAATTGCGAGACAATGTGATTGTAGCTACTATCATCACCGGCCCCGCGGCCGGACAGCTCGCTCACATTCCGCGGATCCCGATGATACCGACGGATTTGCCTATATCTTTCAAAAGGTTACAGTTTCCTGTAAAGATATCATTTGCCCTTACAATAAATAAATCCCAGGGACAAACTTTTTCAATGGTTGGCATCGATCTAAGAAAAGAGTGCTTTTCTCATGGCCAATTATATGTTGCACTTTCTCGAGTAGGATCTCCTGAAAATCAATATGTTTTATTGCCATCTACAAATACCACTGCTAACATAGTGTATAGTGAAGCATTAAGGTAAAAAATGGAAAATTAAAAAGTAAAAAAAAATTATAAATTTAAAAAGCCTTAAAATAAAAGATGTAAATAAAGAAATGTAACACAAATAAAAAAAAAGTACATAAAAATAAAATACATAAAACAAAAAAAAATATAAATCACTAGCATGCTCTGTCTCGGCTTCGCTCGAGATAATAGTGTGACCGAAATTATGATATCGATCGAATAATTCACTTCTAATACGTATGATTTCGGTCACATTATTATCTCGATCTGGTTTTCCTACCTTTTCGACGTCGCTTACTAAAGATGATTATTTGAATGCATTGTACGCATCATGACGATATATATATACAGGGTGTCCCATTATAAAACATCCAGTCGAATATTTCGAAAACCAAGCCCGGGAGAGAAAAATTTTTCAGACAAAAGTTATTTGGTTTCGAGGGGCCCATAAGATGATACCATTGGTTTGACCTTGAAGAATTATTTGAAAGTTACATGAAAGTCACCTCAATTTTTTTAAATGGCATCCCCTATTTTTTATTACATATTCTTGTAGCTGACTTCAAGAGCTTTCCAAAACACTATAATAAAGTATTTTTTTATTAAGTATTTTCCGAGTTATAAAGCTTGAAATAATTTCTTAATTTTACATAAACTGTAAAATATCTCGTAAAATATTTACTTTTCGATGACCTTACCTCAATACTTTTATGCACAGAATAATGAGAGGAACCAATTGGTGTCAAGAAAACACATAGTTGTTTTTAAGAAAAAATATGCAATTTGTAACTAACAATTACATATTTTTTCTTAAAAACAACTATGTGTTTTCTTTACACCAATTGATTCCTCTCATTATTCTGTGCATAAAAGTATTGAGATAAGGTCATCGAAAAGTAAATATTTTACGAGATATTTTACAGTTTATGTAAAATTAAGAAATTATTTCAAGCTTTATAACTCGGAAAATACTTCATGAAAAAATACTTTATTATAGTGTTTTGGAAAGCTCTCGAGGTCAACTACAAGAATATGTAATAAAAAATAGGGGATGCTATTTTAAAAAATTGAGGTGACTTTCATGTAACTTTCAAATAATTCTTCAAGGTCAAACCAATGGTATCATCTTATGGGCCCCTCGAAACCAAATAACTTTTGTCTGAAAAATTTTTCTCTCCCGGGCTTGGTTTTCGAAATATTCGACTGGATGTTTTATAATGGGACACCCTGTATATATACGCGTATTGTGTCTTATTATAAATATAGTATATGATATTAATTAAAGTTATAGTGATTGGCATACTGTGCCAGTAATAAAAATATATACAGGGTGTCCCATTTTAAATAACGGATAGGAATATCTCGGATGGTAAGCATTTTGGAGGAAATTTGTTCATACAAAAGTTGTATGGTTTCAAGGGGGACATAAGATGGTGTCATTAATGTGACCTTGAATAGTTGCTTGAAGGTCACGTGAAGGTCACCTTAAATTTTTTAAATGGAACTACCTACTTTTTATTATATATTCTTGTAGCTTATCTCGAGACCTTTCCAAAACACTATAAATAAATGTTTTTTCGTTAAGTATTTTTCGAGTTATAAGGGTTGAAATAATTTCTTAATTTTACATGAACTATAAAATATCTCGTAAAATATTCACTTTTCGATGACTTTACCTCAATACTTTTATGCACAGAATAATGAGAGGAATCAATTAGTGTAAAGAAAACACATAGTTGTTTTTAACAAAATGTATGTAATTGTTAGTTACAAATTGCATATTTTTTGTTAAAAGCAACTATGTGTTTTCTTTACACTAATTGATTCCTCTCATTATTCTGTGCATAAAAGTATTGAGGTAAGGTTATCAAAAAGTGAATATTTTACGAGATATTTTATAGTTCATGTAAAATTAAGAAATTATTTCAACCTTCATAACTCGAAAAATACTTAACGAAAAAACATTTATTTATAGTGTTTTGGAAAGGTCTCGAGATAAGCTACAAGAATATATAATAAAAAGTAGGCAGTTCCATTTAAAAAATTTAAGGTGACCTTCACGTGACCTTCAAGCAACTATTCAAGGTCACATTAATGACACCATCTTATGTCCCCCTTGAAACCATACAACTTTTGTATCAACAAATTTCCTTCAAAATGCTTACCATCCGAGATATTCCTATCCGTTATTTAAAATGGGACACCCTGTATATAATGAGACTCCCTATGCATGGAAGTCGCGGCACATACTGGGTAAGACATTAGTAATAATTTTAATTGATATAATTAGATTTTATGTGGGTTTTTTAGATTTTACGTTTTTCTTCCTTTTTATTTTGTTTTCTAATATTTTTCCATCTTTCCAATAGCAACGTCTTGTTGCATATTAGATATATATATATAGCAAGAGTATAATAAAACAGCAATTTGTAGAAAAATATATTAAGGGGGAATATCACCTTGTAACTTTATTTTTTTCGAATTTTTATTTTTTTGCTTAAACGCTCCCTAAATTATCCAAGAATGATATGCAAGCATGATTGAAGGGGTAGAAATAGTATAAAGGGTCCAAAACTCGATTTTTCGAACGTAGTCTTATAGCCGAATTATAGGTATTTTCATAAATTACGTAGGAGATGGCGATTGTAAAACGTTCAAAGCTATTTGCGAGCAAAATCCAGATGTTACAAAAAAAGAATGTATCGATCACGTCCAGAAACGGTTGGGCACAAGACTGAGAAATTTAGTAAAAAAAACAAAAGGGCTGAGCGGAAAAGGGAAGCTAACTGCAAAACTGATCGATAAATTGACAATTTATTACGGACTCGCTATCAGACGCCATTGTAATGATATCAAAAATATGAAGAAAGCAATTTGGGCAACGCTCTATCACAAAATTTCGACAGACAAGAATCCTCAACATCACTTATGCCCAGAAGGTCCGCAGTCATGGTGCGCTTGGCAAGCACAAAAAGCAGCTGGAAACGACTATGAGCACGAAAAGGAGATGCCATTGGAAGTCTTTGAAGCAATAACACCAATTTACGAGGAATTAAGCAAGGATGAATTTTTAACTCGATGTTTGGGCGGATTTACGCAAAATTCAAACGAATGTTTTAATTCCATCGTATGGTCAATGGCACCAAAGACCGTTTCTGGTGGTAAAACTGTGCTCGACACGGCAGTATATCTTGCCGCTTTATCTTTTAACGACGGTTTCGCAGCAATCATGAAAGTTATGGAGCAGCTAGGCATTGTTATTGGCTTGAGTTGCTACAATTTCTGCCTCGAAGCCGACGCCATCCGCATTGACCGATCCGAACGCTCCCTGACCAAAGAGGCAAAAGAAGCTCGCAGAGCTTCAACTTCGTCCAGAAAAGATGAAGATGAAGACAACCTCAATTTGGAAGGCTAATTGTATGGAGCAGGCATCGTAGATTAGAGGTAAAATGCAAATTTCATTGAAATTCGACTACTTGAAACTTTAAACGCGTTTTTCTCGAAACCATGTTTTTCAAGACGGGCGAACACCTAGCGCCTACAATTTTTATCCGATTGACTTGCGCTTTTGACAGTAGCTTCAAAACATGATTTTCTAGTGCACATCGGGCGGTTTTTTCGAAAAATTAAAAATTGTCGATTTTACAACCAATTTTAGAGCGATTTTTTTGAAGAAAATGACAAAAAAAATTCAAATTGACGCCATTTCGTTTCAAAACAATTTTTCGACAAAATGGCCCAATGTGCACTAGATTTTGGGCTATATTTTAAGAAAAATTTTGAATTTTTGTTCTAGGTGCAAAAATACGGCCTGTAGCTGTTCGCCCGATGCGGTGTTCGAAAAAAAAGCGGCCTACTGCGAGACCTCATACGCCGCCATTTTGTTTTTTTAAAATCCGAAAAAAATTTTTTTATATATTTCAAGACATGTACTTTTATATGCACGAACCCGTTTTTTAATAAATCTTTTCATTCTTTCATAATACGTTCCGAAACATGACCCTACTTTTTCGGCACACAAGGTGATATTCCCCCTTAATAATAAAATAATGTAATAAAATGTAATTAATAATAGTGTACTAAAATGGTAAGTATTATAGAAAATAATGATTTTAATACTGGAATATATATATATCTATGTATAATAGTGGAAAAAGGAAAGAGATAATTCGCAATAATGTAAGATTGTGAATAAGTATCTATTAACGCAAAAATTATAAGATAAGAGAGTTTTTTGAATTTTAAAAATTCGCGGGACGTCACAACAGAACACAGCCTTATATTGAAAATCCTACCAATCAAAGTTTTTGAGTGATTTTCATTGTCGGTAATAGAAAATCGTAACGTCAATTTAGAGATCTCGATATAAATAGAGAAGCGACAACGGTGATCGATACGTGCGATATATCGCAAAAGGCAGCCATGTTAGTTCCACACAATAAGAAGCCATGAGTAAATGGTAAGAATAGGTTAGCTCTTTAATAATAATTCTGATACATTTATAATAATTTTTTAAATAGGATGAATCGTAAATGTCCATGTGCAGAGAGAAATTTATTTAAATTGTTGGATTTTAAAAGATCAGCGGTTATAAAAGCGGTTATTTGCGGTTATTTGTCAGTCCTGTGTGGAACTAACATGGCGTCTTGGTCATGTGATTCAGAGAGCCAATCAAACCGAACCCCTCGTTGTCGCTTTTCTATTTATATCGAGATCTCTACGTCAATTCTCCTACAAAAATATCGATATGCACGAAAATCGGTTACAGAACAATCGATCCAAAAAATCGATTTTAACCTCCAAAAATATCGATATTCCAAAAAATCGATACTGTATCGAACATCCCTACCTATTCCTATTCCTAATGCCTCGTCTACACGCTGTCTTTAAGATAGTGTGTTAAAGTGGCCTGATGTTAAAGTGCGCGTGTAGCCGTGTCAAACCAATCTTTAAGTGGAACTATCTTCAAGATAGTAAGAACCCCAGTTTAACATAGAGTATTCTAAAATATCGATTTATATCGATTTCTGTTTTATGCCTTTTCTTTTGATCCACTTATTATATAAGTGCAGCGCCAAATAATAAATATGTATCCATTGGTTATTCATTACTAATGAATTTATTATTAATAAATTTATTATTAAAGTAACTCGTTTTGCTACGTCTAGTCACCATACTAGCTGTAAGAGGTTATGTATCGTGCGAAATAAAACAAACTATCGATAGAGTATCGATAGTTATCGATCTTTAAATACAGCGTGTAGCTGAGTTGTCATTTCAAGTGCAGTATACTAGTGGTGGGCGATGTTAAAAAAAAGCATCGATTCGGAAATAATCGATGCAAAATAAAATCGATGTTTCAAAATCGATATTTTGCCAAATAAATCGATTTTAATCGATTCTTTTTTATCGGGACAATGCGCGCCTAATTTAAATAGCTGCAACTAAAAGGAGAAAAAAACCGGCAAAAAATTAATAAAAAATTAAGTAAAGTATTATTTTGCTTTTATTAATATCCCTATTTTTTATTATTTTACTTTTTATTTATGTATATACAAAATTGAGCATGAAATATTGATGTTCCTGGTAATGGTTTGAATGCTGTATGATTTATAATTTTATCTTGTTTCTCTTATAATTCCAGAGTTGTATCTGCCTCCTTCAAATACATACCTATACAAAGAAAATATTTATTAGTTCTATGTTCATAAAAAAAAGATAACCGAATAAAAATAGTACAATGAGAGTAAAGGTAGAAGCTTGAGAAACAGGTTATAATTTAAAAAAATCCAAGAAATTTGATATATTATGCTATATTATTAATTCCTGTAAACATATTACACATCTTGTACATAATTTTATGTACAGTAAGAACACATGCTTCTTAAATTAGCATTTAAACTATAAGCTTAAATAATAAGATCACCGTAAATAAAAGTGCACAAAGCAATTTATAGTTCTAAACAACGTTTATGAAATGTGCCAATATTCTTTGTTGAGGGAACTAAGAAACACTAATACATTATACGTACGTACGTACGTACTGCGTAGTTGCGTATTGCGTAGTCTGCGTACACACACCATACGCGTGCTTATACCGCGTTTCGAGTGGGCGACATCTGTATTTCGCGAAGTGAAGGAAACATCGATGTTATTTTTTAATAATCGATTGTTACTCGATGTATCGATCAGCAAAACATCGATTAAAATAATCGATGTTGTAATAAAAAGCATCGATTTTCTAAACATCGAGTGAACATCGCCCACCACTACAGTATACTATCTTACAGATAGTTTGTTAAAGACAGCGTGTAGACGAGGCATAAGTCTATGGTTTAAAACTGTTAAAAGAACTAACCTTCAAAACGATGTCAGCTGAAGAAAATTTTGAGCAGGTTATATTTATTTTTACTTTTCTTTCTACATAAATTTAAATTTTATTATCATGTAAATGTAAATAAAACTGAGCACTTCATAAATTTTTTTAAAACTTTTACTGTATATGTGTGTATACATGTATATTTTTTAATATAGTTTATATAAATTATATGTAAATAGAAATGTTAATTCAAAGAATTAAACATTAACTAGTATCCTTTTCTAACAAAAAAAATTTGGTTAGAACTTTATTTAATTTCATACAGTAAACAATAAAATTTACAAATAATTATTGGAAATCAGTTGTCACAACCTCTTCTTCTTGCTATATGGCTTTAATAGTTTGAGGATGAAGAGGCAGAAGTACCAATCGGTGGGACTCTGCCTGGTGAAAGGAAACGTCTCTTCTCCAAGGAGTTGCGCTGCATGATGTATGGCTTTGGCGATGATCAGAATCCTTATACAGAAAGTGTCGACTTGTTGGAAGATTTAGTCATTGAATTCATAACCGAGATGACACACCGAGCCATGGAGATTGGACGTACAGGACGAGTTCAAGTGGAAGATATTGTATTTTTAGGTAAGAATTAGATATACAGTTCTTAAATAGATATTAAATAGATTAAATAGAGATATCTTAAATAGACAATATAATAATAATAAATAATCTAAATAAATATTTAGATTATTTAAAGCTTTCTAATTTTTTACACAGAAAATTATTACTATTATACTCATTTCCAATTCATAACTTATTAATTTATTTGCAGTGAGAAAAGATTCTAGAAAATATGCCAGAGTAAAAGATCTTTTAACAATGAATGAAGAGCTTAAGAAAGCAAGAAAAGCTTTTGACGAAGTTAAATATGCAGGTACTGTCAAAGACTAGACAATACAACTGTAATGTTATATTTATCAACGAATGTAAAACTGAATGCGTATAAGTTTGTATTAATCTACTTTCAGTCATTTGTCCATTTAAGTAATCAGCATGATCAAATTGCAGTAGTATTATGCAATCTGTTTGGTTATATAATTGTTCTGCAAAGCAGAGTTTGGTTTTTTATTAATTATTTATTGCTGGGATAACGTTGCTTTATTTTGCAATAACACATAATTATTTACAGATAAACACTTTATTACTATCCTTTTTTTTACAGATAAATAGCAAATTTTTTTTATGTTCCTAATATAAACTATACAGCTATATAGCTGTAAGAAAAGCAGTGGACAGAGTAAATTTATTTTCGATAAATAAATGATAGAATGTTAAATAGTCTTGCAGTACTGTGCAATATAGCATTTGATAAGAATATAGTGAAAAAGGAGAGAACACTGCTTTCAAGAAACATCTTTTTCTATATCATACAACAAGAAAACAAAGTTTCTCTGACTGACTCTTAGAAAACTTTATATATACTTTATTTGTACATTAATACTTTTAATAAAATAATATTATATTTCGTAGCAAAACTATATATTGTACATTTAATACAAATACAACTTTACATAAAAGACATTTTGCTACTCCACTTTTGTATGTCACATATTTTTACATAATAGTTATTTACTATTATCATTTAAATTATGGAAACAATGTTTCATCCAGAGATCGATTACTTTTTTATTTTAAACAACAATAGTAAATTAAATAGGACCAAATTGTATCAAACAACTAACTATAGAATGTGCTATTTTCAGCTTGCTATTTGGATCTTGCATATTTCTGTGTATATTGTATACTTTTACCTACTCAGACTGCACGTCAATTCTTTGTCGGTCTTAAAACACAGCATTTCGTTAAAGCAGTATATCCATATATTCAAATTAATAATTAATCGATTTAAATTTCGATTTTATTTAAAATTACTGTGAAGAATTTATTGCAAAAAATATTACAGCCAGGATTCGAACCTGGAACCTCTCGATTATCGGAGCGGGTGTCTTAGTCAATTCGATCACTGAAGCATATTACCGAAAATAGCATATTTTATAGTTGTTTTTGTTTTAATTTTGTAACAAGATTTTTTGCATGGTTTGCGATTCAGCATGTACAGCGTTTGCATGTAGTTTTATTCATTTTGTATGCTGCTATTAATCTTCTACAGTTTTTATACAAATCAAGAAATTCTGCAATTATTTTACAACGTCACAAACGGCCTGTTTTGCTGACAGAATAACGTCATTGAGTCCCACACCTTGGTACGAAGAACCGCAGAGTGCCAGGGGAATATGGTGTGCGGAAATGTAATCGTGGATGCGTTTTACACGTGCATTATGACCGACGACGTACTGCGGAATACAGTTCTTCAGAATCGCAACGTTGTGTGCGATTGGTTCCTCTCCGATTTGTAAGATATTCTTGACGTGATTAATCGCCGTTGCTAACAATTGCTCCTCCGACGGATTTGGCCCGAAATAGTTCTCAAACCATGCACCTCCCATCATTATCGTCAACACCTAAATCATAGTGTGGCAACATTTTATTAATTTATCATAATTTATTATTATTATTGAAGGAAATATTTTTAAAAATATTGCATAACTTATAACTTATAGTTTTGTACATAAAGAAATAAAAGTTAAATTAGAAATGAAGACTATGCTGTGAGTAAGTCAACTAAGAAGCAGACAAAGCGGACAATAAAAATGTTCTGAGATATGCGTACCGTGGAAGACCCGGGGAATATGCAAGAGTCAAAGAGTACGCCTAGCAGAGGTAACTTTTCCTTTGGTGGCACAAGGAAGCCAAATGCTTTCAGAGACAGTAAATTTGCCTGGAATTCAAGATTAACTACTCCCACCGTTACGGTAGGTATCGCTTTCAGTTCTGCCGACAATCTAGGATGTTGCTCCCGCAATAACTCAGCCAAGTCCTTTGCGCATAAACTCGAGATAACGCGTGAACATTCCTGAGGATAGCCATTAACTAACAGTTCTACGCGATCTGACTTAAACGTAAGCTTTTCACACTTCTTCTCAGTCTGTATCTTCACTCCTCGTCCCTTTACATTATCGGCAAGTGCCTGAGGTAATTGCTCGAGTCCTCCCCGCAAGCCCCACAATATCCAATTTTCCTTTTGTGCTCTTTTTACTAAAGTCGAAAATCTGACTGCAGACTTATCGTCTATATTATCCTTTGCTGCATCTTTTGAAAAGATTTTTTTCAATCGGTTTATTAATAAGCCTTTCACTATGGAACCGTGCTTCTGTTCTGCCTCGAACCACTCTTTGAGCAAAAAATTGACGCTTGTCTCACGCGCGTCTCCCGCACTAATCCCACAGATTATGGGGCTGATCAAATTATCTGCAATATCCTGGCCCAGTCTTCTCTGAACGAAACTATAAATGCTTTCGTCCTCCTTGGATACTTTAGGAGCTCTCAGGTCCGTCCATATACGGTTTATCAAAGGACGATCTAGCAACGAGAGCGTCCTGAAGATACTCTGTAGGGTATTGGGTAGACGATGCAACACTTCATCCATGTAAATCAATCTATTCCATGCCACAGGATGGTTTGTGTTAATATGAATTAATTTGTCATTTAATTGCAAATTCTCTATCAGATTAAGGGTGTTTTTCCCAGCTAAGCCAATTGTTCGTACAGTTCTTGGTCCTTGCTCAAAGATCGCTCCACTTGGTGAGTTTCTGCTGCGTATCCATCCACCCACGCGACTGGAAGCCTCCAGTAAGACGACAGACGAAAGTCTCGCATCGTTAACAGCGTAATACGCTGCCGACAGACCTGCTATACCGCCTCCTAGTATTACTGTCATTTCAATACTTCATAGCCCAACAGCTTCGATCCCAACAAGTAGTTGACAGCGTCAGCACGATATAACGTGATTAAATGCTTGTGTGTTATCTTACACATGAAACTCTTTAAATATAACTTACAAGAAATTTACATTTTATTATATAATTATATATATTTTTTATTACATATAAACAATATTTATTATCACATACGATAAATGAAAAACAATTCTGTTCACAGATGTAAGATATATGCAGTCATTTGTAAAATGGCAATCTATAGGAACATGACGATGCAATATAATTCGAATATTTTCGAATATTTTTTTAATTCTATAATTCTACTTGACCCGCTTAAGTGTCATCGAAACGACCGAGGCAATTATTTTTTTATAAAGAACATTCTCGAAATAGGTTATGTTTCACAGAAACATGTTTTTCTCTTAAATTTTCGGTAATTCTTCAGAGTAACTACAGCAGCACCAAATTCAATAAAATTTGGTATATCGACGTGTTTTTGCACGAAACTCACGAATCTGGCCGTAAAAATTGTCGCTCTGCTCTGCGAAGCGAGATATTAATAGTTAAAGTTCGCGACTCGCTAGGTTAAGAAACCTGTCATATCGACGATGCACGGACTGACTGAGCATGCGGATTGGTGAACGCAGCTCAGCTGACCATGCGCAGTGACGAAACGCAGGTCAGCTGACCATGTAACGTCATAAGTCCGCGAAATTGAAAAAGGATACGAGTTAGGTCAATCGCGTGGAGGCAGTGTAAAATATACGCGTGGAAAGTTGCAAACCCATGTGGAACCGAATTTTTACTGGCCGCCACGCGTAGCCGCGCGCTTCGCGCGCGGATTAAAATTATAATCAACTCGCTGCGTGGAGGCGTAGCCAACAATGTAGAACTCGACTCTCTCACCGCCTCAACCCCCATCCCTCCCCCCCGCTTCGCGGGGGGGCGGGGGAGGCGGCGAACGCAGTAGAATAATCATATGGAAGTTTGCAGGAAATTCGCAACAACAATGTTAAGCTTATTTGAATTTGTACAAGTAGCCAGATTCGTGAGTTTTGTGCAAAAACACGTCGATATACCAAATTTTATTGAATTTGGTGCTGCTGTAGTTACTCTGAAGAATTACCAAATTTTCTGTTTTCTTTCCCTTTAAATTAAATTTCTAAATAAAGTACGGCTCAATTTTGAATTATATTCTACAGAAAATCACGGCACGTGAAAAGGTGTGTGACTTTTGTCCGTATACTTTCAGACATATCTAACTATTGCTGCATCATATTTCGTGCACCCCTCGTCGAGGCGATAGCACAGTATGCGATAGTGTGACTCTCAATTTACAGCGTCTTGATCGCCAGAAGATGGATAGAGAGGTCGCGAAAAGCAAAGATGTTCTTTATCTTTTGATAGATCGTAATAGATCCTCGACGCGATCAAAGTCGCGATATCACGATTTATCGAGGATCCATCAGATTTCGGTCACGATGACTTAGGATTATATTGTTCAAGGATTTCACCCGGCAAATTACACCAGTTAACAGTAATATAACATCAATGTTATAATTTTCTACTCAACAATATAAATGCAACATAACGCGTGCGTTATATCACAGTTACATTGTTGAGTAGGAAATTATAACATTGATGTTACGTTAATGTTGGTATTTGCTGGGAAGGATCAATGTACGTTTGAATAAAGGATTAATTTTTTCTCTCAAGTTGAAATACGTGATTGCATCTCAACTACTGCGCTGAACTCTTATAATTGCTCTTCTTCTTTTACGTTTTTTATATGTTATCAGAGCCTTTATTTTAAAGTTTATTGTCATAACATCAATGTTATATATTTTCCACTCAATATAAATATAAATGCGATATAACACGTGTGTTATGTCACTGTTACATTATTGAATGGAAAATTGTAATGTTGATGTTACGTTAATGCTAGTTGGTGTTTGCTGAGAAGGATCGATACGTACGTATGAATAAAAAATCCATTTTTCCTCTCAAGTTTAAATACACGATTGCGCCCTAACTACGCTGAGCTCTTAATTGTCCTTCTACTTTTGTTTTTTATATGTTATTAGAACCTTTTAATTTAAAGTTTATTGTCATAACATATCAATGTTACATATTTCCTACTCAATATAAATATAAATGCAATATAACACATGTTATGTCACAGTTATATTGTTGAGTGGAAAATTATAACATTGATGTTATGTTAAGACTATGGCGGGGAGCACAGACCATTGCATAACGCATAACGCATATGCATAAGAAATTTGATTGGTCCGTTAGCATGTGCATAAGGAATTCGACCAATCGAATTTCTTATGCATATGTATTATGCATTATGCAAAAGTCTGTGTTTCCCGCTTATCACACACAAACCTTCCGTAACCTACAACTCGATTCCACCAATCAGACTCAACTGCACTCTTCCACATTTGTCTCCGTAACTAGAATACTGAATGCTGATTGGTGGAATTACTTACGCTTACTGGTTAGGGCCCATATATGTAATACTCCCATATCAAGAGACACGGTAGTGTCTTGTGCTAAGTCCGCGTAAGCAACAAGACGCTCCCGTGTCTCTTTACGCGAATCAGACAGTTGAGAGCACTCAATATTTCTAGTTTTCATATATCCGCTCAACAGATTGAGTTCTAAGTAATCGTTCAATCGTAAAGTTCAATCGATAGAGCGGGGTCGAATTATATAATAAAAGTGTTTTTATTTTTGGGCTACATGCTCTATAAATCGAGTTATTACGATGCAAAGTTAAAATGTGAAAAATATCATTTAAGAAACGTCGTCGTCGACCGTTCAGATTCTCCGTTTGAGGCATTCGACGTAAGATCGCGCTAGTGATACTCTGGAAGTGACGGCAAGAGGGGCCGCGGGACAACGAAATTAGCAAAATTTAATTAAAAGATTTGGTGCTGCTAATTTTTAAAATAGCATATTTTGTAGCAGTGCTAAGTCTTTTAATTAAATTTTTTTATTTTTATATTAATTTTTACTTATTAAAATATTTTTATAAATTTTTATTTTTTAATAATAACATACATAAGAACGACAGAAGATAATATGGTTTAAAAAATGTTAAGATTAGAAGCGACTTCTCGACCTTTCAATGATCTTGACATTATCAAGAACATGAAACTTCTACGAGAAACGTTCGGTGCTTTTAGTGTGAAATGTAATCTGTTGCGAAATTGATTTTATAATCGAAAAAAATTATATTTACATTATGATTATAGCACAATTCGCATAGAAGGTCACGATCGTATTTCGCTTTATTACCCATAATGCGATCTAGTCAATTATTATTTTTAATTATTATCAAAAAAGACCAGCGGCCTATTTTTTTTGGAATAATTCAAATCTCTGCAAAACCTGCAAAATATTTAAAAAAATATTAAAAATTTTATATCAGTACTTAACTTTTAATCTCAAGAGAAGGATTATTAAATAAGGTAAATTAAATTCTGTTTAAATATCATCACGTATTTTTTTCTCTTTTAGATTTCATTTAGAATTGACTTTTTTCTCAATAAAAATATCGAAGTATCAATTATATATAGTTCTAGTAGTTTCCAGATAATTAAGAATTAAAAATAAGAGACTAGAGCTCCATTTATTCTTGGTGATATTCCGATATGTATATTATTCCTGATTTTTTTAGGAAAAAATTCCTGGAAGATTTCCAGGATTTTCCAAAATTCTTCAGGTAAAACTGTAACTCTTAATAACATCGTTATATTGTGCAGCTTTTTTATCATATATTGTCACAATTATAATATAAATATATTATAATTGTGACAATATAACGATAACGATACTACTGTTAAGAGTTCTACAGAGCAAGATTACGCTGTGTCCAGTCCGTAATGAATCCAAAGAAAACAATTGCAAACAAATATTTATAATAAACATAAACGAGCGTAATGTAAGTTCTTTTTTTTGAACCGCTAATAAAGGAACATCGTCGTCGATATAAACTTCAGTTTCTTCGTAATTACCTTTTTAAAAAAAGGTAAAAAAAAGGTGCTAAGTCCGCGTCAAAAAGTATTTTTACAAAATAGTATAATATTATTAACTCTAAAAAAACTATTAAAAAACCTATTTCCAAAATAGTGTAATTTTAATCCACACAAGTTATTTTAATTATACATTCTACAAAAATAATTATATCAACAAATTGTGCTAAGTAAAAATAAAAATTTATAAAAATATTTTAATAAGTAAAAATTAATATAAAAATAAAAAAATTTAATTAAAAGACTTAGCACTGCTACAAAATATGCTATTTTAAAAATTAGCAGCACCAAATTTTTAATTAAATTTTGCTAAAATTAGCAGCACCAAATCTTTTAATTAAATTTTGCTAATTTTTAAAATAGCATATTTTGTAGCAGTGCTAAGTCTTTTAATTAAATTTTTTTATTTTTATATTAATTTTTACTTATTAAAATATTTTTATAAATTTTTATTTTTACTTAGCACAATTTGTTGATATAATTATTTTTGTAGAATGTATAATTAAAATAACTTGTGTGGATTAAAATTACACTATTTTGGAAATAGTTTTTTTAGAGTTAATAATATTATACTATTTTGTAAAAATACTTTTTGACGCGGACTTAGCACCTTTTTTTTACCTTTTTTTAAAAAGGTAATTATGAAGAAACTGAAGTTTATATCGACAATATGTAATACTCCTATATTGCTAACTTCGTATCTTCCCAATGAGAGGATCGAGGCCCATAAAAGAGAGACGCACGATTTCCAAATATGGTCAGACGATTAAGCCTCGTTATGCGCAGGCGCATTCTATTGAGTGAGTGTGAGCGAGAGACTAAGCATTAGAAAATGAGACGGAAAGAATACGAAAAGAGAAAACATTGGCTGCATTCAGCAGCAGAGCAGATCAGTGAGCGATCAGTGATTATTGGTCCTTTCTATTAGATCCCGAAATCTAGACCAATCATGTTGACGCATTAAAAAGAATGGCTGCGTTCAGCAGCAGAGCAGATCAGTGAGCGATCAGTGATTATTGGTCCTTTCTGTTAGATCCCGAAATTTAGACCAATTATGTTGACGCATTAAAAAGAATTGCTCAACTGTTGAGTCTGCTGAACGCACTCAATTACTCAACAGTTGTACAACAGTTGCGTCTGCTGAACGCGACCATTATCTGGTCGTGTCTGCCTAAAGCGGGAAACACAGACTTTTGCATAATGCATAATACATATGCATAAGAAATTCGATTGGTCGAATTCCTTATGCACATGCTAACGGACCAATCAAATTTCTTATGCATATGCGTTATGCGTTATGCAATGGTCTGTGCTCCCCGCCTAACGCTGTTAGCGCATGCGCACAAAGCAGCTGAAGCGTGCGCGATAGAGAGACTATTATACGTCTGTACCGTAATGTTTGGCCTGAAATCGGCACTCTTCTAACAATATAGGAGTATTACATATATGAATACTCCTATATTGCTAACTCTGTATCTTCACAATGAGAGGATCGAGCCCCATAAAAGAGAGACGCACGAATTCCAAATATGGGCATAGACGGTCAAGTCTATTGAGGTCCGAATTTATAGTCGTTTCTCAAATCTTGAGACGTAAGAATTTCTCAAATCTCAAGTTGTTTCTTTACATTGTAAAAGCTGATCTTGTCTACTTTATAATCTATGGTTCAAGAGAGAAAAGGAAGAGTATATAAGATTTTATGTGACTATACGACTATAAATTCGGACCTGAGTGAGTGTGAGAGGCTAAAGCCGACGGCACACGGTACGAGTTTTCGTAGTAGATCGCATACGAGTTAGCCACTACGCATGAGAGCGAGAGAAAGCGAGCGTCTTTCGCTCTCTCTCACTCTCGTGCTTAGTGGCTAACTCGTATGCGATCTACTACGAAAACTCGTACCGTGTGCCGTCGGCTTAAGAAAACATTACCGGTCGTGTCTGCCTGACGCTGTTAGCGCATGCGCACAAAGCAGCTGAACCGTGCGCGAGAGTGAGACTATTATACGTCTGTACCGTAAAGGCCATCGCACACAACTTCCATAACCGTAAGCATAAGACATAACGTAAGAATTAGCCAATGAATGAGCGTATAGACCAATGGAACCTTGACCTATACGCTCATTCATTGGCTAATTCTTACGTTATGTCTTATGCTTACGGTTATGGAAGTTGTGTGCGATGGCCTTAATTTTGGAACTAGATCGACACTCTTCTTTTGCAATATAGAAGTATTACATATATGTTAAGGCCATCGCACACAACTTCCATAACTGTAAGCATAAGACGTAACGTAAGAATTAGCCAATGAATGAGCGTATAGACCAATGGAACCTTGACCTATACGCTCATTCATTGGCTAATTCTTACGTTACGTCTTATGCTTACAGTTATGGAAGTTGTGTGCGATGGCCTTTTGGGCCCCAGCACACAAAGTTCCGTAGCCATAACGTAAGAATGGACCAATCATGACAAGTATTTTTGAACGGTAAGGTTGCCATCTTGGAGCATATTTGATCGTGATTGGTCAATTATTACGGTATGTCTTACGTTATGCGTTGTCTGCAATGGCAGTCAGGGCCGCAGCACACGAATTTCCGTAACTGTAAAGCCCATCGCACACGAAATGCATAACAGAGCATACGCATAACATAAGACCGCTGGACCAATAAACACCTAGAAAAAAGTCGCCATATTGATTTACATAAGATGCGCATTGGTCCAGCGGTCTTATGTTATGTTTATGCAACGCTATGCATTTTGTGTGCGATAGCTCTAAAGCGGGAAACACAGACTTTTGCATAATGCATAATACATATGCATAAGAAATTCGATTGGTCGAATTCCTTATGCATATGCTAACGGACCAATCAAATTTCTTATGCATATGCGTTATGCGTTATGCAATGGTCTGTGCTCCCCGCCTAACATACAAGAAAAGCAAGGGAAGAAAGAGAAAAAGGTCGCGTTTAGCAGACCACAACTGTTGTAAAACAGTTTTTGATTTTCTACTGAATGATACTGAAGCACAACGTGTTCTAAAACATGGCTACCTCCAGTATAAATATGTGCAAAGCACAAGGTTTGTTCGCGTCGCTTGCCCCAACATGCTCCTACTCGCTCCAATACGCTCCAAACTATAGTATTACGTTACGTATACTATAGATTGGAGCGTATTGGAGTGAGTAGGAGCATGTTGGGGCAAGCGACGCGAACAAACCCACAATATTCCAATGACCATGACGCACGAGTTGTACCTAGACGCGCAGCGTCACGTCGACCAGTGTCGAACGTATGCACATCCATGGTATAAATACAAGGGTATGCTCTTGCGCACGCGACCAATCAAAATTGTCAAAGTGTGACGTCACAGATAAGCGGTAAATTTGAAACTATTGTTTCCAAGCAGCTTATATTAGCAGCATTCTCGTCAAATATACATTTGATTTAAAGTTTGCAGAAAAAAATCTATTTTGAAGTAATATTTTATGAACTAATAAATATTTTGTAATAAAGTATAATATAAATAAACATTATAAACTCAATATAGAAAAATTTAACATAAAATAAACATAAAAATATTAATATCTTTTTCGTTAAGGTATTAGCATTTTTTTCTTAGATATTAACATTTTTATCGATTACGTAGATTTGAGCTCCCTCACTTACGTCACTTTATGCAGATAGTTTAATGACCACAATAATAATAACAACATAAGGATACTATGAAAAGGATTTATTATTTGTAAATTTGGTTAATTTTTTTTTCTTATTCTGAAATCTATTTTCTATAGCAATAGTTTGATTAATTACCCTCACTCTAATGTAGGTTCTTGTCCTAACAAGCACTGAGGGTCGCCATGTTTAGTCGAACCGTTCGGATTGTCTGATTGGCTCTGAGTGTGACGTCACACTTTGACTGCGCAGTGGGTGAATACGAGATGAGCATACCCTTGTATTTATACCATGTGCACATCGTCTATATGCAAGGGATTGATCCCCCCCCTCCCCCCCCCCCGCCTCTACCGGGACAGACGTCGCTGTTTCGTGAAATGTTGTAACGACTGACAACGATCAGCGACTGTAAATTCTGCAGTGTGCGTGTGATGTAGACTGTAGCGTTTCATCGTGAGCTCTAGTAAAAGATACCCTCGCGACGGAGCGGATCGACTCCGTTTTCCCGGAACTCGTCGACGCTTCCCGCTTCGCGCCGACCTTTAACTGGCCCCGGAGACCGAGCCGAGCCAAGCCGAGCCACCCCGAACCTCTCCGAACCGCCCCGATTGTTCTCGTCGCGCGTCGTCCGAGGGCACGGCGATCTCGTTTACAGAACTCGAGTTCGGCGACAGGGACGAGGACGGGAGGTGCGAAATGCACCGGCGTTAATCGGCGGGAAGGTCGCGTCCTGGGTCGATGAGGTCGACGGGATAGGAGCAAGCGGGATCAGAGTTAACATCGGTATGCAGAACAGCGACAGCGAGAAGGCGCGCAGCGTCGCGGCTCGCGACGACGAGAAGGCGACGAGTATCGACGGCGCCACCGAAGAAGCCGTTGGGAATCGCGACGACGAGGCGCCGAGCCATAACGGCACCGAGGAGACTGACGTGGCGAACGGCGAACGGAGTGGCGGCGCCGAGGGCACCAAAGTCGTGGAGCGCGACAGCGAGGATCCGAGCAACGGCACCGAGCAGGCCGCTGCTGTTACTGGTGCTGATTACAAGGAGGCTCGGAAGTCTGTGGTGAAAAAGGGAGACTGCGTCTGGACCATGTATCTCCCGTCTACCTCGGGGAAGGAGATGCTTGCAGTTTCGAACAATAACTACGGTTGCGAACACTACAAGCGAAAATCGAAATTTGTGGTAAGCTCGGGGATACCCTAACATGTTCTACGTATCTTCAACTAATTCATTGAGTGCTTATTTACACAACTGACAATTTAATTTGACAAATAGTCCTAAAAATTAGAATTTATCGAAGTATGGTATAAAACATTTTACTTCTTGTAGTTTTCTTTTTAGATGGGGATATTATAATTTAAATGTCGAGTACGTCTTCTTATTACGTCTTAGATTTTGGTCTTAGATTGGGTCTATTAATGAGTCTGAATCTTAAAGTTCTTATATATTTACTTTACATATAAATTGTATATTTTTATAAGTTAGGAATGTAATAGTAATGGAAAATGTATTTTTTATTTCCTAGTGAATTATTACTATTTTTCTTCTCATACCTAATCGGTTTTATGTTCTTTTTTTTTATAGACTCCATGCTGCAATAAGGTGTATACCTGTCGGTTTTGTCACGACGAGCAAGAGACGCACACAGTGAATAGGAAAGAAGTCACGGAATTGATATGCGTTCTTTGCGACACTCGTCAACCTGTTCAAGCTACTTGTCAGAATTGCCACTGTCAATTTGGCAAGTACACATGCTTGGAGTGCAATCTTTTTGATGATGAGGATAAAAACCAATATCATTGCGATGGATGTGGAATATGCAGAGTTGGTGGCCGTGACAAGTTCTTTCATTGTGCTAAGTGCAACATGTGCTTGCCAATTCAATTACAAAATGGGCATACGGTAAGGATATGATAATGCAAAATGCATGTTTGTGTAAAAATTATTGTATATATTCCGAATACACGAAGAAATGATTCAACGTTATCACTTACATCTCATGTAGTTTGCAGTTATTATTATATAAATGTGAAATAAATTTTATTTTACAGTGTATAGAAAATGTCTCACATTCCAATTGTCCCGTGTGCCTAGAAGACATTCACACGAGTCGCATACCATGTCACATTCCCGATTGTGGGCATTTGCTTCACCGTATGTGTTTTGAGGAATTGTTAAACTCGGGGCATTACGCCTGCCCATCTTGTCAGGTGTCACTTTTAGACATGACGGACTTGTGGAAATATTTGGACGCTGAAGTGTCGTTGACACCGATGCCGGAGGAATATAACGACTGTAAAACCGATATCTTATGTAAAGACTGCCATGAGGTCAGATCTACTTCTTCATACATATATCACAAATGCTAAGGCGAGGAAAGTAATTAAGTGATATTAATAGCAAGATACCTGTCATTTCAGGAATCTACGGTAAAGTTTCACATCGTTGGGTTAAAGTGCTTAAATTGTGGTAGCTACAATACCTGCAGGATAAAAGGCTCCCCTTGTTCAGGTGACGATCAATTGCTAATCGATTAGTTTTACTTATGAATGATTATGTGAATTCTCAATAATTTGTTAGGGCGTTTACAGATCCCGATACCCTGAACGAAGCAGCTGGTATTACAGAAGAAAAAGAAGGATCGTAAGCCAAAGTTCGGAATATTATCCATCAATCGTGGAAGGGATATATCATAGTATGATGATAGGAGAGTATTTGTATTTTAGAATTTTACCTTTGTTTCATCTTTTTGTAGCAAATTACACTTTTGCTGCCTTTATAGTACTTTTCGTTTAGCCGAAGTAGTACAGTAAAAATTAAATGTTAATGACCATTGATGTTATTAAAGCTAATATATAACCGTTTTCGGTTGTTTTATAACGCTGTAGCACAATCTTTGAAGTTGAGTTTGTAGATGATTTCGTTAACGTTAATTATTAACAAAAAATATTTTTGCAAACTGGCTTTATTAAATTACAATTGAAAGCAATGGTTAATGAAGTGGTCAACCTGAAAATATATTTGCAGATATTTTTTGCACACATTACGTTTACAAGGATTTTTATGTTCAATTTTTTAAACATAGGATATTCCAGATTTATCGTGCAATACTTCAAGCATATTTGATAAATTTAGAATAAATTTTTTTTACAAAAATATATTTCATTTTGTTGCAACTTTTCTATCTCCAACAATAAATATAATTATTAAAATTTTACGCGCGTTTCTTCTCACTGCTTTAAAGGTAGCTGTAGTTACTACAACTTTTTTCAGAAAATAAATTTAAGTTTCAAATTGATCTAAAAAGATCATCGACAAAATTCTACGCGGTAAATTTTTGGGTATTCTGTATATATTTTCTGCATCTTATATTTATTTTCACAAACGCACCTGCATTAGTAACTGACTAATTATGCTAAGAAAATAATTAAAAAATTGTGAAATGCTGTGTTTATGCGTGCGTGCGTGCGCGCGTGTGTGTGTAAGCGCGAATATAAGTATGTGTTTTTAAGAGATGGAAAACATAATACGGCTGATGTTTATACTCCGTTTTTATTTCAAAATCATCTTGAGTAACGTCCTAAGATACTAATACTTTCAAGTTCTATGATTGGTCTATAACATCTTAAGACTGTATTTAAGGAGGTATTCCCATGTTTTGGATCAAAAAATTGGATTTTTTTTTACTATGAACCTTCTAGAATAAGTACATGCAGCAATTTTCCCAAAAAGTTGAAAATTCTAGAAGTTATGGACGTTTATAGCCAAGCACGCATCATTCGATAAATGACCTGGATAAAACTTTAAATGCATTTTCTGAAAACATTTCTCAAACTGGTGAACACAATACTCGAAAACTAATCAACCGATTTTGGTCAAGGACTCATTCGATTCGTAATGAAAGCGTCTAGTCCTATTAAACTAGAATTATAATGATCCATCTAAAAAAAAATTTCTATTTTTTTTTAGACCCTTAAAGCAGAAAAATTAGTGAAAAATTGAAACTTTTTTTTTCCCCTCAAGAAATTATCATTTTTTGCGTAGGGTTTTTTAAAACAATCCTTCAGTTCAGATTAGCGATAATCTTCCTGATCATAAAAAAACTTGGTGTTTTTTATTTCAGATGAATACCAAGAACGCAATATTGTGGTCACTGTCGAGCATCAATAATTTTATCCAATCGAATTTAAGATAGTTCTTAAAATTTACTTTTTTGTTTACCAAAATTTACAAAAAATATGTTCTTATATCAATATCCTAAGTCACATATCCTAAAAACAACTTATATATTACTTTTTTCTATTTAAAAAAAAAATCATAAAATTTACCAAGTTTTCGTTCTCCCAAAATCTTTTTAAATGGGAATATCCCCTTAAGACTGTGCAGTCTTAAACATGGGAACGGACAGTATCGGAATAATATTTCGAAATTTTTCATATTATTAGGCAGTGTAGCACAGGGGAGTGTCACTCTATCTTGAGTAAAACTATACATCCTGCATACACACACACACACACACACACACACACGTTGCTACAACATTAGTTTTTCATAAATACCACAAAATTATATCATTGACAGTGAAAAATAATACATATATACATAGCATCCTTGCCATATTAAAATTTATAAACTGGTGGCCTAATTGATTGTACTCTAAATAATGACATATTTCATATAAATCGCTTGGAAGCTTCCAGCCCTATACATTCTTTTATTTAGGAAAAGATCTCATTTAGTCGTAATCTAGTCGCGAAAGATTTGAGTGCGTATTGCTGTTCTTACTACGGATTTTCCTCATAAGTGTGAATGTTTTATACAAAATAGCTAAATATCCATATGGATGGCACACACTAATGCAAATACAATAAAATGTATCAATGTAGCGAATAATATTTTTAGGGAAAAATACTTTTCATTGAATAATGTGAAGATATTACATATGTACCGATCTATTTCGATGTGCATATATGTATTGAATTTGCATCTCTGCGAGAAAGACATACTTTTAGCGCAACTAATATATTCACCTATTAATATATAAGTATAAATTTATATAATCTGTTTTAGTGTAATTGTACACATAATATCTAGATGGAATACTCGAATAATTATGGCATTAATTATGAATCTTGTTGTCACGTTTAAAAAACAATTTCTAATTACTATTGTCGAAAAGCTATTGTCAAATATAACTCACTTTATGATAAACGGTCAAACATTCGGCAAGTACGATTAAGTATAAACTCGAAGCTCGGATTTGACAGTTTCATAAAATTATTTAAAATACTATATAAAATGCTATACTTAAGTCAAGTGTTGCTTGAAATGCAATTTTCCAAGATTTTGTTTCTGAGTAAGACAAATCGATACCGATGATTTCAACTTTATCATTCCACTTATCATTCTATTTCTATTTTAGTAAATATTAATGATTTTAGCGACATTTTTAGTGATATTTTAGTGACATTTTTAAACTATATAAAATATTGAGCAGTCCTTAAAAATCTGTAGATTTGTTTTTTATATAATGTTATAAAAATGAAGCATACTTGTGAATGCGAAGCAGCATTGAACATTTTTAGGCTGTTCAATATTGTGTTATATTATGTTATATTGTTATAATTCCATATATCACAAGCAGTGCAATTAATAATTGTCACATTCATTAATGTCGTTCTTCATAAATATATGTTTTCAGAAATGATATTAATGGGTGCTATGACAATTACATTTAATTGTATAATATTACTAGTTCCATGAAACAACTTTATTAATGTTAAATGTTTACCTGTTTAGGATCTGTCAAGAGATTAAAAGCATCTCGCACATATTACGTGTCCAATCTGCATTAGAAAAACTTCGTAACACAGAACGATATACGTAGATACCATTGTGATTATTATCACGATTTTATTATTCACTTGTAAATTAAATATTACAAAGGCTCTTTGTACATAATGGTTGCAATAGTAATTTTGTTTTATATTACGTATAATATATACTACTGTATCAAATAAATCAATTATAATTTTATTCTCTTAATCTTTCCCATATAAAAGAGATAGAGGATAACAAGAAGATGGTACGAAAAGATTTGCGTATGAAAAACGTATGCCTTCCGACAACAGCTAATTTGTCGATATCCGCGTTTCGTCGATCATGTGTAAAATCTCATGATAAAACGGAAGCAGGATTGCTATTTTGGTATGGATTTTTGTTCTATGAAGGAATGATTTCCGTCTATCAGATATCTTCCTAGAAATCGCCTCTAGGTAAATATAATATCACGGAATAGCGATGTTTAATTATTGTCTGTGTGTTTTAAACTTATCTCCTTTTCCGTTTTTAGACACAGACTGAAATCATTCTTTCACGGACGGAGTTTACAGGAAAAATAGTGAATAAAATTACAAAATTACACATAGTATCCTACTTCTTATTATCCAGTACGTGGACGTCAAAGATCCATTTTCGTAATCTTATTACTTATACCTTGAGTGAGAACGGCGCGACGGAATTAAAATCGATAAAGTGCAACAACCCCGTGATTCCAGACGAAAATTCGGTTGCATTGTGGCTTTCATACATGTTACGTGTAAGCGAATTCAACAAATTGCACTCGATGCATCCAAAATTACCGACGATATCTACAACGACGCATAACTTCGTGTAACGACGAGAAGTTTTTAACTCTACAGTGCACACACGGGAACCTGGTCTCTTTTCTTCACACAGAATCGGAATTTATTTATTTATTTACATTTTCAGTACTCTTTCGTCTGTTAGTGTCTATTCAGAAGTGGAAGTCTAGAATCCCAGCTTGAGACGGAAAATTATACTGCGTATATTATGTATAGTGTTTGATAAAAGGTATAACATCCGCAGAGGATAGGTAGAGCGAGTTAAACTAGAAAAGTCCTGTGCCGTTTTGCAAGTATAACAATAAATAAAAAATTATTATATATAAAATTATATATATATTAATTATTAATAAAGATTTACGATTCAACGTACGTGTTCGAGCGATTCGACCCAGTGTTTATATTTCCCACGCGACGAGAAATTGGGTGGAGCACTGTGTAAATAACAACAATTAACAGCGACAGTAGTAATAAGTAGTTACTCATGTATAGCAGTTGTTTTCTAGTTTATTTCTACAGCGTTTATCTCTGCTTGGCCGCGTGATAACCGTAAACAACGAACATCGAGATCTTTATTAATTAGTCATTCATCGTTTATTGCCATAATCGCAAAACGATACAGAACTTTTCTATTCAGTTTAACCCATTCCACCTATCCTCTGCTTCGTATTATTATAATCCTATTATCAAGCTATTCATAGACCTATTCATATCAGAAACATCCTGTATAAATTTATGATATCAAAAAGCAATCACAAAATACAGAACAATTCTATAAAATGACATAGATGTTTAAATTTTTACAAATCATGAAACAGCTAATTCTTCGCTCCATTTCTTACTTCTGCTTTTTTTATGTTGCGTATATAATTAGTTTTCTCATAAGAAGAAAAATAATTTACTTTTTTTAGCAGCCTATAATTTCCAAAAGAAAGTATCAATCAGTCGAATAAATAATCTATACTATTTTTTTTGAAACTAGTACACGGTACAATTTGTTATAATCGATATTAATTTGATCTTTCGTTTCTAATTCCATGACTTCTGCCCTTTGTTATATCGTACCACGAAATGTAAAACGAAAGTGTCCTTCTGTGTAAAAGATACATATATCGTTGGAATGTTATGATTTCCCAGGTCATGCATCGTGTAAGTTGATGATATATTTGAAAACGTAAGTTTTCTTAGAGGATGTTCGAGAAAGAAGAAAGATATCTATTTCTATATCAAATTTATGGAAATGGATTCAGTTACCCAGAATATCCGAAAGAGAATGAATATCATTTATATTTTCGTTGTCTTCTTTTATCCTCTTTGTCACCCGTGCAGTGTAGAATTAATCCACGCACATCGAGGTCAACCGTTCGAATTCGTTGCTTAATTTACATCTCGCATTTATAACGCATGAAACAACCGACTGTGATCGCACATTCCTGAAACGGAAGCGCCTTTCTACTTTTATCTACGACTAGTTTATAACGTCTTTTGTACCACAAAGTGCGACCGAGCGCCGGTATTCCGTTTTTTTTACATTTTTTCCCCTTTTTCTCAGAAATTCAAAGAACGTGGGCGCAACGGCAGCAACAACTCATTATTATTCAAGAAACGTCGGGCGGCGCGGGTCATCTCAAGTTGGTCGCGAGTACGACCGCATGCCACTGCTATCCATTGCGCTTCCAATTGTGCCTATCAACAAGGGAAAAGAAATTTGATAATTACGACCTCAAGTGATACACTTATAGTGACAACTGTTGCAGTATAAGACTTAATTTTGTAGAATGTTCCATAATTAGCAGTGCAATATAGATATAAAATTTAGTTATTCACTGATTCATCATGTGACACAAATATATACTATTAGACACAATTTACAGTTAGCTGTAATCAGTTGTCTCTATAAATTGTACCTTAAAACTCGTTCGAGTTTTAAGGTACTAACGTTTTTAGTACACGACTTGCGTACTAAAAAAGACAAAGTGTTAAAAAGAACTCACCTTGGCGCGTTTTATCGGCCTGAGAGGCAGAGGGCTGAAGATACAATAAGGACTCGCATCGAATGCGTCAAACGTGATCGCTCTCTTGGCATTCGGCTTCCGTTGTACGGACGTAAAGTCGAGAGGAGTCTGGAAAGGATAGACACACTAGCTACAGCCGGTAAATAAGAGATGTTTTTAGAAAAAAAATAGAATTGGCTTTACACTTCGAAGAGTAAACTTAAAGGGCACGAGAAGGATAAAAAAGAGGAAACGACTTGCAAGTGATTGATGAAGAGAGATAGATGAATTTCAGATGAGACAGATCGAAGCTCATATTTTTCAAAAATTAAGGAATTGCGACAACACACATGATTGTGTTCTCCTTTTACATGTTCAATACTTTTTCTAGGAGTTTTCTCTAGAAAGAAAAAGAAAAAGAAGAAGACTGCCCACAATTTGTGGAATGACTAGGCTCTTAGGTAGGGCATAAAAACTGATTGATGGGCAAGGACTTTTGTCCTGTATGTTGCTCCCTGTCTATGAGCTCAATATTTCATCTCTAGCTACTTTCTCAACTCATCAAATTATAATTTAAGAATCGCTCGACTGTCACATTTTCTACTAAACTTTATGTAACAAGGAAAGTAAAAAGGATCTCTCTGAATTTTTTTAGGGAAGAAAAAAAAGGTCTCAGGATTCGAGAAAGACAGGTAGGAAAATTTGTGATGTTTTAGTCCAATAGTCAACTTGAACAAATGTCCAAATAAAAAAAAAAGAGAGACTAGGTTTTCACATTTTATATACGCGCCGTTTACACTAAGGTTGCTCTCGACTGGATATCCCGTATATAATATCTTTGGATTGGGAAAAGATTAAGGTACTTTGGTACGCTAGGCCAGGCCTGTATAAGGAAAACGATTTCAGTTAGTGTATGCAATTTATTAGTTAGTGTATGCAATTAACATGCGACAACTGAATATATAAAAAAAAAAGAAAACAATACATATAAATAATAAAAATATTTACATATGTTATATTGTATATAAATATTAATAAAAGTATTTTATAAAAACATTGTGTGCTCGTGCAGGGTTTATATCGAGGATTCGTTTTATAGGACGAAGATTTGACATGGACTGAATGTAAACATTTAACATTTCTTGCTCAAAATGACAAAATTTACATAGGATCGATTGTATGATATTTTTTCTCATGCTACTGCCGCATATTTTGCAAGCAATCATCATACATTAGTCATCAATATATTAATTCATTTGTAAGAAATTCGTCAGAATTCTTAGCGGAGTTAATATAAGACTGAAGCAAACAAAAACGAAACAAGATCGGTCACCTGCCGATTATATGTACAAGCTTACAACGAAATAATTAATAATTTAATTCTTCAGACGAAAGATATAAATGACCACAATTTGCAAGACCAACAAATGTCTGTCACAAAAGTATGCGCATAAATAAATTAAAATGCTCTTTTTCTATTGGTCACAAATGAATAACATTAATGTTTTCTCTCATTTTTTATACCGTATAAATTAATATTTATAGTTTTTAAATAATAAAATTAATAATAATATTAAATAAATATAAATAATTAACGGCCAAGGCCTCGGCATTGGTATAATTTTCAATAGATCGAATGACCTTATTGTTAGTTTATAAATAGTATTATACCTAAAATGTTAACAAAAAGAATGATAATCTTTGGATTGGGCAATGTTAAGCGACGGAAGGAATACAAATAGCAGTAGAAGAAAAAAATAAAGATTTATCAATAGCATATATCTTGTGCTAATTGGATTTTGTCTTCAAATAATGAATAAGAAGCATTATAAATATGAGATATGAAGAGATACAACAGGCAATTAACAAAGACAGCATTGAAAGAAAAGTTAGAAGGCCGGCTAGCGTGTCTAAGGACGATTGGCACGAGAATAATAATAGGATAGGTCGGATTGATCATGAATTTGATTTTGATTTTGATTTTGAGTACGTTGTTCTACCTTTGTAGGACTGGGTCCTGCCGTCAAAAAAGTATCTTCCAGCGGTATAGATGCAGGGGAGAATAGTGTAGAAGTATCCAAACTTTTACTCTACGATAGAAGAAACAAGTATACATTATTATTCGTTTGTTTCAAATTTCTCGAGATTTATGAGTGCGTTCAATAAACATAACAAAGTATTATTAAATTGGATATTATAGGTGAAATTCTGACTAACGCACTATTATATTTCTGGATTTATCAAGACAGACTCATAAAGGTTGATCACTTGTAACTTTTATTGAACGCAACGTGATTTGTCTCGAGCAATTCTGAATAACATACTGGTGTTTCCACAAGGAAACTAATGTCGGAGTTATCCTGAGATGCCCAAGCCTGACAAAGAGCCTTCCGCGCACGCTTTCCTCCTGGCGCACTATTCTCTTTACCGCGTCTTCGTATCATACTGTTGTAGCCTGAATCTTCCTGAATCGTACTCGTTCCAGCCTCATTCTCGGTTTCCTGCTTTATTATCTCAGTCAATGCATCCAGACGACTAGGAGTAACGGGCAATTGTGTCGCTCCAGTTCGTCGTTCGAACTCGGCCAGAGCGTTTTTGAATGGCGTTGGTGTTCTTGGTGTATTATTACCGTCTGTAAAAGTGACAAGCGACCCTAAGAAAATCTTTTATTTATTTATAATTTCCTACACATAAATATTATCTTAGTAGTAGAGATACTCCATGGGCTATAAAAAATAAATTTGCCGATTTATGATTCGTTTGAAACTCGTAACTAAGTGACACAAAATAAATGTAGGGGATGTACCATTTTGACTTCGTCGGAAACCAGTAGGCTGTGGAGTCGTAAGTGGACCAGGACTGCTTCCCTTAGGCGTACTCGCGCGCGGCCACGTTTCCGACGGACTCAGACTGTTCAAGAATTGCGAAGGACTGAATGGAAGTTGCTTGATAGGAGTTGAGGGGGTGATGTTTCCCGTTTGCACCTGTTGGCTCGTTACGATGTAATCCGACTGATTTCCGTTGTTGGAGATGTCTATCCTCTGCAGCAAACTGTGTGCGTTTTTGCGCCTACGTAATATAGGCGGCTGACTCTTCTTTTCTACGTGCTGCTCGGGTATATCTTCCAAGTCGGGCATCGGCATCAGTTTTATCTCCGAGCTCTTTGAACCGGACGTTTCGTTTGGCATTTGTTGCAGGTTGAAATATCTTTGCAGAAGAAAGAAGAAAGTTAAAGACAGAGATAAACGAACAACATATTATTCGTTTCAAAAACGACGTACTTCGGTAACGAAACAGTTTCGGTTTTCGCTCGCAAAGATCCCCTTTTCAACGGAGACACACACTTTTCGTTATCATGTACATGTCTGCTTAGCTGTAACGTGTTCTGATATTCTGCAACATGTTCCCAATTTCTGACCCAATCCAGCTGCTCGATGTTGAGAGTCTGTGAAGAGTTACTCCCTGTTATTGTCGAACTGCTCGAGGCAGCCTTCATTTGATTTTGGTCATCTTCCAGAAGAAGTGTGTCCCTTACAGTATTTTGCGTTTTTTTCTTGTTTCTACCTAAATAAATACAATAACGTTTATTTCTCGCCGTATTCTAGCAGACATCACAAACAGAATCATTACATACAGTTTAACGAGGAAGAACATATTTTACATTTATCACGTTAAAATTTATTGTTACGACATTACTGCAGCAAAATTTATCATTGCCCGTATTTTAAATAGTACCTTTGGTCACAGTTCTTCCTTCTTCGCCTTCATATTTCCTTCTCATCGTGCTATTCCAATGATTCTTAATCGCATTGTCAGTCCTCCCTGGCAAAAGCTTGGCGATCTTTGCCCATTGATTGCCGACCTTTCGATGGGCGTCGACGATTATCCTATCTTCAGCTTCCGTCCATGCAGTTTTCTTTATCTCTGGATTCAAGTGATTGTGCCATCGTTCTCGGCACTGTTTGCCAATCCGGCCTCTAAGATGTCGTGCTATCAACGTCCACTTTTTCGGGCCATATTTTTCTACAAGTTCCACCACTTTCTCATCTTCCTAAAACAGTAAAACGCAAGAGCTTGTAAAATATAACAAGAATGTGTATTCATATAAGATATTTTAAGAAAATTTTATAGCAACAAGAAATTCGCATTATTTACATTGCATCTAAATCGCTCCTTTTAACATATGACTACAATATAACAAAAGCTAATATAATATAAGCTAATATATTTTTTAAAGCTAATATAATTTGAGAGATCTAAAAACTCATAAAAGTTTCCTTGACTTTTTAGGAAAAATGAGTTTTTGATGTCTTGTTAAATGAAGTAGACAGTTTAGACCCTTCATTTGATAATTCGATAATGAAATAATCGAAATACGATTTATCAGCTTTCTCCAAACAAAAAATATAGTTTCAAGAAAAATGTGTATGATCTGAATGTCCTACATCCTCTATAATCGTAATATGATTTATCATAGACACTCGACGTAAGAGTATAAGGGGATACCGAGCAGGTATCTCGACCAACAGATATCAGTGGGAAACGCCATAATCGCATGTAAGTATACTCGCTTCTCAGAGCGTTACTTGCCCTTGGCTGTTGCCAAGTGCATTGGCACGGCGACGCAGCATCACGCGCGGCCAAAGCTTTTTCTTATTGCATACTCCACTAACCCCACCGAGGCAGACACGAGTACCAGGATCCTTATATCTGTATGCGGTTTGCCTCGTGTAGGTGGTACGTGCAGTGCGGTACAATGGCATTATACTATCTAGTGTTCAATATTGAAAAACTCAATTACATAATCGCTGTGCGACACTTCAATGCGTCATTTAGTTCCTAACAACGCGAGAAAAATTTGGCTTTGGGACAAGTTTAGATTTTTATTGAAACTTTAATGATTTCTATAAACAATTCAGTAATTCCGGAGTTGCACCAGAGAATCCAAGTTCGAGTGTGATTGTATGAAACATACGCATATATGTTCCATCATATATATATATATATATATATATATATATATATATATATATATTCAGTGTAAGATTATCAAAGAACTGATGAAATTTAAGAAAGGTTTTCGAGATAAAGATGAGACATTGGCGAAAACTGCCCACCTCCTTCGTCCAAGGACCCTTGACCAGCTCCGGGTTCACGACCTTCGCCCATCTCTGTTGGCACTGTACATCGCTCCGATCCGGAAACTGGCCGGCTATGATGTCCCATCGCAAACTAGTGCCTTGCTGTTCCGCACTGCTTACTAGCTGTTTCAATAAAGCGTCCTGCAAAGGTAAGAGCGACGTTTAGGAAATCGAAAATATTTCGTTCCACCTTGCCCACGGCATTTTATTACGCCTTAAACGCAATACCCCTGTACGAAACGGGGAAGGATGGACGCATGGGAGATCGACCGACCCTCGTAGGGTTTTCCCACGTGAAGTCGTGTGAGTACACCCTATGTTCTATGGGGTAACCAAGGCATCTGCCTCCCAACACGGCGGCGCAACTCGCTGCAGAAAATATACGAAGGGTGGACATTTTTTTAAGGGGAGAGGGAATCCGCATGTTCATTGTTTTCCCCCCGTCCTCCCTCCCCTCAACTTGCTACATGGAAGCGATACATGTAACGATGTATATGCGTAGCGTATAAAAACGTATCCGATCAATATAAATTTAAAAAATTTGCCAGGAGAGTTTTTCGGACAGATAAAATTTGCAAAAAATTGTTTTATTGCGATTATTGCGATAATCAATTATTATTAAACATTGAAAATTTCTCTCGATATATTGATTGATTCTCAATTAATGAAAGAATATTTGTAATAAATATTTAAGATATTGAATAGCTTAACCCTTTTAGGGATTATTATTTCTGCTGAACATTTATTATTTGTAGTACTGAATTTGTAAATTTTTTAAAATATTGAATACGCGAATTTGCAGTCAGAATTTGACAATTCAAAATAGCGGATACAATACGAGCATCATATACTAAATTTTAAACGTTTTGATTAATCTGTACAAAAATATGGTTTTCGAGGTCACTGATTACGTATGTAATATGTAATATTTCGTATGTAATATTTCGGTTAAAATTAAAATTAAAAAATTAAAAAGTAAATCTAATATGGCGACCATAAAGTAGTACATTTTATAAAAGATTTGATTTATCCGTAAAAACAATACTCAGAGATTCTCAAAATCACTGATTACGAGTCTAATGTCAGATAATCAAAAAGCAAAATGGCAAATTCAATATGATTAAGGAACCAAAAAAAGATTTTAAAAAATTAACTTTTCTTTAACTTGCAAAATTAATTTTTCGAAATGCAACATACAAAAAATTTTGAGAAAAAATATTGTATCATACAATGTTTAAACTGCGTGTAAAAATTGTATCCTAACTCTTCGTATATTTACAAGTAACCAAGTTTAATTTAAAAAAAAAAGGGTTTTTTCATTTATAAATTGTTTATTAACACTGACAATTGAATAAATTAATTATAAAATGTACTGTAGCGAGATCAAACTGGTAATTATTATCTTAAAAGTCCTTGCCTATGAATTGTTGACGTGTCACTCAGTTATCCATAATGCTTAAAATTACAGTCTTTTTTTTACATTTTAATCATTTGACATAACCGATATGATTAAATACTGTTTATCTGACTAATGCTATTTTTAAGATAATAGTTGCTAGTTCGATCGCTAAAACATTTTATAATTTTTGTTAAACATTGCTGGCGAAATAAACTTTTAACATTTCTGAATAAATTAATACAAATTTTGTTCATAATTACAAAACTTAGGAATCCAAAAAATAAAATTTTATCCTACAGTTTTATTAAATATAATATTTTATATTATAGTTATATGGTAAGATGTATAAACAATATATAAAAAAAAAGGTGGAAAGTATACTTGACACTGCCTTTCAAAAGGTTAATAGTAGAATAATAATTGTTAAGCAAAAGATTCGGATTCAATTCCTCAAATTCTTTGTACATAATAGAAACTTTATATAGAAAAATGTTATTTCACTGTGCAAAAGCAAATATCAAAAACATAAATGTCAAAGTAAAAACTAGGTAAATAAAATCGTGATACTATTTCGAAAAATAGGAAAGAAAAAGAAGAAAACTTCCAGCTATTTAGTGCTAGATAACTAAAAAGATATATGACGAACTTACTTCTTCTTTGGTCCAACGTCCTTTATTTATGTGTTTTCCTTGCCCGTAATTTGCAATGTTTGTGGAAATTGGATTTTGTGCTTGATTTTGTACTTGATTGCCTTGACTAACCGGTGTATTGTACTCGTTGTCAGACTCTCCGCCACTGCTAGAATCGTAACCAGATCGAGACCTAGAACGATAAAACATAGCAGTGAGATAACTCAATCGAAGCAAACATAACAAGCAAAAACATTTAATGAATAATTTTTTAATATAATAAATTAAAATTCATCTCCAGATATTAACTGCAAGCCCCAAACACGACTGCGAGATTTTATTTATTTTCATAAGGTACAGGTAACACAACAACGACATATGTCAAATTTTATTGCAAACATTGATTAAAAAAAAAATACTTGATATTCTTATAGACTATACAATTAGTATTAATACACCGGCAAAAAGTAGAAAGGAGATTAGATTCTGTCAATATAATTTCCTAAATATTGCTAATAATATGGTCCTATAAGAAAATGAGTGTCTTCCTTCCCGTAACGTTTGCTTATAATCACCGGCATGAATCAGGACCCCACGATATTATAGTACAAAAGATACACGAGTATGACTTTAACAAATATGTGTATCTTCTATCTATCCGGGAAATAACGGCTGAGACGGGAAATCACGGATGGGTGAGTATCCTTCCTGTCCCGACTCTTCCTCCCTTTTTCTTCTTTTTTATTATGTGACTTTTATCGTCGCTCACCCTCTCTTAATTTTGCCACCATCACGATTCGGGAAGCAATTCTGACCGCGAAAACGTCAGTTTTTGCGGTTACAAACGACTTGATCCTCCCTCGCTCTGGGACTTCCCGTCACGTTTCGTACGTAGGTAATTGGAGCTTCCTTATTAGGCTTTTGCATCCTTCGCATACTTCCCGAACCACCTTCCCCCCTTTCCAGAAGTACATCCTTTGGTGAAGCAATACAAGTTAGAAAAGACTAAAGCGCATTAATTAATACAATTTATTTAACTTCATTTTTAAAAAACCATCATTTCATTAAAACCGTTTATTTTTGAAATAATATGCATATTCTCATTATTAATAATATGGGTAAAAGGAAGAAAGGAAATTAGATTCTATCAACGTAATTTCCTAAATGTGCTGCTAATAATATATTGCAAGGAAATGAGCACGTCTTTCCTGTCGCAATGTCATTTACACAAGTATATTTATAATTATATTTGTATTTAAAAAATTATAAATATACACAAGTATATTTATAATTTTTCATCGTTTTGCAGGTCAATCGTCAGAACCCTTAATTCTGAAAATGGGATCGCAGATTCTCGTGGGATTCTTCAGGGAAGCCAGAACTCGATGTCTCGATTACATTGACAATTAAATTTTGAAAATCTAATTTCTATGAATTTTGGAATACAAACTTCGCAGAGGTAGGTCTGCGCGCTGTCCCACTGAATAACAATGCACCCGAGAACAGAAGGCAATGTCGAATGCTCCTCGGTACGCGCCGTGCAATCTGCTTCACCCTCACTTTTTCCCCTTTCCCTCGCCCCTAACAGCTGCATACGCCAGGGAGAGTCCGGGGTGAGCGACTGAAGATATAGTTAACTTATGCAACGATAGCAACGGAGCACCCGCGGATGTATGGGTGTATCGTAAACATATGTGTGCTGCAGATGGCCCGGGGTTCCTATCGTCCTTCATGCCGGGCGTCATCGATCGAAACGTCCTCACTCCCTAATGAACCCCTATCTCAATCAAGTTTATAAATATCACAGGAGGAAAGGAAAATGTCATATATTGACAAACAAATATAAGCATCTAGGTATATTTGTACTTACAAAATAATTCTCCGTAGGAAATAACTTTGTTAACTTTTGCTGTATATATTTTAAGTGAGAGGGTGATACAAGTGATAATTTATTACATGAGGAATATGCGCTCCAACGTGATTTGAGTCATGTGGTTGTTTTTCAAGTCGTGTGGTTGCTACGCAGTATTGTAGA
Organism: Crematogaster levior; assembly: GCA_901521435.1. Lineage (NCBI taxonomy): Eukaryota > Metazoa > Arthropoda > Insecta > Hymenoptera > Formicidae > Crematogaster > Crematogaster levior. Next base: position 183,430 of record CABEGB010000853.1, on the reverse strand, counting down.
CGATACGAAAGATGAAGTTACGTCATCGCGAGCAGCCTAACACCATGGAATGCAAACAGGCTAAAACGACACCACTCCCATTTAATTACACCCGAAGAAAGAAGTTCTCTCATAACGATGCGGCTGCCTGATACAACAAACGCTAGTTCCTGAGTAATATTAATCGCATCGAATAAAAAAATCTTGTTTATCGTACGTTTTATCGAATATAACGTACCTACTGATGAAAAAGCCAGTCGTCATGCCAGTAAATTGACAATTTAAGAATTTGCAATGCACAAAACGAATTAATTAAGATATTAATCATACGCCTCGATTAATAATTACAGTCGATTTTTTTATATAATATCGATTTTTACATAATATATTTTACATAATAGGTAGTGCCGTATCTTGCAACTTTTATTAATCTGTAAAGAATCGTTTCTTCGTACTTATGTTTACATCATGATGTTGAGCAAGAATACTACGTTTCAAGAATACTTAAAATCTATGTAAAATGCATCTAAGAAGATAAAGCAGGAATGCCACTGCAATGAAATGTATCAAAAAAGCATCGCAATCATCGTAATTCCTATCAGAATAATGATATTAAAATCAAAGTTATTTATATTTTCGGAATTTTTAATATAGATTCTTCCCGAATCATAGACTTCCCATAAAATAACAAAAATAACAAAAATTAATTTTGCGGGACAAGCATAAAATTAAAAATAAAGATAAATCAAACGACGATTTTTCAAAAATAGATATGGAAAAGTATCAGGATACTTTTTTATGCATGTTTTATGCATTTTTTATGCATATATTTTTTTATTTGTTGTCGTTATGGAGGAATTGTGCAATTATCATTAATTCTTGTTAATAAGAGAAATATTAAATTAGCATAAGAATCCGGCAAGTTACGTAAAGGCTCTCGTCTTCGCAGAACTTTTAACTGCCGCACCTTCCTTGAATTTAAATCCTTTAGGCACATGGTCTAAAACAACTTCTTTTACATTCTTCACCACGCGCGAAAACACGTTGACTTAATCATGGTCTTGATACAGTGAACACAAATGTGTCTTCTACCTGAAGAGAACGGACAGGATATTCCCATTCAATCGGCAAATAAGGAAAACATTTTTATACCTGCATACGTAAAATAAAAATTAAATTATATATATTTATATATGCAAGGTTAGGTTATGCATAAATAACATTGCATTTCTAAGTGTAAGATAATAATAAATCTTTAAATAACTAAAAGATTCTCGCATTATCCGAAATTTTATGTGAAAAATTTTTCTGTGATTCGAGTATAAAAAAGCTTTCGCTATGTTGACTCATTGCAATGTTGAAAGACCACTGTATTAATCGGACTAATAAAAACAGTTAAAAAATATTTATATATCTAAAGGCTTGGTGTCACATTATTCTTGAAATGAGAAAAACTAAATACAACAACATAACGATAGAAGGACAATCTCCATCTTTCAATTATTTCAGCAAATTATCAAATATTCGAGTAAATTTATCAGTAGATTTTATTCGAGAGGCAACAAGCAGGTGCCATCAACAGCTGCTTACTTGTTTAGGAAGATGAATGGTATCTTTTGTTATCATGCAAAAATTTTCTTCTTCAAGAGCTTTATAACTCTAATATACAGTAAAATAGTATATAAAACAGTGTCTATACAATGAGATTTTAAGGTGTAAAACATAAGTTTTAAGCTAAAATTGACCAATCATAGTCAAAGCGTGAGAAGAATATAGAATAATCGACACCGTTACATATCATTAATACATACATATCAGGATGTATACAACAAGCTGTATAAAAAAAGATAGCCTTTAACGCAATACAAATAATCAATACTGAACAGGGCATAAATTCGGTTTATTCGTTTGTCAATAATAAATTTTCAGGCAATCCATATGATCAAACTGATAGAACTTTTATATAACGATCCATATATCCGTTGTGGCCGGGGTATGCTCGAGCTGACATAAGACTCCCCAAATGGAGCACGGACGTCGCTAAATTTCAGAGACAATAAAACGATATCGCGGAACCGGGTGATCTGACTTCTCGTGAGAACGGGAGAGAAAGCCCCGGGCTATGCGTGCCGAGGTATGGACATCTGCCAATGTCCCGAACTTTCCCCTCTTTTTTTCACGTGTGCACTTCTTCCGTTCACGTTCAGCGCTCACGCGTTTATTTCGCCTTTACGACACACACCGGGCGCCCTTCCTAGCTCCTCTTCCTTCTTTCCTTACTTCCTCACTTCCGCCTGTCGTATGTCACGCAACAATAAGGTCATCGTGCAAGGCGTCCCTTCGAGTATAAAAAGTCCGTCGGAGATCAGCGATTTGACAAAACAAATTTCGCGCTCGTACGCTGTAATGACTCGTTCGAGAGTAATTAACACAAAGTCAATCTGTGGAATCATCGTTAATTAATGAATTTAACGAGTTTAAGTCTTTAACATTGATTTCTAATTTTGGAGAATGTTTTTTAACATTATATTAACCCTAATCCCTCCAACCAGGGTCGTTCATGTCCCTCCATTTCTAACAATCGTTAGTTGTAATGTGCGTTTTTCAACAGATAATTGTTATAAAAAAAATATTTAAACAAATAATTTCCAAATTTTCTTTACATTGATTTTTAGTCGAAGGTATAACGAGATTATAAATATTATTGTGAAATTTTTCGAAGCTATTAACATGAAAAAGTGAAAAAACGCACTGGACATGAAATATCCCGGTTAGAGGGATTAAGTTGCGGAAAAAACATTAGAGGGATTAGGATTAATTATAATTATATTAATTAATTATATTATTTCACATCGTACTCTCTCGTACGAAGAACTCTAATTATATAATATATTAAATCATGTATTATATCATTTTCTGATAAAAAATTCATCTCTTTTGACTTCACTTTTCAAATTTTTGCCTTTTCCTTTCGCACAAGCCCTCTCTTGAGAAGACCCTTTATCGCAAAATATAAGATATCAGTGTATGTCTTATCGAGCGTACTGTGTGGAACTCTGCACGCCGTTACATCTCTGGCGCACGTAACAGAACAGGATATTGGGTCAACGCAAATACAGATCCCGCCGTCGCGTTGGTCGCGTGCGACGCCCGCAACACAATTGATCCTTTCGTCAATTTTCTAGTGTCCGGGACCAGGTGTATGGATCCAGGGAACGTTCGTTCATGGCTACGGCGTCAGCTGCTGCCCCGGTGAGTCCCACCCTCTTGCCCCGGTCTCGTTTACGATCACCCAAGATACTGATGCTTACGATGACGCGTGCTCCCCCCTCCCCCTCTTTCGCGTCACAGCGTCATAGGACTCGCATCCGATGACACGAATTGTCACACGAACCGATTGCCCGCTGGTTCGAAGTAAACGCTTTCAGAATTTGTGTTTTTCATTCACAAACATGTGTTCTTGTGTTCTTCACCGTCGATGTACAAATGGATTTTGTTAATTTGTTAATTATCGGATAACATACGGCGATGTGAAATAAAATATTATAAAATATTAATGTTTACTTTTCGGTACAATTATTATACCTATATAGAAATTTAATTTGAAACATCGTATTTTCAAAGAATATATTGATTTTTTAGAAGTATCGATTATTTAGAACTATTTATTTTTAAGAATATATTTTTTGAAGAAGCAATGTTCTGAACTAAATTGTATACATTATTATATATATGTATACACACACCAACACACACACACACACAATATATTATATTATATATATATATAATAATGTATAATAAAAAGATATATAATATGTAACAATGTAATTAAATTATATACATTACATATTATATTATTTATAATTATATATTATTATATAATATATAATATATTGCACTATTTTTATATTTAATCGATATAAAAATGCTGCTTGTTGTATCATATATCTACTCAGAAAATTAACAAACATTTTTCATAATATTCCTATTTTATTGAGGAAAAAAGAAAGAATTTTAAAAAATATCCTAAAACCTGTCGCAAACAATTTAAAGTAAAAACTAGAAGAAAATTAGAGAACATGGATCATCATTGGATTATCAAATGGAGGAGAGAGAGGGGAAACACCAGTCTATTTAATGAAAGAAAGAAGTAAATAATTAATAATGAACACGAGATGTTATTAAATCGTTCCTAAGTAACTGAATGTGTCTGGTGACCAAAATCTTTTATTTTCGATCTCGTCATAAAAATTCCGTAGTCAAGGAAGCTTTTTTTCCATTCCAATAAGCTCTTTCGCTACCACGAAACGGATGAGACTCTAGTGGCTCTTACGGTTGACTAAGTATAAGGTTATTGACATCGCAAAAGAACCTGTTTAGATTAAAATATATGTCTGATACATTCCTTTTTTTACAAGAAAGAGTAATCATTAATAATTTCGTTATATGCAAAAGTCAAGAAGATACCGATAGGTCGGTATCAAGGATCGAAATGCGAAACGTGATATTATTCTTCGTTCAACGCAAAATATAAATGATACTTCTGATTATGAGTTATTTGTGCGTTATTTACAGATTATCAAAATCTGAATATCAAAGTCTTGCGAAAGAAAGTCTCGATAAGTTTCTCGTCGTTCCAGGTCGGCTCGAAATCGCTGAAGAAAGATCCCTGACTAAAACCAGGTAGTTTGCCGCGTAGCGTATTTTAATGAGGCCGCTAGGTTCGTGAAGGATCATCGCTCGAAAGGCCACGGAGTAAAATACAGGCCGAGATGAATTTCGTGCGCCGGTTCAAACACGCACGGCGCGAGTACGACCGGGTAAACGAATAGGTAAGCATGTATACACGTGCACTTTATATACACGCGAGGACCGTGCGGGCCAGCCAGCCAACCAGCCACCAAGCCAGCCAACGACATCAGGGTGGAAGTCTTTACCGAAAGACATCTGGCTACCACCTGCCTCGATGCCCTCGCACTCGCTCCATCAAACTTCCCCATAATAGAACGCTCCCCGAGTACGCGCACCCGCTCTCATATGACGCATGCACATGTGAGGAGGTACATATATATATGTGTGTACATCGCGACCGTGTGACTCATACCGGCACAGGTATAGGCTTGTGCGTGTACGCGCCGGCAATAATCGAGTGATCGCGCTCTTCTCGTTCCCGTGGGGTTGCACAAAAATACAGGTTTACAGTGTACGATAAGGGTCTTTGCATTAATGTATCGAAAATTAAATATTTATCCGCGTCCGTAAGCTTTCTAATATAAAAGTACCTATTTCCGCATCGAGGCTGTATTGTCATAGTGACTAAAATACATATGCATAAAAAATATTGTTGAATTATTAGAGTTATTTATTTTCGCGACTATTACGAAGATAATATAATTAGATTTAAACAAACGAATAAAGAGAAAAGCAATGAGAATATAATGCGATTTTTGTTGCATATCGAAATGGTCAATATTATTAAATTAGTATTATACATATATTATTCTCAAATGTTTCGGCTCAATTCAAACCATCAGCGATATTATAAAGAATTCTTTCACATACTCCGTTGAGTGGTAGGTGAGTGCTTAAAGATTGATAAGCCTAAAATTGTGTTGAAGCAACAGAACCAATGGAATGGAATCACTAAGTATTACGAGATTGGCAAACAAGAATTTAAAATTATGGTAAAGAGACTTAAATCCACTCACCAGAAGCATGAGAATAAGAAACGCTGCAGTGATCAGAGAATACATAAATAGTCGAAACATGAAGGAAATGCAGTTGAAAATTGTTAAACAAAAATTAAACAAAAATTGACATGACACATAAATTACAATAATGAATAATGTGATTGTCAAATGAACATTTCTTGCAGCATAGGTTTTTTAACAATAATAGTATGTTCTATGTCTATCATATCCTTTAGCATCAATAAAAAATTGTTCTCGCTTATAAACATCGCGTTTGTATATTTCATATTTATGATTTATTAATAATAATAATAAAAAATGTATAAATGTATTCCATTATTTATTATAAAAGTATTCTAAAATAAATAAATGTCAAACCTAATTCTTATCTACCTTGCACGTAGCCACTTCCATGATTATTGATATTAATATCACATTGACAGCTGAAGTTGAAACATGTCGCAAATTTTACTTGAATCATTTTTTTAAATGTCTTTAGTTCTTATTTTTGTTCCATTATTCGTAAAAAGAGTGTAATGCGTAAAGAAGCGGAAAATATATAATGACAATGCTATTATAAACTATTATAAATTTAAATATAAATATTATAAATTTAAATAATAATCATGATATTAAAAAAGCGCCATTCATAGGAACACTTTTATCACTTGGTATTTCGTCGTACCTGAGTGCGCAAAATCTCAGCTTTGTTATTTGTGAAATACAAGCATTTCCCACGTAAAAACTATAGCGATATTTTTGTATTAGGATTTTCGTGAAAGGTCCTAAGAAACCTTCCATAAAAGAATACACAATTTTAGGACACGCTTTATATAAATTACTTATACAGGGTGGACCATTTTAATCTATAATGGAAAATATGTCGGAATGTTGGTAAGATACAAGAAAATGTTTTAGACAAAAGTTTTGTGACTTCGAGGGGGACATAAGATGGTGTCATTGGTTTGACCTTGAAGAATTATTTGAAAGTCACATGAAAGTCACCTCAATTTTTTTAAATGGCATCCTCTATTTTTTATTGCATATTCTTGTAGCTTATCTCGAGACCTTTCCAAAACACTATAAATAAATGTTTTTTCGTTAAATATTTTCCGAGTTATAAGGCTTGAAATAATTTCTTAATTTTACATAAACTATAAAATATCTCGTAAAATATTCACTTTTCGATGACCTTACCTCTAATACTTTTATGCACAGAATAATGAGAGGAATCAATTGGTGTAAAGAAAACACATAGTTGTTTTTAAGAAAATATATGTAATTGTTAATTACAAATTGCACATTTTTTCTTAAAAACAACTATGTGTTTTCTTTACACCAATTGATTTCTCTCATTATTCTGTGCATAAAAGTATTGAGGTAAGATCATCGAAAAGTGAATATTTTACGAGATATTTTATAGTTTATGTAAAATTAAGAAATTATTTCAAGCCTTATAACTCGGAAAATATTTAACGAAAAAACATTTATTTATAGTGTTTTGGAAAGGTCTCGAGATAAGCTACAAGAATATGCAATAAAAAATAGAGGATGCCATTTAAAAAAATTGAGGTGACTTTCATGTGACTTTCAAATAATTCTTCAAGGTCAAACCAATGACACCATCTTATGTCCCCCTCGAAGTCACAAAACTTTTGTCTAAAACATTTTCTTGTATCTCACCAACATTCCGACATATTTTCCATTATAGATTAAAATGGTCCACCCTGTATATATGATATGTATTTTATATGTATATACATGTATAAAATCTAACTATCCTTTTGCGATTTTCAGCATTTTATTTTAATAATTAGAGAGAGAGTGCTTTATTTTCTCATGAAATTTAAACATTTAAAAAAAGTTAGCTTTAATCAAGTATATTTTAAAAGTCATATCATATTAATTATTCATTAAGAAACCGGGTTATTCTATAATTCTCCAACTCTCTGTGTTCTCCAGATAATACATAACAATATATTTACCGGTCATTCACTAGCACATCTATCCCAGTATACTATTTCTCATTACCATACACAAAAATGTACGTATACATATGTATGTATATTAGGGTGGTTCTTATAATTAAAGAGAAAAATTTTTTTTGTATTTTCTCATGAAAAATAAACATTTAAAAAAAATTAGCTTTCAATCAAGTATAAAAAAGGTTCCAATTTATTAAGAAACCGGGTTATTCTAATTCCTCTCTGTGTTCTCCAGATAATACATAACAATATTTTAATTCGGAAAAATGTAATACATATGGATGTATATTAGGGTGCCGAAAAATTAAAAAAAAATTCTTAAATGGTTCTAAAATTCCTAAAAAGTTTATTTCAATCGGATAACGGAAATAAGAAAATGTTCTAAAATAAGAATTAAATCCTTATTTTAGAACATTTAGACGCTCTTCGGCACTCTTTCCCGTTATCCGATTGAAATAAACTTTTATAGGAATTATTTTTTCATAAAATGGAACCATTTTAAGGGGTGAGACAAAAAAAATTTTTTTTAAATTTTCGATGTAGTATAAATAAGAACCACCCTAATGTATATATATAGCATATACGTAATAATATATATGTATATGTATATGATATATGTATTATGATATCATATATATCATTTTTAGATATTACATTTTAATTGCACATTTTACTAATATTACAAAGTGCACATTTTCTCGTATTGTAGCGTGCAAACACACACGCACTTTATATATGCATATATACACACACACACATATGGCGTGTATGTATGTATAATATGTGTATATATAAAAATTTAAAAATGTGTGTAAAATACGCATGTGCATATGATGTACAAGGCGCGTCTATAAGACGAATTCCATCACCCCTCCACGATGTGAAAAAAAAGGCGGGAAGACCCTCGACAACGTGCGCGCGCGTTTCATCCCTCTCGTTCGAGGTGCGCCTTGTCGCTATACACCACGCCTTTTATCCCCGTGCCCATTGCGAGGCGATTGTACATCGGACGAACCACCCGGTGCTCGTTCCCATGACAAGTGCGATGGGTATTTTCACTCGTGAATCTTTAATTCCACCGTGGGAATCGAGTCTACATAGACCAAAGATCCGCGCACACTGCACCGTGTGCGCGCGCGCGTTTGTGTGTGTGTATGCGTGTGTGCGCGCTTGTGATCCGATTAGATTACATCTTCCGCAATTGAGATAGAACGCGGTCCTTTGTGTTATTACGCGTAGATCGCTGAGGGGAAGAAAAATCTCTCGTAGAAATGATCTCAAAAGTCCAAAAGGCTAAAGTCCGAACTTTCGAAATACATTCCTAAACAAAACACAAAATAAAAAAAACACAAGTTTAATCTTACTTAAAATATAAAAAAAGATTTAAAAATATGGCACAAAAAATGTAAAATAAAATATAGACAATACGCGATAAATATAAGAAGCGATTCATTAGGGAGCTGTTCAAAGAATAAGTAATCTGATATCCTATTAGAAAAGAAAGAAGTCTTTCCAACTTCGATTGATTAGAAATATAATATAAAAAAAGATACAAATTTTTTTATTTTCTGAATAATTGATCTTAATTAGTTTAATCTTTCCTTTTGTTCTTATATTTCATAGTGTTTTAGTATTCTGAATACTCGTCTAAAATTTTAAATAAAATACTAAATTAATTGCGTATCGAATATGATAAATGTGAAATGTCCCGCTAGTCTTTAAAAGGTGCTTGCTAGACAAGATTATTTAGGGCCGCTTTCAGTTAAAGCAGATGCTGGAAATCAAGTTCGCCCTTGCAGTCCATCGATCGGCATCGTCGACCCCGAAGTATACGCTAAATCGATATCGAAACATAATAAAAAAGAAAGAAGAACGAGCTGCGAGAACAGTCGAAGGGCCTCGGTCCATCCCATCTTAAAAGAAGTCTCCTCAAGGGGTCTGGTCGCGAATCTTGTCGGCAACCCTCTTCGAAATTTGTTATTTGACGTTTTAGGGTGGCTTTTTTCTGGTCGCTTCACACACTCCGATTTGGCAAAATTTTAGGACAATTAGGCGATTGACAGCTGTCCAGACGACGGCACGATTCAGTTTTAAATTCGATTGTAGAACTCGAGAAATTACTTAAGATCACAACGTACTCGGGTATTTCCCATTGAAGGAACGTCCTTTCACATGTTGACTTCAATTCTAATGACTGCGAGGAGCTCACAGACCTCGCCGACATTCGTAAACCCCTAAGAACGAGCTAAAGGATAGCTCTACAGTCTCGGAGACCACACGCGACGCAAGTACAATAATACACGATCTATTTGTGTAGAGACCTCGGGGCGCGCAAGTGATGTATGACTAATGAGAAGTCGATGGCTTTACGAACTTTTATAACGCTAAAGGAAAAAGTTTCTAATTAATTTACTATCTTTGATGATTACCATTGCAAAACATATCAAATAATATCGACAGATATCGTGAGAATATAGTCATAAAAGATAGGTGATTAAAGATTAATTAAATTTAAGTAATAGAAATAAAATATATAATAATTTTATAAAACATTTTTTAATTTAAAAATTAAGAACAACCGAAAACAAAAATTCCACAAATTTTGAATCCAGAAAACTCTTCGAATTTTTGTATACACTGCGATTATAAGCTACGTAAGTCTATTGCAAATCGAACGGGAAGAAGAAAGTATAATATTATATTATTGTAAGTATCATGATATCAGCTATTTCTGCTTCGTGGTCAATGACTTTCGACACGTAGAAATCCATAAAAAGACTCGGAAGATGGAAGATCTCAGAAACATCTCGTTCCTCTCCGTCTCCCTGGGCAACCATTCATGTCTCTGCGTGTTTGCGTAGAGCTAACATCTTTCCTTTCATCCCTTGATTTCGTGATAGTCTATGTTAATATCTGATCTTCCAATACTTGAAATGCAAATTTAATGATCTCTCTCTCCCTCCCTCTTCATCTCCCTCCCCCTTCATCTCCCCCTTTCTTTCTCTCTCATTCTCTCAAAGGGCCAGTTTCACAAACATCAGTTAATTGCTAACTATATGATGTTAATCGACCCTCTATCTTTTTTATATTATTATTTAAGAAGAGACAGAGAATTGATTAACTTCCAGTTAGTAGTTAACCGACGTTTGTGAAACTGGCCGTAAGTGTGAAATCACAGAATTGTTAGAGTTTACCTTTATGGCATAGAAGTCGCACAAGCCCATAAAATTTCAAACTTTTTATTTAAAAAAAATATTTATTTTAAAATAAACTTTCTCCATTAAAATTTGTCCTACCCCTGAGTCTTTTTTAAAGATTAGTAAAATAAAAGCAAACATAAAAATAAACAAATAAATAGTTAATATTTGGATACATAAAATAATTTAAGGAAAAATGCACGAGATAAAAAAATATTTTAAAACATAAATAAATAATTTTTAATTTAATTTATAAATATAATTTAAATAAAAAATATTAGTCTTATGTTAGGTCCGAAAAGTGGTCCGGATAGGTAGAGTGTTCTTTTCATGTTGAATTTATAAACAATAGCTGTCGGCAAATACAAAAAAAAAAAAAAAAAACCACAGGAAAGTGGACAGAAACGCAAAATGTCTAATCAAAATGAAAGTAAGGGATATTTCTCGTAAGGAATATTCTTCTCGACTAAAGAATGGAAGGCTCAGGGTCGAGCCTAAAGAAAAAAAGGTACAAAATAAACGATGCACAAATTCCCAGCAGAACTGATCAAAAACCGGGTTTAAATCTCCTTAGTCAACCTAGCCCCCCTGTCTCTCCCGCTCCCCTTTTGTCTTGCCGAGACTGTAAACCAGTGAGGACGACCCCGGCCGGAAAAAGACGAATAGTCGTTTCACAGTTTCTTTTAGCTCCAAACACTCAGAGCGAATAGCACGTTTTGAAGTACGATAGTCGTATACCTTTGGGTACCACGTTGCGAGTGTACCCCGGCATTCTTGTCTACCGTCCATCCATTCATCTTTGAGGACGTTTGTCAAGTCTTTTTCCCCCACCCTCCTCTTCCTCTTTGGGGATCGGATACAATGAACAAATATCTCTCTTGCAAAGTATTACTTTGTATTAAATTATTGTCCTTTTCCCATCCCTATGTACCAGACCCGAAAAATTTCGAAAATAAAAGATAAATTTCAATTGTTTATTGACCCGTCTGGCAAACGTCTGCGTGCCGCCGACTAGATGTATCGGACATTGAAATGCAAAAAAATTCTTCATCTAATTTAGGGCTAAAAATTAAAATCGATATCGATTTTGAAGTTGGCGATTTTTCTGCATCTCAATGTCCGACAAATCTAGTCGGCGGCATACAAATAATTTGCCGGTCGATAAACAATTGAAATTTGTTTATTAGTATTCACTGGCGAAGGAGAGTTTGAATTTGGAAAATAAAAAATTCATTTAACTATGATTTCTTCCGAAAATGTTCCGTCTTTTGATATATAATTATATATGATATATAATTATATATTATTGAAAAAAAAATCAGTGGCACTGTCATCTGGCTTTGTTTGTTTTTGCCCTCTGTTTAGAATATTGTTTTTGAAGAAAACTTACGAACAATAGTTATCACAGAAAAAAAAGATTAGCTACTATAGCAAAACTATTTGTAAAATATGAACAGCTAACTATTATTTGCAGCGAGAATTATAATTTTGCAATAGTAGCAAAACCTTTGTCAACTTTAACAAAAGGTTTTGCTAAAGTATTGACAAAATTTTGCTGCTATTGCAAAATTATAGCTCTCGCTGCAAATAATAGTTAGCTGTCCATATTTTACAAATAGTTTTGCTACAGTAACTAATCTAATCTTTTTTTCCGGTAGAATATTTGTCATAGTATTTTCTTAGTGAATGTTAGCAGCAGTACTTCAAGATTCACTAGCCAAGCTAATGAGAGCAACAAATACACACCAAGACTCAACTTCACATAATCTCCTTCGCGATAACGCCGCATCCTTTGATATCATTGCGTTATACTTCCGTTGTCGGAACATTCGTCGTACACATTCCCTCCACTCTTGCCTCCCTCTACTCTGTATTCATACGCGATGTTGCTGACGAGTTTTCTCTAGTTAGTTTTCTCTTGAATATTTGATCCAAGAGACTTTGATGTCGTAATATCTGTCGCGCTTAATTCTCTTCAGAGCGATACGTGAAAGAATTTCGAAAGACATAGAACCTACTGTTTGTATCTCGTGCGTATTCGTGCAGCGACGAATCGAGAGAGCGATGAAACCCCTGAAAATGTCAGATGACACAAAGTTATTGTATTTGAAAAATAAAAGCTCGAGACAGCAACGTTAAGTACAATAAAAATAACAAATTTTTGTCTTTAATAGGCTACAAAAATTATTTATTATATTAGAACTTATGGAACAAAGAAAGCAGTGGCAGTCAAAAGGAAAAATCCCCCAAAAAGGGACTGACTAAAATCTCACACTTTGTTGCCATTTCCAAAACGTCAGTATGATAATCTTCGCAAAAAAGTGCGAAGATTATCGTACGATAAGCTTCATGAGTCATGTACTGAAAGCTTTTCTCAAAGTTACTGAAACGCATTTACTGGCAGTGTGATGTGACGATATTGGCTGAACAATTTGGATTTCGAAAATTTGGGTTCGGGACTAGAGATGCTTTGTTTGGGCTGCAGGTTCTTGTAAAACGATACTTGGATATGAATCACGAAGTATATGCGTGTTGACTACGAGAAAGCATTTGACCGGGTTAGACATGAAAAGCTAATCGAAACTCTAAAACAAGTGGAAATGACAAAAATATACAGGTTATTACAAACCTATACTGGAAACAGATAGCGTCCTACTTGAAGACTCCGAAACGAATGAATTAACCATAAAACGTGGGGTAAGACAAGACTGTGTGCTCTCGCCAACGCTCTTCAACCTATACTCGGAAAGAATTATGGCAGAGCACTAGAACAAGCAACTGAAGATATAAATGTTAATGGCGAGCTTATTAATAATCTAAGATATGCTGATGATACCATGTTGCTAGCAGCATCAGAAGGAGATCTACAAGCAATGTTGGATAGAGTGAATATAACTAGTCGGGCTGCAGGAATCAGCATAAATATTAGAAAAACAAAGGCGATGATAATTAGCAAGAGGGAAGAAGACACTGTACAATTAACTCTAAATAATGAACAGATAGAACGTTGCCGTAGCTACCGATACCTTGGATGTGTAGTTAATGAGAGACGGGATATGAGCCAAGAAATTAGAAATCGCAGAACAAACAGAAGAAGTGTCTTCATCAAAAGGTTCTAACTTGTCGAAACCTATCGTTGAATATGTGGTTAGATACTATATATTTCCGACATTGTTATATGAATTGGAAAGATGGACACTTACCCAATCACTAAAAGGCAGAATAGACGCTTTCGAGATATGGATATATAGAAGAATGCTTCGCATATTTTGGAGAGACTGCGTCACGAATGCTGAGGTCCTCAACCAGGTGGGAACTAACATTGAACTTCTATAGACAGTGAAAAAGAGGAAACTACTCTATTTCGGCCATGTTATGAGGAATGATAAATATCGACTGCTCCATCTTAATATCCAAAGAAAAATTGAAGGTCGCGGAGCTCTTGGTCGTCGCAGAACTTCGTGGCTGAAGAATCTACGCCAATGGTTCGGCAAAAGTACAAGTCCCTCTTTAGAATAGCGGCTTCTAAGGTGCAAATAGCTATGATATCGCCAATCTTCGTTAGAAGAGGCACAAGAAGAAGAAAAAGAAAAATTATTTAAAAGGTAAATCATGATCGTGTTCTACAATATTTGATTGTCATAAATTAGAATCTCGAATTCATCTCGATATGGAAAAGCAACGAAATCCAGGTAGACGAGGAAAAAAGATTCGAAGAAAAAGTTTTTGAGAATTTATAGGATACTATAACTTATTATATTTAATTTTTTTTTTAATGCGAAGAACATACCAGTCAAGAATCCACGCCATTAAAATATTATTCTGTTACTCTCTCTTTTAATATTCCTGCCATAAATAAATTCCCAATTAACCCCCCAATGTTTCTTATCACGATGATAACAAGTATGAAGTTCGTAGATAGAAATAAGTGTATTTATCGACCGATTCGTAGGTCGAGACATCCGCAGATACCATCTTTACAACATGAGCGAATAAATAAACACGTGCGTGGAGCAATTACTTACGCTTCTGTGATCGGTGGTGAGCAAAAGGACGAATGATAGGTTGCTATCTCCACGTTGTTGATCGACAATCCATTCGGCGCGAGCAATCCATTCGAGAATATATCCATTATAAGCGACGCACGACTCTCGCGGGTGGTGGGACAAGATGGGAATGGGGACGGGGACGAGGATAGGGAGAGCCGAGGGAGAAAGCGCGGATTCAACTATAAATAGGATCCTCTCTCCCGCGTAGATGCTCCGAGCACCCCCCGGCTTACGAGCACTACCTCCTGCACGCGGTGACGGCGCGATCCATTGCGATCCCTCTGCGTGTCTCCGTCTCCGGAGAATTTTACTCTGTACTTGTTTATTTCACTCGGGAGGAGGACCTTGCCTCACGCGGTCATGTTTATACGCTTTCCCTACGGACAGGATGCCCCCAAGCGCATTCCTTCTTCACCTTCGTCCTCTCCTCTCTATCTTCCGTTCTTTGTCTCCCTCCGTTTTTCTCGTGAGCCCGCGCTTTCTCCGCGTGTATTCTACTTCTCGCAACCAAGCAGAAGAACATCCGTCGATCCTCGAGATCGTGAAGGAAAAGACGTTAACACTTCGAAGAAGTTAACGTTAAATGGAACGAGGGATGCTTCGCCGCTTACGAATGGTGCTCCAAATTTACACGCCGAACACTTCCACTGCGCGAGAGTATCACGTCGCGCGAGGGTATCACTCGCCGATTCGTGGGAAGTGTCGCGCTCAACGATCTACTCCGAACGGCGGTCGAGTTCGGACTGGCGATCGCTATTCGCTATCCGAGAATTCCGACGGGACTCTCGCACTTTCGCCGGCAGCAGCAGTAAACTAACGCTGGATTCGGAAGGGAAAGAGGGGGAAAGGGCTCAAGGGAGAGAAAGAGACAAGAAGATAGAGGGGAACAGGAAAGAAAGAGAAG
The DNA here is from genome assembly GCA_901521435.1 of Crematogaster levior. Lineage (NCBI taxonomy): Eukaryota > Metazoa > Arthropoda > Insecta > Hymenoptera > Formicidae > Crematogaster > Crematogaster levior. Next base: position 167,623 of record CABEGB010000853.1, on the reverse strand, counting down.
TGAGACAGAGACATAGAGAAAGAAAGAGAGGAGAGAAGGAGAGAGAGATGCACACGAGGGAAACCAGCATCTCGACTTGAAGAGTGAGATAGAACGAAGGCGCCGGTCATCCCTACGAACTTATGTATACACAGAAAAAATTGTATTCTCACATCTTAAGAATATTTCACTTAATTTTATAATATCCTTCTTTTATTTTATAATTATAGAATCCTCTATAGAGAATATTCTCTTACCAAGTGTTCTTAATATATAGAAATACACTAAATTTTTTTTTACGTTATTAATATTTAGGATCATTAACCATGATAAAACAAAAAACAGTTCTACAAATGGACATCGGCTATTTATTAACATTTTGACAAAGTTAAATACATTTTTAACTATATTTTTACACGCTTATGTATGAATTTATCCAGTCGATGAACGAAGGGATTTTAATTTTGATGAAAACTTTTTTTTAATTAATAAAAAACAAAAATTTTTAACACAAAAAATTCGTATTTTTGCGTTAAACGACTGTCATTTTGTCAAAAATCAATTTATTATAAAATCCTTCGTTAGACAGATAAATTCTATGAAAGTTAAATCCTTTTGAATTTTTGATTTCAGATGATCCATCTCCGAGTAATCTATAGCTATTGTGCCTATATGTTTCGATATTTTGAATTACAAAAATTATAAAAACATCTTTGATAAATGTATATTATGATAAAGAATCGATGAAATAAAAATAACAGTTTTTTTTTCATTTCCAAAAAATATGTTTTTTTTACCTGTTGACTGGGTATAACCCCTTATCTAAAAAGAACACGTAAAAGAAGGAAATTCATATTCATTAAGAAATCTATTTATTGAGAGGACTTATAAAGAGTTCGTAAGTTTCAAAAATACAATTTTTTCGGTGTGTATACATAATACGTGCATGCATACGTGCTTCGGAACGTACGCAAGAGAATCATCAGAAACGATCAGGAAAAGGCGGCGACATGCGACCTAATGCCTGTACGGAATAACAATCGATGCGATAGTCAGAGAAAAGGGCGCGCAAGGAAAGCCTGTTGAGAATTTACTCAAGCCTGTTGCGCTGACGTTGACTTCGAGCTCACGATAAATTCGATCTCAACGAGTTGAACGATTTCTATATAGAAAAAATATAATAATAAAATCTAAATAAATCTATCTAAAATGTCATTGATTGTAAGTTCTCTAGGATTACATCATAAACGGTTAAGTAAATTTTCAAAAATTTGCGAAAAAGGTGTGCTATGCATAAATCCTTTAATTGTTGCCTTACGCATAACATTAAAAGTCTCGTTTGCACTTGATTCAACTCGAAAATCGTTTACTGCATCGAATTACCCTCGAACTTTAAAAAGTTTTTTACAATGTATACTTCATAAATACTTCATTATATCGATAAAAAATAAAGACAATTATTCTTCTAACATCACGATATAAAATAACAGGATACAAAACGACAAAAATAAAGAACGTTGTTAAAATGCTGGGAGTTGTAAAAATTTTTATGTAACTTACTATACTGTAAATGGGACTTTAAGTCGGTTAACCCACGAAGAGGTACAGCGAGAAAAATAAGAGAAAAGAGGAGTGACGAGAAAGGAGATGAGAAGGACAATGTTTGTATGCGACAAATTAATTTTGCATGTGGTGTGATTTTCCCTTGGTGAGTACTAATCTCAAAAGGGGAATTGAACGCTTTGAACGGCGGTGTTCTTGAAACAAAAGGAGGCTTTGTGGGAATACTTTAATAGCGGTGCATACCTTGGAATCACGGACTACGTCTTAAGCTACAGCTACATTATTGCTCGGGAGTGTCTCAACTTGGAAATTATAGAACCGAGGGCGACATAATCAAAATAAATCTAATGAAAAAAATTAGTATCAATAGCACAAACAAATAATTTTCTAACATAATTCTAAATAATTTTGTGATAACAAATGTGACTTGTTTTCGATGTTCCTAAGGTTATGATATAATCTTAATCTTCTCATGTTGAATCGACATTTATTCTTCTAACATCACGATATAAAATAACAGGATATAAACGACAAAAATAAAGAACGTTGTTAAAATGCTGGGAGTTGTAAAAATTTTTATGTATCTTACTATACTGTAAATGGAACTTTAAGTCGGTTAACCCACGAAGAGGTACAGCGAGAAAAATAAAAGAAAGGAGGAGTGACGAGAAAAAAGATGAGAAGGAGAATTGGAAGAGAAGAGAGAAGAGAGAGGAGGAGAAGATTGTGTGCGGCAACGCTGACGAGGAAGAACAACATGAGAAAGACGAGGAAATGAGAGGAAGGGCTACGGACTCCGGGATAAGCCGCAAGGTCTCGGCGGTATCACGCCGTCGTGTTCTGGGAACCAATCGATTCCTTGACGAACCGTGGCAACGGAATTGTGAATCGATGGCGAAATCATCGTCGAACCTCTTACGGATCATGCTTCAAGTAGTGTCAGGAATGAAAAACGCGCTGGAATTTCGAGACGAGTCCAAATATTTCCAGATGTTAAATATATAAAAAACTAATAACAAGATTTTTACTCTATCAGAAACTACATTTTTTTCTTGAAATCTCTCTTCTATTTATTAACGATTCATGGTTTGTTAAAAAAACAACATAGTTATAAGTCAATTTGCCGCAGGATTTCATCATCCAGTTTTATTGAATAGAAAACTTAAGTAATAGTTTTGTCAAAATACTCGCTTGTATATTAATTTCTCTTTAAATACCTATAAAATTCGTGCGCGGGATAACGTGATCGGGAAAAAATGTGGAAACTGAGAAAGGCAAGGAGGAAGGAAGATAGAGAGAGGCAAGGTGACGTCGCGTGACTCGCCCCAATGCCAAGAATCCGCTTCGAAATTGAGAGCAGCATATGTCGAAGTTGAAAGAATATGCAAAATCTGGAAGAAAGGACTTTCTGCAAGATGTACGTATGCAACCGCAAGAACGAAGCGCGTCCAGGCGACAGCATTCTTCACGGCGATTGATTCCAAGAAGAAACGATGAAGAGAGAAAAGATTGCAACGATGAAGGAAGAAACGGAGAACCGATATGCCACAGGTACACAGTCGTGCTGATACGTCGGCAAATTGGATGCAGGTCGCTACGTGACACGGACAGGTTTTTCTCGACGGAGAACACGATGGACGCCCCGCCACCTTCCGGGTTCTCAATTCGGATAAAAAAAAGAGCGCCGACCATGGCGGTCCAGCCTAAGATTGCACAGCTGAGAACCGCCAGCGGCCGTCACCCTTAGTGGCAAAAAGAGCCTGAAGATTTCACGGATAACGGACAAATGTCTACAGTATGTGCATAATTTTGCAGATCATCTGTTATTTTTTTTAGAAACTTCGAGAACCATTACTTTTCTCAAATTCTACATACTCGGATTTTTTCTCTAAATGATATTCTATACTGTGCAATTGTTGAACATTCAGTTTTTTAAAATATGAATAGCATGATACTTATAATACGTAGCAAGTATATAAAAATGTAATTACTAATTTTTTCTATAAATTATTTAATTATTAATTGGAAATTTGTGATTATACATAAAATATTTATACTAACTTTCATGTTTCAACTCTTATCTGAAAATGAAACTATTGTTGCAAAATAATCGTAGTTTTACTTTTCGTTTTCTGTTTCGCAAGCAAAATTTTTCCTCTTCTCTCTCGAGAAGAAGATACCAATCCTCTGCCTTCCATCGATGTTTGCGAGTCTGAATTTGATGATCTCCAATCTGTGGGCGAGGTACACGTACGCACGGTAACCCCGTAATTTCAGAGGCATTAATATCCAAGACGTTCGCAAATCGTCGAAGTTTATTACAGCGGTGAAGTTCGACCAAAGCACGACCGAAACGGGAACTCTGCCGATACGTACAAAGACACGAAAGATTATAACGCTCGAAACTCCCGATGAGATCTCATGCAATATATTTGAGGAAGAGTTATTTATAAAACAAGTCCTCTGTATATAGGCAAAAAAAAAACAGAAAAAGGAAAGCTGAATTTTATCAGCGTATTCTATTAATCATAGCAATGAGAGAAATGCCACATGAGCACGAACTCATAAATGCACAACTCTCTTAAAGTTACAGAAGGCTGGATATTAGCAGACAGATTCTGAGATCAGAATCAACAATGTCAAGTATATAAATATTACACGACATTGCTCGGACATTACAGCGAAACATAAACATAGATACTAAAGAAAAAGAATAATAATGTCAATGTGCTGCTCTACTATTGTATGATGCCACGTTTACCTCCAATAAGCCTTCGTTTATCTACGCTGAATAATTACGAATTTCGTAGATATATTAACCTGAGAGTATATAGTCACCTGGACTGATTTTCACATTTAAATAATGAAAAATAAAGCTCAGCTTTTTTTTTTTTTTTTTTGAAAAAATTATGTTTGAGAAAATCTATATTTTCTATATTTATCTATATTTCTAATATTTATTTTTTCTATCTATTATATTAATTTTTTTATCTATATTTATCTATATCTATTTCTTTATTTCATTAAGTAAATCTATATTTATTTTTTTATTTTATTAAGTAAAATCTATATACATAATAATCTTAAAAATGTTAGAGCAATCAATAATACATAGCTAATAATAGCAACTTTTAATGAAATCTAAAAACAAAAAATTTGATTTGATTTGCAAAGTATAAATCATGAAAATTTCGTTGACGAGAGATTACTCTGCTTAAAGATGGTTTTATTGTATTGTATGTAATACATATACTACATACTTTTCTATCTCTCGCCATACTGTCTTGCTCATATTCTTCAGATACGTCAAATATTTCTCCTTAAGTAAAATAATGGCATTTGTACGTGCTGATCATTAATGTCTTGTTTTATTCGATTTATTTCTGCGTTAAATATCTCATATGAATTGAATTTGCCACTTTGTGGAGCGTCTTCTAATTCTACAATTCTCCGATACATCCTTTCCATCAACTCGTTTTATCACGTAAAGCTGCTGAAGCAACAACAATCTTAAGCGTACGTTTCTTTGCTCCCTTGGAGATGTATTTAAAAAATATGTTTAAAACATATAAGTATTTCTCGTATTTTTCCGAGATTTTCTCCTCGTCGAGAATAACTAACGCTGCGAAATACAATGCATGCACGGGTTTCATGCACTTTTGCGAACTGCGTCTGTATATAAACCGTCGTATTAAAGAGCCACATGCGATGCAAAGCGTAACTTGTAACAGCGCGTCGCATCGCCGGGTGTCGATCCCTGCCCTGTGCGCTGAATAGCGACGCATCCACACGATGGGTTGAAAGAGACGGAGCCGACCAAACCGGGAGGGTCGCCGCCTCTGTTCTTATGAACAGGCAGCTGTCTCTCGTTTGTTTCCGCACGCGCGCGCGAGATGACCGTCGACATCGCTGGCAAGAGGTCAATCTCGCTGAGCATTCCTGTGCGGATCTCCGATGGAGGAATTATCTTGCTGGACGACAATTCGATCCGTCCATTAAAGCGTCTTATTTTTTTACACAAATTTTATTGCAAATGATTCTGGTAACGAGCGATTTCAAATATAAATCATTATCTATTTAATTTTTATTTTTTAATCTATTTAATTATTTTAGTATTTCGGATTCTTAGAGGAGATATAAGAGTCAATCGTAGTTTGACTAAGATCCTTGAATGTTTCTAACCGGTTTTTAACGGTATTTCTCCGTTTTTTTTTTTGCATCAACTCATTCTATCTTGTAATTGTATAGACATCGCTCCTAATACTTTTGTAAGTATCATTAATTATTAAGGCTTTATTAATTTCTTAAATGTAGTTAAATATTTTTTTGCATCAAGTAATATATATATTATACAGGGTGTCTGAGACCACCCGTACACCAAACACTATAAGTATGTACTTTACAATATATATATATTTTTTTTTTTCAAGTCAACCATGTGTTTTCGTAACACCAATTGATTGATTTCATTATTCTGTGCAAAAAGTACCAAGATAAGATTATCGAAAACTGAATGTTTCTCAAGATATTTTGTATTTTAAGTCAAAATATTGTATTTTTCAAGCCTCGTAACTCGGAAAGTACTTAATGAAAGTACTTAATGAAAAAATACTTTATTGTAGTGTTTTGAAAAGCTCTCAAAATAAGCTATAAGAATATGCAATAAAATATAGAGGGTTCCATTTAAGAAATTGAAAGTGTTCTTAACGATGCCACCCAAGATCAAACCAATGACACCATCTTATGTTCCCCTCAAAACCATACAATTTTCATCTAAAACGATTTTCTCTAAAATGCTTAGTTTTTGAAAGAAAAGGGGTATACGGGTGGTCTCAGACACCCTGTATATATTAACGTTTAAAATGTTAACAAATAATGTTAACACATAGAGTTAAACGCATGCGAGAAACAACGAGAAAATTAATAGCTTCCTGCGCGAATAAATGGCGCGAAATGTGTGTGTCAAATAGACGAAGGCCAGAGCGCGGAAAAAAGGAGGATGTGGGAGGTGCAGAAGAGGGTATGAAACCAAGCACAACGACAGAGCAGGATACGGAAGGACGTGTGCGGTGTGTTCGCGACTAGGAGGAGAGATAGAACAGGCTGCATGTTTGTCTGCGTTTGTCCTCGCCTGGCAGTTGCCATGCGGGGCACTGGGACCCGTGGGTTGACGTCACTCCATCTCTCAACGGGCAGCTTAATACTGATAAGTGAGACTCCGCGACCCACGTGGCGTTTCCGAGACGAAGAGGAGAATCAATCTGCGTCACAGACTTAATGCAGAATCTGTACCAATTGGTAGTCCATATCTATGCTCTGTGCAAAGTCTCTTGGGACAACGGATATTTCCGCGCGGTTATAGATTATAGAAATAAAAAGCGCAGGAGAGATTCCGCGCCACCGAGCATCACACGGATGAATGAGATCTCGAGTTTCCGAAAGTCCGTACTAGACTATGTGTTGAGAATTATGAAGATTATAATTTGATTAGTCAAAACGGATTAAGATTATTTAATTGATCGAATTCTAACAATTCCTCAATTTTAATCTCAAATATCATAGTCTGAGTTTTAAACCGGTATTCATAGTCCGTTCTTATTTCAAGACCGTCTTAAATAATGTCTTAAGATGCCAATACGCCTCTGTGATTAGTTTATAATATCTTAAAACTTAAAATATTTATTTAAGAGGGTCTTAAACACAAGAACGGACTATGAATACCGACTTTAAAGATCTATCCCAAAATATTAAAAAACACACATCTGTATCATATGTTACATATGTTTTTATATAGGCTCTGACTATGTTCTGTTTGTTTTATATTTTGTTCTTACGTATTCCACCTTACGATTTGCTTATCGTGTTTTGCTTGCATTCTATTAATTTTACATTGCAAATGCTATATTCTTTTGTTTTCAGATAACAATAACATCACTGATGTTTTACTTTTTGCAGATGTGTCTGCATATCAAATTTTATATTCCTCTATCTTGTTATTACCAATCTTGTATCCGTGTATGCATTAAAATTAGTATTATTGTCATATCGAATCATTAAAAGAATCATTAAAAGAATTATAATTATCGCGACATTCCTATGCCAAAAAGGTTTTCGTGAGATAGAGTGGCTCTTCGGCCCTTAATGGGGAAAAAAAATATTTTTTAAAGTATATTTTAAATCTCCGTTTGAAAATATTATACTACCTCTGTACTGCTTACGTAAAATTTACGCTATGTTCGTTGTGAGATGTTTGGGTACAAAATAGAAAATAAGAAAGTTTAACTCGAGAATAGTTTTCTATTTGCGTAAACGATCACCTGACATATTTTTATATCCGAATTAAAAATCGACAAGTATTATCAACTACATATTGTATATTTTTGATTATTCCACAATTAGTATTATATTCGAGATCTATTAATATTAAAGATTTATTATATTTTATAAAAAAGCTGAATTTTCTCGATCTGTAAAAAAAAAATCATTACAACTAAGCTTTACTTTCTCGCTGCTAGTGTAAAAATTATTCCAGGTTACTATTCCCGGGATGATTTCGACAAACTCCGATTAACTTAATCTATAATTAACTTATCAAATAATACCTGTATTATTTTGCACATAAATGGAATTATTAAATACCATGTGAGGGGGAAGGGTAAGAGACTTCGAATATAGACGTTTTTCGATCGATCGATGACACTCTACTTGCACGTGAAAATGTAAGTACAAACGAAATATTTAAAGCACATTCGAAATCTAGACAGGAAACTTACACTACATGAACTTCTTAAAGGGAGAGTACAATTTAAAAACTGTTAACAATTTTCTTCTTTTTTTTACTGCCATTATTTGCCAGTTATTACTTACAGTTGTTAAACAAACAAAAAAAGAGTCTAAAGTGTCGTTTCCACAATGGGTGCTCTGCCCTCCTCCCCTTCTGAAGTTAGCATCTATGCTTGTTACTTATGGGAGGAAAGATTAGATCGCGAAAACAATGAATTATATAATCGGAAATCTTGCTTTGATCGATAACGGTGAAATTAATTAAATTAATCAGAGTTCGAGATCCCCTTAAAAATCTTCAACGGAATAAATTTATCGATCTTAACATCTTTTAGTTCTCTCAGCTGTATTTAATTTCGAAGGAGAAAGCCGATCCTTTCGGGTTATTTTATACTTCCTTCAGTTATCGGATACAAGAATGAGAAAGATGAGATCAACACGAGCGAATAAAATAAAAGCGAATGTTGCTAAAGAACAAGTAATACTGGAAATCATACAATGCATCTTCATAAAAGATACGATATAAAGAGAATAATGTGATTTATAATAATATAACACAAATTCAAATCAAAACTGTAATAAAATTTTATTTTTTTATCTATCTCTTGCGGGTTATTCTATACTTTTTTCAGTTACTGAATACAAGAATGAGAAAGATGAAATCGATGTCAGCAGATGAGACAAAAGCGAGCTTCACCGAAGTGCAAACTGAAAGTGCCGGAAATTGTATATTATACCTTTATGAAAAGACATAAAGAGAGAGAGTAATAACGATACTAATGTAACACAAATTCAGGAGAAATATTACCAATTACAATAAAACATATGTTTCTGAATATCCGAAGAAAAAATATATAACGTATGTTATATATTTAAAACTGACAAAATTCGTACACTCATATAAAAAACATAAAAAATATATGTTTTATATACAGGGTGTCCCAGAATCACAGGCCAATACTGATAGGGTAGGTAGGGAATGGGGTAGAGATGGGAATGAAATAGGATACCTCTGTCTGATCATGCACCCCCGCGGAGATACAGATGGTGGAAGTTGTACGAATCCGTGGCGCGCTATGACAAGCCGCTTGCCGGTGAAGCGAGCGTGTGAGTAGTGGTGTTGTTTCCACTAGCCTCACCGACAAGCTTGTCATAGCGCGCCGCGGATTCGTACAACTTCCATCCTCTGTATCTCCGCAGGGGTGCATGATCGGACAGAGGTGTCCTATTTCATTCCCATCTCCACCCCATCCCCTACCTACCCTATCAGTATTGGCCTGTGATTCTGGGACACCCTCTATATATAACATATATTTGTATGTGTGTGTGTGTGTGTGTGTGTGTGCGTGCGTGCGTACCCCTTATAAAAATTTTTCACCGCTTTTACACCTCATATAGGTCGTTTTTAGCCCGCTTTTAGCCCGTTTTTAGCCCGTTTTATCATTTTTATGTCCGTTTCTTGCACTTTCAAGCACGCTTAGTCTATTGCGAAAGAGCATGACAAGTATACGCGAGTATGTGTATGAGTATTTTTTAGTGGATTGTCCGTTTTTAACACTTGTTTTTCAGTCGATGAGTGACAATACGTTAATACGTTCCTTTTTTACTCACAAAGATGAGGACGAAGTAGGTTGTCCGTTTTCAATACTCAATTTTCCGTTGATGAGTAACAACACGTTAGTATGTTTCTTTTTTACTCACAAGAAAATATCCGCGGATTGTCTCTAAATTGAAGTACATTTATTCTACAAACTTAAAAATATGTCCACGAATTTTTATAATTTATATAAATTTATATAAATGTTTTAAACTACTATAAATAAATGAACAATTATAATGATTGATTATTTGATTATTTTATTTCAAAAGCTACGTTCCAATATTCATTGCAAATATTAAAAATCTATAGTTTACGTCACATACACTATAGATTTTCAGTACTTGCAGTGAATATCGAAACGCAGCCAAAATGTGCTGTGTGAGTATTTATGAGTGCTAAACGAGTATTTTTTGCTCGTAGCTAAATGTACGTTTTTACACCTCAAATTTACACACAGCACGTATTTACCACTCAAAAATACTCATAAGAATATGTTATTACCACTCGGATATACTCGTACGCAATCCGTTTTAATCACTCATTTTTACGGAAAATTGCCCCTTTGCGCCCTAAAAACGGATCGTACTCATTGAATCAAATGTACGTTTTTCCACTCAAACTGACCGTTTTCGCCGGTCAAAAACGGGCCAAAAACGGTGAAAAATTTTTATAAGGGTGCGTGCGCGCGTGCACTATATAATAATGTTCCACATTGTGTGTGCGCATGTGTGCGTGCGCTATATAATTTTTCACATTGTGTGTGGCGCGCACGCACACACACACACACACACACACACACATATAAAATCTTGTGAAAAATTATTGTAAAAATACTTAAATTCATTAGTTCAATGTGACAATGCAGAAATCAATGTATCAATATACAAACGTATCAATATACAAATGTCAAACCCAAATATATAAAAACAATTTCGCCAAGGTCAGTCTAATTTTGTTCCACGAACACAAATCTGAAAAGCTCCTCCTAGCGGGTGTAAAAAGCGTAGTTCGACGGACATCCGTGATGCATCTTAAAACATTCTAAAACGCATGGACGATCGGCGGCGGCGGCAAGGGCAAGTCGAAACAAAAAAAAAAGACACGACGACAAAGATGCTCGCAGTCAGTAGTAGAACAACAAAAGGCCTCGCGAGTATCGATATGAGCGAAGTGTCGAATTCACCTTGACGAGGCGCGAAGATATTATTGTCGCTCCTGAGTTTCCACTTGGAGCTCACTAATGACACGCGATGTAAAATAAATGAAATGAGATTAGTCATTCCCGGTCGCGTTCCCGCCGAATGTATCTGTACGACGCATGACTTATGGGAAGGTTAGACGTGCACCCTTCGATTGTCCTGCTCCAACGTGCATGGTGACGCAAAAAGCCTCGCGCTTACGGGAAATCCCCGTGCACCCGTCGCGATACTCGAGCATCGCGGAGCGAGTGTCCACGCATTCCGACTCCGCGCGCTCTCCCACGCTCTGGCTTCCCGCCAGAAACGTTGCGTTTTAAAAACTGCGGTCAGAGGAGCGCGCAGCTTCGCCCGGCTGCGGCTTTCCATCCATCTCCTTCCCGTCGTCAGGGCCGTCGAAAAAACATAGCCGGGTACAGACTTATCTAATTTTAAATACGCTAACGGAGACAGAAGGAGGAGAGAGGGTGTACAGGGAGAGATGCGTCTGACAATGAGACGCAGCTTCGCGAACGCGCGAACCTCTCGTCGGGCAAGGGGAGTGGGGGACCACAACACAAGGGGCGACATACGTGCACTCACCTCTGTTTACCGAGGAACATGTTGCCGCATCGTCTCGGGGTGAACATCCGAGGTGTACCTCGCGTAACCCGCGCGAGAGTGGTGGTCCAGTGGACGCGTAGCGATTTAAACAATATGGCCGTTCTCACCCTCGCGGAACAACCGCGAGACGCGACAACTCTGTGCGAGAGGGGACCCTTGTCAGCGTCCCGCCGGTACTGCCCGCGCGAATCAACAGCTGCGATCGCACTTGTTCCGATCCTACTTTACGTCACACTCGCGACGAGATCGTGCGACTGATCGCGTCCCCCTGACGGGTCTCGCGTTGCCGTTTTGACAGACCGGGTTGCAAGCTGTAAGTCGCTTCCCCTGCGACGCCACAAGCCGTACTCCTCGCGCAGGCTACACCGCTTGTGTAGTCACCGACGTCGGAGATCAGCCCCGTACCCGTCGGTCACGTCGCCCGACTCCATCCTCTCCTCACGTCATTCTCACCACGCCGTGTGATCGGTGATACTTTAGAATTCTTACATTATCAACGGTAGCAAAGGAAAGACGCATTCTTTTCAATGTTTTGTAAAAATGAAATAAACTATTGTTACAAAATACACGCACACACATTTATACAGCGTATTATAACTTCGATCGTACTTTGATCATTCTACACATTTCACGTAATTCGACTTACAGTTTCTTACGTATTTCGGCTCGCGCAGTCGATGTAAGCAATAGCCATCTATATGTCGATAAGTTAATTACAAGTATGCAGCTGGTAATTCGTAGACATTCTCCAGGTCTCATAAGCTAAAAAGCTTGTGGTCGACAAGTAAACAGTCTGTGTAAATAATGTTAATATAATTAAATAATAATATATAATTTGTAATAAATTAATAATTTTTATTATAAAGTATTTATTAAATACTTTATTAATTTAATAAATTATTGTAATTTAACTTTATTAATTTAATAATTTATCCACTTTTTATTTTAAATTTATCTCATATTCACATCTATACGCAGTGCTAACAACTTTAACTTCCTGAGTTTACTGTGTTACTGGACAAAATGCCGCTCTTGTTAAAAATTACTTATCTGGATTAATATAAATAATACCAACGCGTGAACAGAAATGTGAACAGAAATGTTAAATTGGCATAAAAAATTCTTTTTAACAAATGAAACAAACACAAATTCTCCGCCTCAATTATTCTTTTTATGCCTTGTATATATGTATAAATAAAATTATATATATATATATATTTTTCTCAAATATATGTTTTTTAAGATCAAATGAAGATGAAGACAGAAACAGCAATACAGAAGAGGCACAAACAAACAATCCCATAATCCCACACGTCATGATGTTGATGTTAGTATACGCGACCGGCGAGTTTTTCGCGCCAATTTCGCATTCTCTCGATTTCTTTTGATACTTGCGACAACATAGGTGTCAAACAAATGACTTAATTAAAAATGAAGTTCAGATGCAGAATGGTGGACCCGGGTGCCATGCGGGATTTTACGAGTAAGGTTTAAATTTCGTGCTTCTAACCTCATCGGGGACGGTAAATGCGAATCTTGATTTCTTGAAAGTTCTTAACATAAACATCTTTTTTCAGGTATCGTTAATACTATATCCCGAATGGCGAAATACTGCGTGTTGCGATTGACACCGGACGAATTGTGCTTCAATGTCGGTGACGAACGTATACCCGTGCTCTGGGCGGTACTCTCTCAGCAGCACTTCTTCTCGGAGTACGTTATGAACGGTGTGTCCGAGCAGGAGAATGAGATCTATTTGGAGTTCGACGCCTCCATGTTTGCTAGAAGTTTGAACAGTCTGAAGGCAATGGCGAGGAGTGCAAAAATTAAATTAACGAACAAGCGACAGCCCTGCCTGACGTTCGACATTGACCTGTCTTCCCTGTCCGTTGACTCTCGTCAATGCGTGCACGACGTGCCCGTGAAACTCATACCCCGCAAAGAGTGGTCGGAACACAAAATGCCGGACATTCCCGAGTTCGACGTAGGTATAGCAATGCGATACTCTCGTGCGCAATCGAATTGGTAGGAGTAGAGTTTTATTCTAGATATCGCTGGAAATACCACAGCTGAAGTACCTGCGGCACATCGTGGACAGAATGAAAAATATGAGTTCTCAGCTGACAATGATTGCCAATAAACGTGGTACATTGATAATAAAAATTGAAGTGGACTATGCTACCGTGTCCACTCATTTTAAAGAGCTACAAGTTTGGGAAAACGTAGAGGAACAGGAGACTGACGATATTTCGGCGACTGTTAGCATAAAGAAACTCTTCATGTTTCTTGGTTGGGACATTCTTCATCCGGACAGCGTTAAGTGTCACTTATTGCAGGAGAAGATGCTAAAACTAACTTTAGAAGTGGGAGATCATGTTAAAATGCATTATTTTGTACCAGCCATCGCCTCTTGAGCAAAGGAAAAAAGAACTTGGATATAATGTTACTTAAATGCAAAATATATGTATATTTTTCATTGTATCCATTCATACATTAGAATCTTCATTAAATAAGTTTCTCTATTGAATAAGCTACGTCACATTCGAAAATAATCCTTATAAATTTATATAAAATGAGCCAACAACTAATTGTAAGCTAAATGTAAATTCTGTTCGCTCTCTTGCCTGAAACTCTGATGCATCTGATCGATCTGTTGTATTTTCTGATTCAACAAGGCCGTTTGTTGGTCTAACCATTGTAGACTGTTCATATGTGCGTTCAGAATTTTCCCAATCTGAACGATAGGATCGCTGGAGTCTTGAGCGCGGTTCGCTTCGTTTAAGTGTTCTATTATTTCCTTCAGGTCCTCCGACATGCGTTTTAACTGAGTATCAAGATCCTCCGACAAACGATAAGTGTATTCTCGATCGGAATCTGAGACAGAAAGAGATGCCAGCTCCTTTTCTAATGGTACTAAACATTCCTGCAACTCTTTCTGTTGTCCAACCTGAACGATATGATTAGTTTAATTTAATGTGAAAATTTAGTAATTAATTTTACTTATGTTAAAATCGTATAGATGTCAATTTATATAATTGTATACATGTGTAACTTACAACGTAGTCCAGCTCGTGCTCCAATTGTTGTTGCTCGATTTTCACTCTTTCAACCTCCTGATTCAACGTTACTATTTTCTCCCCGTTCGTTATCAACAATTTATCCCAAGCATTAACCTGTGTCGCTTGATTCACAAATACTTTCTCCTGTTCTTCCAACTCTAAAGTCCACTTGTTGATCGATTCTTCAAGTTGGCAGAAATTAATAGCTCCTGGTTGAATACCAGTCGCAGAACTGACGCTACGATAAAAGATGTTTGCAACCAATCAAAATCATTAGAGAATCGAACTTATCGTTAGCAATGAGCAAAAGTAAACTAAACATTCTAAACATTGATTTCGTAATTAACATTACTTACGTAGTGGTGGTACCCAATGAAGTATGAGTAGAAGGTGCTGCTAAACTTGTGGAAACAGTGGCGGAAGTCGTTTTGCTCAAAGGGAATCCAGTAGAAGTAGTAGTTGATGTTCCAAAACTGAATCCTCCTGTGGTAGTTACTGCGAGAGAGAATCCTGTGGTCGAAGTTGTGGTGGTACCTGTTTTCGAAGCATCGAACGACAGTACTGGTGTCGCAGACGTCACTGCTGTACTGCTGGGAAGATTAAAACTTGGAAGACTCGGTGCAGACGTTGTAGTTGCGATCGTACTGCCGAGACCAAACCCAGTGCCAGCAGTTATGGTGTTTGGAGTACCAAAAGCCAAGCTAGTAGATCCTTGGAGACATAACACATACATGTTAACATCTCCTTTACATTGCAAAGAGGCAAATACTAATTATATCATAGGATGTACCTGCCATAGGTTTTGATGTACCGAAACTGAAACCTGTTGTGGTTGTCGCGATGGGAAATCCTTGTCCTGTTGCTACAGTCGGTGATGCTTTTGCGGCGTCAAACGAAAGTCCCGTCGCTGTGGACATTGGCGTCCCACTGCTCGAGAAATTCGTGAAACTCGGTAAGCTTGGCGACGTGGTAGATATGGATGTTGTTGTCACGGTCACACCGCCGCCGAGGCCGAAGGCAGTTCCAGTGACCATAGTGGTTGGAGTGCCGAAAGTCAAGCCGGTGAGTCCTTGCAATACGAAAAGTGTCAACGTGTATCAAAATACATAAGTATCATCTCCCCGAGTAGAGAAAGCATGAAGACGTTTTTATTCTTTTCATTCAAAATGCTCGTTGTACCTGTCGTGGATTTCGGCGTGCCAAACGGCAATCCGGTATTCGGAGGCGTAGCCATCACGTATTCCGAATTTGCTCCAACCGTGTTGATAACGGTTAAGCCACAGTATATACAGTAGCGCAACTCTCTCCGATTCTGCGTGGCCAAAACGGAGTGCGCATGCGCGGAATAAGTAAGTTCTTCTCTCTCGCTTACTCTTATTATTTTCGTTCTCTCTCACACATTAAAATACCCGATTAAATGGTTACAACTAAAGATCTAGATATAATTTATATCTAGATCTCTAGTTACAACCTTACCCTACCTATTTGGCGGAATAAATGACTCGTTTATTGTACGATCGCGCAGTTTATCACAAGTTTCTTGTATAAATAAGTGTATAAATAAGCGATTAATAAATAATATAAATAAATAATATAACAAAAATAATATTAATAAATATATAATATTAATAAATATATAATATTAATAAATATATTATTTTATTGAAAAAATATATAAATTTTATAAATAATTCTTTCTTAATTTTAATGAAATATTTTGTTTATCTCCATATATGCATATTTTACAATATTAATACAATAGTAATTGTACTTTAATAATTATTTTATATAATTATATATATTGTGTAATTTCAACTTAATAACCGTAATTTCTGTTTTTTTCACCATACTACATTAAACATTTTTAAAAATATTTTATTTCTTTTTTTGCTTGCTTTATTACGTATAATATAATATATGTATAAGATAATTAATTTATCTTTTTATTTATTTTTATATTTTTTTTATTAAAATAAATTACTTTAGATTGTTATTAATTGCTACATATGTATCAATAAGAGAAAACGAGAGAGTATGCAAGAAAAAAGTCAGATGGTGTTACTGAGTTACTTACTTACTTCGCGCATGCGCACTCCGTTTTGGCCACGCTAACATCAAAGGTGCCGACAGAGAGTTGCGCTACAATGATATATACTGTGGTTAAGCTTAAGGATCAACAGAAGTAAACTATCGATATAATTCTAATAATCGATATCTGATACAGTAATAATTTGAGGCGATTTTTGGCGATCGCTTGGTATATGTACCAAGGTTGCTATTGGTAGAGGCGGAGCATATTCTGGTAACATGTAATATGGTAATACCACACCAATAGGCTAAAATGCATTGGTTCTTTTCCATACGCGTGAATTAATATCTTGAACTTTTTATAAAATAAGTAATTAAAATATCAAATCTAACAATAACATAAATTTAATATGACATAAATATTATAAAATACATTACTTGCCTTTATCTTTGTGTTGATATTTCGCGCATATCAGAAACGACCAGCATATACCCTGCTTCGTTGCTTGGTACAGCGTGGTATCAACCAAAAAGATACCAAAACGGTTAGCCACACCTCTACCACAAATTACCAATTACGCAAAAACATTCTGGTACAATTTGGTATATTTTGGTTCATATACCAGAGTGACGCCAAAAATCGCCTATGATTTCGTATTTCTCGTACGTCTCTTACGGTTAAAATACAGAAATCACATTATAATCGTAATATTCATAATTAGTACAAGTTTTAAAAAGCGATATTTTGGAAAAAAGAGTTAATAAAATTTCATGAGTCGAGACAAAACGAGGTACAGTTAGAGTAGGTGCAATTGGCCATGAGACATATTTTATTTAATGTAAAATAATTTTTTAAAAAGTCAAAATACAAAATCTGACTCTTTAACGAAACTAAGCTTTGTAATTTGATAAAAAAAAGTTTCATAAAAAAATATGATTTCTTCGAAGTTGAATACAAAAATAACAAATATCACTAAATGTGTATCCAAATTCCAAGGTGTAGTTTACGAAGAAATGTTTGTGGTGGCACACATGATTACGTTTTACAAGGGGTTTGTTCGCGTCGCAATACCCCAATATGCTCCTACTCACTCCAATACGCTCCAATCTATAGTATACGTAACGTAATACTATAGTTTGGAGCGTATTGGAGCGAGTAGGAGCATGTTGGGGCAAGCGACGCGAACAAACCTAAGGAGAAACCTTAAGGCCAGTTTTACAATAGATGTAGTAAAGGCTTAAACACAATGAAAAACACAGGCAATAGGAACATGAAATAGTGATAGCGAGCATATATGTAATGGGCCTTCTACAATAAGATATTAGTTGTAAGTCGTAAGCGAATAGACCAATCATATTCGATTATTCTTTTCTAAATTCAACTATGATTGGTTTATTCGCTTACGACTTACAACTAATATCTTATTGTAGAAGGCTCATAAGAGGCCTTCTACAATGAGTCGTTAGTCGCAAGTCGTAAGCGAATAAACCAATCATAGTTGAATTTAGAGAGAATAATCGAATATGATTGGTCTATTCGCTTACGACTTACGACTAATGACTCATTGTAGAAGACTCATTGCCCTCTAATGGGCCTTCTACAATGGCTACGTTTACATCGTGGACTTGATACGCGTATCAAATAGTAAATAACTAGTACATTGATTCAGCTATTGGCTGATCAGCTCAAATATAGGTCTAGTTTACATCGTGGACTTGATACGCGTATAAAATAGTAAATAACTAGTACATTTATTCAGCTATTGGCTGATTAACTCAAATACACTACTTGATACGCGTATCAAGTGCACGATGTAAACTAGGCCATACTACTTGATATGCGTATCAAGTGCTCGATGTAAACTAGGCCAATAAGATATTAGTCGCAAGTCGTAAGCGAATAAACCAATCATAGTTGAATTTAGAAAAGAATAATCAAATATGATTGGTCTATTCGCTTACGACTTACGACTAATATCTTATTGTAAGGTCCATAATACTCCTATATTGCTAGAAGAGTGTCGATCTCAGTCCAAACATTACGGTACAGACGTATAATAGTCTCTCTCTCGCGCACGGTTCAGCTGCGCATGCGCTAACAGCGTTAGGCAGACGCGACCAGGTAATGGCCTAGTTTACATCGAGCACTTGATACGCGTATCAAGTAGTATATTTGAGCTGATCAGCCAATAGCTGATCAATGTACTAGTTATTTACTATTTGATACGCGTATCAAGTCCACGATGTAAACGTAGCCATTGTTTTCTCTTTTCGTGTTCTTTTTGTCTCATTTTCTAATGCTTAGGCCGGTATTCATAGTCGAGTCTTATAATTAAGACCGTCTTAAGTTTATCTTTAGATACTCCGTAGCCAATGAACTGATTCGTACAGCATCTAAAGATAAACTTAAGACGATCTTAAATATAAGACCTGACTATGAATACCGGCCTTAGTCTCTCGCTCACACTCACTTAATAGACGCGCTTACGCATAATGAGGCTTGACCGAATGCCCATATTTGGAATTCGTGCGTCTCTCTTTTATGGGGCTCGATCCTCTCATTGTGAAGATAGTTAGCAATATAGAAGTATTACATATATGATAGCGAGGGAAAGCCCACCAATCAGAAAAGCTCTTTGGCTTCTCTGATACAATGGCTGCGTTCAGCAGCAGAGCAGATCAGTGAGCGATCAGTGATTATTGGTCCTTTCTATTAGATCCCGAAATCTAGACCAATCATGTTGACGCATTAAAAAGAATTACTCAACAGTTGTACAACAGTTGCGTCTGCTGAACGCGACCAATGGGTGTTTACGATAATCGGTTAGGAGTTATTTCCACTAGGGCCGAAAGATATGAGGCACATTTTTTATGACAGGCACAACCACCTACTATGTTCATGATCCATGACAAACCAAGGCTGTTCAATAAGTCGGGTTCACGGACTAAGGAATAGAGGGACGGAGCACAAGCTGTACCGGTGAGGCACGTTTGCGGCGGGGAGGGCCGCCATATTCGTTTAGTAATCACCACACATAGAACTCACTATTTGCGTACGTGTGAGAAATGAAAGTCAGATCCTGCGCACAATAACAAAATAGAAATAGGAATAATTATTAAATATTATAAATAAGAAATTAGAATTATTTATTTAAAAAATAAAAAGAATAGAATAAATTAATGCGTGAATTAAGAAATAAGAATTGGAACTAATTAATATATTTTATTCTCTTGTTAGATGTAAAATAATTTCTCTTTTCAACAATAAACAACAATAACAACAATAATAAAACATAAAATCACCGCCTAACCTCTTTACGCTTGTCACTCGTTATGTCTCGTGGCACCACTACACGAGTGTAACCATGTCACAGACACAGGATCTCTGTGTGAGAATCGCTACATCAATATGGCGGAAAGCAGTCCCCCCCGCACGCTTGAGTTACCAACCCCTCTCGCCTAAACTAGGACTTTAGACTCGGTCCCTCTATTCCTTAGTCCGTGGTCGGGTTGGTTAGCTAAATTAATCTAACGAATACTGTGCGACAGTATTATCAGATAATAAAATATTGTAAAATGTGAGACACATTTGTGAGATTACATTTGAAAATAAGTTCAATTTTTATAAAAAATACAAGTACTATATTAGTATGGAAAACTATTTACAAATATTTCTTTCACTTAAATATAATATAGTTGCTCGTATCACTTATCAACATCTAATTATAAAACATCAAAATCTTTGTTAAAAATAATAGTAATAGTATTAAAAATTATGTATCCATGCAATAATTTCCGATTGAGTCAAGTTTATATTATAATAGTATTATTGCGGAACATAATATAACGTGTTAATTCAATTTACTATCAAAAAATGTTATTAACAAATAAACTTAATAATATAAAGTTTTCTTTTATTTAATAGTATTAGATATTAAGTGCTTTGAAAAAATAAACAGATACATTTATACTGAATAATAAACTAATTTTGAAAGGATAAAATTGTTTACGGATCATTACAGAATGAGATAAATACAACTGTTTTAGTTATTTCCAGCAATTGTTACTAATGTGCTAAATAGTATATTTTCAAACATAGAATCATATTATTATACTACAATCTGTAAAACACAGTACTAAAAACTTTTGTTATCTTTATCATTCATTAAATATATAACAAGTATAAAATGAAGTTTTTTTGCTGTATTTTTAATCACATTTTTAAACTGTTTCTTAATCGAATGTGACATCAACATTAGTGTTTTAAATATTTTTTATTTTTAAAATGTGTTAACAAAATGTAACTTAGATTATTCTCGTAATATTTGAAAGCCGTATAATGTTACCTAAATTATTTTCTTCAACTTGAAAGCATAATGTACATAGATAAATCTCTTTATTTCTAAAGCTGTAATCGTACTAATCATAGTGATTGAAATTTGAAGATTGAAGGATAAATTTCTAAAAATAAACAAACTTTACTTTGTGTTATTTGTTATATTTTATTCCAACCCAACAAACACAATGTAACATACCTGTTAGTTGTAATTTCCTACTAAAAAATGTACTTAACACAAATATTATATAACAATTATCAGTTATAACAATATTGTTGAGTCGAAAATTACAATTAAAAGGTATGTTACATGTACATTGCTTGCTAGCAGTTGGTCCAGATCTAATTTTCAATTCACAGTCATCAGTCAGGAATCGCTAATATAATTATTACTTAACACTGATTAAATATTTTCAGACAAGAATGGATGTACAAAAAATATGGGACTTATTGTTTGATTATCCATCGGATAATGATGATGATAATATTGTCGACCACCTTCCACCTGATCGTGAGGCTCAGTATTCGTTAACTTAGGCCGGTATTCATAGTCTGATCTTATTTTGAGATCATCTTAAGTAATGTCTTAAGACACTAATACGGTTCTGTGATTGGCTTATGACATCTTAAAACCGTACTTAAGACGGTCTTAAATATAAGAACTAACTATGGTTTAGTTTACATCGTGTACTTGATACGCGTATCAAATAGTAAATAACTAGTACATTTATTCAGCTATTGGCTGATTAACTCAAATACACTACTTGATACGCATATCAAGTGCACGATGTAAACTAGGCCTATGAATACTGGCCTTAGGTCCGAATTTATAGTCGTTTCTCAAATCTTGAGACGTAAGAATTTCTCAAATCTCAAGTTGTTTTTTTACATTGTGAGAGCTGATCTTGTTTACTTTATAATCTATGGTTCAAGAGAGGAAAGGAAGAGTACACTCATGAAGGAAGAGGGGAGGAGACTCAACTTCGTCGTGTACGAGCAGAAAATGCGATCCTGTTTTGGCCGATCAATTGGGAGGAAATCCGCTAACCGGAATAATTTTCTAATTCAGGTGCCATTTTTAAGCTATAGTTAACGTTGTGTATACTATAGATTTTTAGTATACATCATGAAGGAAGAGGGGAGGAGACTCAACTTCGTCGTGTACGAGCAGAAAATGCGATCCTGTTTTGGCCGATCAATTGGGAGGAAATGAAAAGGCTACTTTTCTTTTCCGATTTTTCTGTTTTAACACTACATCCACGAATACAACACGACATTTTTTCTATCAAAGATGCAGAATTAGGTTATATTGCAAATGGCACCCGAATTAGAAAGTTATTCCGGTCAGCAGATTTCCTCCCAATTGATCGGCCAAAACGGGATCGCTTTTTTTCACGGAGTTGAGTCTCCTCCCCTCTTCCTTCATGAGTATGTACATAAGATTTTATGCATAGACTTAAGCCAACGGCACACGGTACGAGTTTTCGTAGTATATCGCATACGAGTTAGCCACTAAGCACGAGAGTGAGAGAGAGCGAAAGACGCTCGCTTTCTCTCGCTCTCATGCGTAGTGGCTAACTCGTATGCGATCTACTACGAAAAATCGTACCGTGTGCCGTTGGCTTTATATAAAGCCGACGGCCTTAGAACATATATACCTGGAAGGGGAATAAAGGATCGAGCCTGTGTCCAAGTTGGGTGCGAGAGAGAACCACGTTTTAAAGAAAGAGAAGGGTAGATTGTTACCTCCGACCGCAATGCGCAAGCGCGAATTAGCGAAACGGCGCACAGCGTTAGCGCGTTTTATTGTTTGTAAGAGAGGTTAAGATTAGGAAATGACGGTGTCACCTAAAAAGTTATATTTCAAAGTTATATTTAAAGTTAATTTCAAAGTTTTATTTCAACGTTATATTTAAGAAAAAATGCCAGGCCCATATTGTGTCTTATGCGGTAAACGTGATAAATCGGTATCTTATCATGGGTAAGTAATACTGTAATATTTTGTATAAACAGTAAATTATGGGATTAAATATAACTCTCTCTCTCTCTCAGTACGATTCTTGTTGATAATAAAAATTTAATATTAATTTTATTCTTTCTCAATAGATTTCCGATAAACGACGAATTTAATATTAATTTTATTCTTTCTCAATAGATTTCCGAAAAACGACGAATCTCGTAAGAAGTGGCTGGATTTTTGTGGCATTGATGAAAATGTTTTAAGGGAGTTCTCCTCTTCGATATCGTATCAAGAGGCGATGGAGCCTTGCACTTTTAAAACTTTCTATATACGACAAAATATCACTATTTAAAAAGTTTTTACAAAGTATAAATATCTTAATTTTGATTTTTTATTCCATCATGAGTTTACTTGAAGTTTCAATTTCGAAAATAAAAAGATATTTTATTATAAATTATGAGCAGGGCACCATAGTCGAAGTATATGCAGCAGTCGACAAAATACACGGAGCTCGTCACGGAAAGGATGTGGCAACGTTGTTAGGCTAGCTAGCAGATCCTCTGTATATATACAAATGTAAATAATCACTGTAGACTAGCTGTAGACGTAATGTTTGTGATAAATTATTTTCCTTCAATGTATTAATAAATACTTAGTAAACATGGGAAAAGAGAAGTCAAAAAAGTTTTTTTGGAAAGGGAAAAGGGTGACTGAAAAAGTTTACAACAATCGAGTGCGTATGGTAGAAGCCGGAAAAAGGTTATGTGAAATCCGACCAAAACATACTAACAATGAAAGTAAAAATTTACAAGTTCAAGTTTATAACACGCGATCTTTATCTGCAAACCAAGATATAAATAATGAAAGCCAAAGCTCACAAGTAACTGGAAGAAGAATAATAAATATTGACCATATTGCTCAAAATTTGATATGTCAAAACTGCAATGAAATTTTGTCACTTTTGAATATTGTGGATGAAAAACGCTGTGGTTTCGCTTCAATATTCAATATTAAATGCTGCAAATGTTCCTTTACGAGTATAATTTCAACAGATACTAGTCATGAAGTGAATGGAAAAAAAATTTTTGATGTTAATACTAGAATAGTTATGGGTGAGTAATTTTGAACTAAATGATGAGCTTATTATTAACTGAATGTATTAAATTTAATAAAATACATATGATTTTCCAATTTTCCTTTTATTTTTAGGAGCCTTAGATGGAGGAATGGGTGAAACGCATGTTAATAAAATAATGACTTGCTTGGACATACCAAAAATGAATAACAGAATATACAGAAAACATGAAATTGAAGTGGGTCAGGCTGCAGAGGAATTGGCGAAAGAATCTTGCGAAGAAGCTGCTCGAGTAGAAAGAGTATTGACTCTGGAGAATGAGCAAGCGTTATCAAATTTGTTGTAAGATATATTTTCTGTTGAAATTTCGTACTTTTTATTTTTTTCCAATACTGGCATTTGTGATTATATTGATAGATTTATACATTTGTTTCCTTTTTTAACTGATGTATTTGTATATTGTATTGATTTTTTTGATGGGTTAGAAAAATATTTTTGTTTACATTTTGCTTTTGAAATAATCCAGTAAAAAAATGCAATCATCGCCAAGATTTTTCTGATACTTTTAGTTTTAATTATGATAACATAAATTTTTTTGCTAACAAAATAATCATGAATTATATTTTTTACTATTTTTACTATTATATCTTTACAAATGAAAATTTTTTTTGTAATTTTCTTTTATTGTTACATGAACTGTACTCTTGTAATAATTTTAAGTTTTATTGATTTATTTTAATTATTTTTCTTTCTTTCAAATTTTTGTTATTTTTTTTAAAAATAGGTTGTAACTCAATAAAAACTATTTACAGTCAACTTGTATTTACACTCATTTCTTGAATCCAATATCCGTTTTTTTCCTTCTCTAGACCAAAAAATCTCCAAAAAAATTTTATTAATCCAAACCAAGTCAATGTCAACGACCCAGTGGCTTCAGGAGTGGTACGAATAGCTGCATCGTATGACATGGGCTGGACGACAAGAGGCAATGGACGAGACTATGACAGTCTTAATGGAAATAGTTTTTTATTTGGTAAATTTGGAAAAGGATGCTTATCATATTACGTTTGTAACAGAAAATGTAGAAAATGCGACCTTGGATCACCACCTGTAGAACATGACTGTCGACAAAACTTTTCTGGTAGTGCAAAGGCAATGGAACCTCATGCTGCTGTAAAAATGACAGTAGATAATGATATATTTAAAAAATCTAATATCGAACTCGGGGTATTGATAGGAGATGATGACAGCTCAACTATAGCAGCTTTGCGAACTTCAAGTTCTCATCAGATAGTAAAATTTTCTGACACAAATCACGCCACTAAAGGTGCAAAAAACTTATTGTATAAAATAAAGTCCAATTTTCGAGACTTGTCCAAAGATATCATAAATTACCTTCACCGAAGTTTTTGTTACGCTGTCGCACAAAACACAGGAAATGCTGAAAATATGGCTAAAGCCATAGAAAATATTCCTCATCATGCGTTTAATCGACATGAAAAATGCGGGGAGTGGTGTAAGTTCCATGAAAATCCTAATGATTATCAGTGTAAAATGGATGAAAATGCACTAAAAAATGAAGAATTATTCTTAGATTTAGTTAATTTATTCGAAAAACTGGCTTCTAACTGTGATAGATTTGCTTCTGGAGCTTCCAGTCAAATTAATGAGAGCATGAATAGTATTGTTGTAAGTAAGGCTCCAAAAAACCGTTGTTACGACTTATCGAATTCAATCAATTTTCGCGTTGCTTGTTCAGTTGGTCAAAAAAATATTGGCCGAGGATACATTTGTAAAATATTTCGTAAATTAAATATGAAACCTGGTAAGCACCTCGAAAAATATTTAAAAACTCTCCAAGCTAAAACCAAAGTAAGAGCTATTAAAGCAAACTCGCCATCGTTTAAAAGATTTCGATTGCTTTTGAAAAAAGCAAAATCTTGTCTTCGACATAAGAAAGAAAAAAAAGAAGGTACATGTTACAAATCGAACATGGGCTTATTAACCACAACCGTAATTGATAATGTGGAACTACAATTATGTAGTTATAATGACGATGATATTGCATGTACATATTTTGATCTCGAAACGTCTGGATTTTCTAAAACTGCAGACATTCTTCAAATAGCAGCTAAGTGTAACGATCACGAGTTTTCAGTTTATCTACATCCTACTAAAAAAATTAACGAAAAAGCTACAGCCGTACACAATTTGTCTTACTCCGAAGGTGACTTATTTTATAACGGCGAAAGAGTAGAATCGTTACCAGTTAATAAAGCTTTGCATCAGTTTTATTTATATTTGAAAAGTTTAAACAAAAAAAGCATATTGATTGCGCATAATAGCAAATTCGACTGTCCACGATTACTGCATATTATAATCAAATATGGATTAACTGAATACTTCGAATCTGTTGTTTATGGTTTTTGTGACACTTTACCGATTTTTAAAAAATTTACTCAAAAAACTGGCAAAGGAGAGAATACGCTTACGGCTTTAGCTTCCAGGTTTGAGATTTCAATTGATGGAGCTCATAACGCTTTATATGATGTTCAAATGCTGTATAAAATAATTCAGCATTTAAAATTATCTGAAAATATAGTACAAAACTGCGAGAAGTGGCTTTCAACTATGGAAAAGTATTTGAAAGAGAAGAAAATCGATGATAAAATGAAGTCATTGTACAAAATTAACGGTTGCACAAGCATTATGATAAGAAAAAGATTGGCTACGGCTGATATTTCTTATGATATGCTTTTTAATGCTTATAAAATGGATAAGAGTAATGGTTTAAAACTAATTATGAATGCCGACAATGGTTCCGGGAAAGCTTTGATTACAAAGTCAAATTCTGTGATAGAAAAATTAGCCATTTTCTTTGAAAATGATGAATAATTTAATTAATATGTATTACTTATTTTATACAATAATATGTAAGTGTTTTCTACCGAGAGCTTTTATTGCAAAATAATTATTAAATTGTTCATTAAAAGTCAAAAATATGTGATTCAATAAAGAAATTCATTCATTAACTGATACATGTTTTATTTGCACTCTCATTCATTGATGTGAAAAAGAAATTCTTATTTTGTGTACCGATTAAGATAATAACCTTCAAATAGCCACGGATTCGTTTTGAATGTATCCCATGTCGTATATGTTTTGTTACAATTTTAGTGTAGCTAAATATCTTATAATAAATTTATATTTTATTTACAATCAAAACTTGTAATGCATGGGACAATTCTGAACCAGTCTGGATCGCGCCTGGTGTACTGCTATATGTTTAAACGCTACACGTAGCGCGGCAAAAATAAATCTAACCTTACCTCTACCAACTTGAAGGATGTTGCCACATCCCAGTGAGCGATGAAAAATGTCGACTGCTTTCGCGTAAAACATTTAATAATAAACTTGATTTGTCGTGAATAAGGTTCTGAACGATTGTGCAAAAAATACTCAAATGATCTTCAGTACTCAGTCAATAAAATATCTTTGTAATTTTAAAATCTGATCATTTAAACTATATAAAAAAAATCATTGTAAATACAGGTTTGGAGCTATTTCCGGAACTCCCATAAGAGCCCATGTTAATAGAAATGTTTATATTTTAACTTAGAGCTTCTAAATCGGTCTGAAATTTTGACACTCTCTTTTTAACGGTATGAATGATCATTTTGTGAAGTTTCATCAAAATCTGATCATTTTCATTTTGGTGGTGAACTCCCTTAAACACAGCTACTAAACTGTGTTCAAATCATTTTGACACTGTCCGACATTACTTATCAGTTATTCAATCATTGTCAATTGTATCTCAATTAAAAATTACATTTACAGTTTTAAACGGCGCGGTGAGCGTGGAGCGTGACGTGTGGCGTCATCCGCGCTTGCGCATTACGAAAATAGGTTAAAAGCTATCTTTCTCTCTCGTACCCAACTTAAACACAGATTTTTACCATGGAGAACAATAGCAATTCCCCTTCCAGGTATATATGTTCTAAGCCGACGGCACACGGTACGAGTTTTCGTAGTAGACACTGAACTATATATATACTGGAAGAGGCACTGGGTTGTCTGAAGCGTGCCAACAAAGAGAGAAGATTCCGGGGCAGCCTGTCTTTGTTGTACAGTCAAATCCAAAAGTTTATGCTAGTAAGCAAAGAAAAATTTCTCTTCACTCAATCACTGTCACCTGAATGACTTTAATAAACTTTTAACATCGACTGTACAGTATCGTTCTGCGCAGGCGCAATGACGAAAAGAGTGAGACAGCTTGCCCCTAAAATCTATCTGTCTCTGGCACGTTTTCCGTTCATGGGCTGCCTATGCCAGTGCCTCTTCCAGTATATATATAGTTCAGTGGTAGTAGATCGCATACGAGTTAGCCATTAAGCACGAGAGTGAGAGAGAGCGAAAGACTCTCGGTTTCTCTCTCTCTCATGCGTAGTGGCTAACTCGTATGCGATCTACTACGAAAAATCGTACCGTGTGCCGTCGGCTTAATAGACTGCGCCTTCCTATGGACGCACGCACGCCGACATAAGAGTGAGAGGGCAATAGTGGAGCGCTGTTCTCTCTGTCTAATACGCGATGAAGTGGGGGTAAATGAGTGGAATGAGGTAGAGCGAAAATAGAGGTTAGTAAAGCTGTCCGTTTTGCCTGAACTGGTTGTGTATCACAGGGTTGTATTACAATTTTATTAAAAATATGGTCAGACGTTGCAGTTTGTGCAAATTGGAACAAGGAATGATTAAACATATATTAATTTTCCTCCTTTTTGATCAGCATACAGCGCTTTTCCCTTTTCTCCCAGTCGTCTTTTCCGCTTCCTCCCACTCTCTCTATAATGTGAGAGAGAGAGCGAAGAACTCCATCACTACTTCTATCCTTCAATGTCGGCATGCGTGCGTCCATAGGAAGGCGCATCTATTATATAAGTCTATGATTTTATGTGCCCTTCCTTTTCTCTCTTGAATCATAGATTATAAAGTAAACAAGATCAGCTCTCACAATGTAAAGAAACAACTTGAGATTTGAGAAATTATTACGTCTCAAGATTTGAGAAACGACTATAAATTCGGACCTTAGCTAACCAACCCAATTTATCGGACAGCCATGGTTTGTCATGGATCATGAACACAGTAGATGGTTGTGCCTGTCATATCTTTCGGCCCTAGTGGAAATAACTCCTAACCGAATTATCGTAAACACTCAATACAAATCCATTCATAAAGGCTTGTGTGTTACAGAATTCGAATCAGCATTTCGTGTACATAGCACGGAACACAACAGAAATTGTGCACATTTTATGTACCCACTAAGAATATTCGTAGACATTGGCTTCGTAGTTCATGCCCACGTTTTTTATGTCCACAGAGGGATCAGCGTATCGCTTTCAGGGATCACCTAAAAGCGGACCATGGCGTCTCTCATTCTTCTAAGCGGCACTTTATACTCGTGTGAAACTTGCAGTCCTCGGCGCGCTTCGCCTTCGGCTCGGCTGCGCCTCGTGCTGCAATTTCACACTCGTCATAAAGTGCCGTTTGTCGGCCTTATGACACAATGTATTATTTCGAGAATTATAAACCTCCGTACATGCGCTATTTGTGCCCGTTCATGTATTCTATTCTGCACGCAACGTATTTTTTTGTAATGTGACAAATACACTTAGAAGACATACATGTATAATCATAAAAGTTTTTATCATTTATTATAAGACATTAAAAAATTTAAAAAAAGAGTTTGAATATGTTTAAAAAATTAACATTAAGAGTGTATGAAAATCACCAAGTATATTTTTTTCTATAAATATAAATATAATTTTTCATATAATTAAAAACGGGTACGCCAAGTGTATCTGCTACTGGAGATGCGAATGTATTTTTATTATATATTTAAATTTTATTCAAACTGTGGATGATAAAAACTTTATAAGAATATGACCTTTAAGTGTTCTATTTGTTATTTCTTATTACAAGAAAACGCGCTGCATAAAGAATCGAAAACAAATATCGCATCGAAGTATAAAATTGTGTAAACTTCGTGTTTTATCCTGTTATCGTGTTCAATCCTGAATTAATTCCAAATAAACATCAAATTAATGAAAATTGGAAGCTGGAATATATTGTGAATAATACCAGAAGAAGTGATACAAAGTGTGTAATTATTTATTCAAAGAATTAAGTGAGTACACACAAAAAAAGAACTATATAAATTAATACGAAACATGGGATTGCTTATTTTTTTTTTATGTAAAGAGAAAAGATATGGCTGAAACTTTGTTAATTATATTAATATTTAAAAAGGTGTAGATTTTCGAACATATTTCGATTCGCGTATAACTTCAGACAACATTCATATCTTCATGTATGTACATTGAATATTATTTTGGCATTTGCTTTAATATGCAAAAGTAGTTGTCTTTAACTCGAAATAATATCCAAAAATTTTAATAACGTTAATAACTTTTAAAAACTATAAAGCGTTATATACTAGCAATGTTACTGAAGGTTTGTTCGCGTCGCTTGCTCCAACATACTCCTACTCGCGCCAATATGCTCCAAACTATAGTATTACGTTACGTATACTATAGATTGGAGCGTATTGGAGTGAGTAGGAGCATATTGGGGTATTGCGACGCGAACAAACCCTGAAATTCGTTATTGTTAGAAAATGAGGAAATATATGAGGAGATTCGGAATGTCCGTTAAACAAACTTTATCGAAAGTGAATCAGTTATAAAGCAAAATCTTTTATTCTCGATCTCACGCTGTTTCCAGAACATCCACGACAATCGTCTCGACAAGACAAAACGTGCACGCCGCCTCGCGTGCCTCGATTCCCCCTCCTAAAGGTGCAATTTCACGTAGCGTCAAAACGCTAGTGGCTCTCCCCACTTTGGCGCTCTTGGTCGACGCGTCGTTTTGCCGCTTGAAGTTCGGAGAGGCTCAACTCGCGCGAAAAATAGACGTGTTTGAATCGTTTCAGTTGTATCAACAATTTCAAAAAATTAATATGTTAAATTTTAACATTTACAAACCTTAATGTTATTATCAAACGTTCTTTCGGTTGTATGGGCTCTCGAATAACATTTTCTTTTATCAATAGCGATCCAACAATAGATAACAATTCCTCCAATTGTGTTGCGGACATTCGGAAATAATTGTGGAATCGTACTCCATTCTCTATGGTCAGTTTAGGAATTGACACATAATAAAAACTGTGCTCTGGACGATTCTTTAGATATGGTGCTACCCAGTATTGTTTCTTCTTGTACGGTTTCTTTTCATTTTCTTGTAATTTTTGCATAATTGCACACAACACCAGTATTCGTCGTTTCTTAATCTCTTTAGCTGTTGTTACGTCCCGCGGTTCAAGATAAGATAAGATAAGATAAGATAAGTTCTATGTTAATGAAAATGGCAAGTAATGAGTCTTGAATTGAAACCGATTAAACTGATCCGCGGTTCGCAATATTTTTTCCTTCACAGGTGCTACCTCGGTGTACCTGCAGAGGTGCTCTCCTTTGTTGGTTTTAGGTCAACCTGCTTACACAGGCTTTACCTGGGATTGGCGAGAGCAGTCGTCACAGGGTGATCAAACGGGAAAGAATAGTGTTAGTTGAAATAAAATATTTATTTCTCAAACCTGTGGAATATGTTTATTGTCGTTTGGCTCTTTTTGCAGATTCTCCCAAAGCCGGCGGCGAACTCTGACGTTTGTCGAAAAGAGAGGGGCGAAGGTGGGGGTAATGGGCGCGTACGTATGGTTTTCGGATATAATTCTCGTTTCGATTAAGTTGCTCGGGATTAATATGTAATGGAATGTGCAGGATATTTGAAGAAGGAGTCGGACTTGAGGGGCTTGACTGAGGATCTAGCGAGGAGGAAAGAGGAGTTGGAGCAGAAGACGAAATTGATGAAGGGGCGGAGGAGGGTAAATTCCTCGGGGGCCGGAAAGATGAGAATGGACCCGGTTGAGGTTCCTCTAGGATATTAGACAAAAATACACGGGGGAGATTCTGAGGGGTGGGGGATTCTAAATCGATTAGAATGGGTTCGATGCGGGGGTTAGGTTCATTTTCGAGATCTATTACTGGGGGTTGTGGGGCTTGGATAGGAGGTGAGATAACGCGAAAGGGCTCAATTCTAGCGGCGAGGATGCGCCGAGGAGTATTCAAGGTTGATGTACCTCGAGTTTTAAGTTCCGTTCTCTGTTGGTCCGGTTTGACCATCTATTAAGGGAGCAGAGATAATAGTATAGCCAAATTTTGACCATGCAAATTCGATAATATATATATAGTGAATAAAAGGGGCAATAATAATTTCAATAATACATAATGAGTAAAAGAACCATAATAGTAATAGCAATAATACACGAGTCATTCAAATCAATTATAAGTATAGACAGGATAAATGACACAGTATATAGTTGGTAAAATCTTTATTACTTCAGGCAGGCGACAAGTTGCAAAACATGATGAATGTTAAACTTGTTGAGAGTTATTTAGATAAAATTGATAATCAATTGTGAAAATAAAATTGAAGTATGAAAGTGAGGCTATAAAAATAAAGAGAAGGAAAATGATTAAATATTTTGACACATATAGTTGCTTTAATTATTTTAAATGATGAA
Source organism: Crematogaster levior (assembly GCA_901521435.1). Lineage (NCBI taxonomy): Eukaryota > Metazoa > Arthropoda > Insecta > Hymenoptera > Formicidae > Crematogaster > Crematogaster levior. The sequence goes on along the minus strand of CABEGB010000853.1, from coordinate 134,807 downwards.
TTTTGTGACTGAGGTGTAAGTTTGGAATGAATACTTTAAAAGGATTATTATTATTGTAGGAAAGGTGATAAAATCCACGGCCCTCAACCTAGCTCTGCTAGAGTTTATCGGACACGCAGCGTAGGGTAATTAGTAGACTTAAAAATTCAAATGAAAATGGAAGTTCGTTATTAATATTATTGGAAAATACAAAGAGAAATAATTTTCAGGAAAAAGGATTGTCAGCCGTAAAACCAATCGTAGTAGTAAATGTCCACGATAACGCTACGTACTGACTTGAGGAATTAGACGGGTGTACATATATAGAAACAGTCACATAAAAATATAACGATAGTTAATTTTGCGCGTTAATTGAAATATGAGATACTGAATGAAATATGTATATTATTTAATAATATTCAAGAGATTCAATCAAAAATGTATAAAAGCTCAATACATTAATGTTTTCTGAATTTCTAGCAACTTGCATTTGTTCTCCTGCCACTTTTTAGCTGTAAGAAAATTTATTATTAAGGGAATTGGGGAAAGGGTAATGACAAAATACTGAGTAATTCTTGACGCAAATTAAATAATGAATGCAAAATTTAAATATAAAATCTCGATGGTCTAAATATCTCAAGTTAAATAGCACATGAATTAATTATTGTAATAAGGTTTTGTCTTGTTTCATGAATTAAAGAGTATTTAAACTTGAAGTCAACGTAAAATATTAATAACAGTGATTTAATATAAATGGAGAATCAAAAGGTTAAAAATATAATTTGGTAGAACAATCTCTATTTCAATTAAAGTTACATGAAATATATAAGTGTACAAATTTAAAGTTATTATTCAAAAATTTCCATATGAATATAATTATGATTCACGTCATAGATATATAAATTTTGATACACAATAAAATATTGAAACGCACAATTAGATTAGATTAGATTTTAATAAGTTACTGAACATATATGAACATTCGAAATTTTATCTTGATTTTACGACAGAGTCAAATGTCTTTATATAAATTGAAGGTTAATCATAAAACAACAAGAAAAATAATTGAAATGTATTTTAAAGCATATAGATATATATTTTAATGAAATTGCAGAAGCAAAGCTATCAATAGTTCAATAAATAGTTCATAGATGTTCCGTATTAGAATTCTTAATATTAAGTTACAATTGTAGAAATTACAAAATTTCAAGCGTTCAAGTATATTTTCTGATAAATTGTCACAATTGATTGAATTGACAATAAAGGAGCGTACGGCGATTCCTTGGATATGATTCCGCGGTTGTAATTTAATAAAAATGATGGATTCAAAATTCTTGACAAATAGAGGTAGCCTAGTGATATAGGCTTAAGACATAAATATGTAAAACTTCATTAATATGGTTTATATAGTTGAACACTTGTAAAAGGCGCAAGATATAAGTAAAATCGGCCGTTCGGATTAACACTAGCACATTCAGAACCTAATAATTACGATTTTTACAATTTATGTGAATGCTAGTGACTTAGTAATATTGGCGTATAAGAGTCACGTGACTAAATCAAGAATTAATAAAAATCTCAAATCGGTAATGATTGACGGATTGAATAGCGTATTTGAAAGCGATTATTAATAGTGAAAAGAAAATTGGCACAATCTATGAATAATAGAATTAGCAAAAGTGACGTGATATTGAAAAATCAAGTGCCACGAAATGGCGGATTTTAACAATGACTCGATTCGGCCGTTATAATAAATAAAAGATGAGTACAAAATAAGAATAGCGGACTTACTGTGCTTGTTTTACAATAACTCTTTGATGAAATGTGTCACGCTCTATTTCCTTTGCTTCCGTTTCTTTTCCTTGAAACCTCTGATCTTTCTGACTTATAGAAACTTCAATTGACAATGATGTATACGTATAACTACAAATAACTCGCGAAAATATTCTAAGTTCTTTTTTTTAATATGCCGGAGCGCGTCTTTTCACCTTGCAACCTCTGATCTTTCTGTCGACTTTTTTCGCTCCGCTCAGTAAGCTGTGGCGGATTTTCGGGCCCTCGAAATTTTAACGGAGGGGGTGTACATAGAGTAGGGAGTACGCTCTTAAATGCAAAATGTAACGGGTAGGAAATCGTCACGTACGGCTCTACGTCACGTCAACTTGCATCAGCCTGGTGACGAACCGTTCGGTCACGTTCAGTAAACTGAAATTGTAATTCGATATTTTTCTCGCCTTATCTGTCCAGATGTTTAGGCGGCTTCGACTTTTAATTCAACAAATTTTTCGCGGAAGCGTGGCGCGGCCAGAGTTGTTGATACTTATTACTTTGATTAAAAGTGAAATGGATATTTTTTCGTCAAGGTTGATGCAAGCGCTTCTTAACATTGGCGCATATAATGAAATATAGTATACGAATAATTCTTAATGTTAACATATATATGTATATGGACGATGTAAATGATTTAATAAAATATGAATAGTAATGCGTTAGACAAAGTAGGTTTAATAGATTTATGCGTAGCGATTGTGCATTAACAATTAAGTATGGTATTATATGAGTGCAAGCAAATAAGCTTAATAAAAGCGTCTGAAAAATTATATGCGCAAAACAAGAATGGTTTAGCAAAAAGCAAGATGCATAAAAGACCAAATTTTTGTCTATAAGACTTATGCGTGAGACAGAGATCGTTTAATAAGGTTAGAGTGAATAGGTTTAATACTATATAAGATTTAATATTTCCATATGTGGTATAGGAAACGCGTGTGTAAGACAAGGACGGTTTAATAAATGAATAAAATATTCGGTGGGCCAAATTATTCATTCATAAGCATTGTGCATAAGATGAAGGTAGTTAAACACAATAGGAGAGGATGCGTTTAAGGCAAAATCCGGCCTTGAAACATTTTTCATAATGTAAGAGTAAAAGTGAATGTGTTCGGGAATATGTATGTTAACAATGCATAAGAGGGAAAGATATCGTATCGAAATTATAAAAACAATACGTAAGCTACTTCCGGAAGATTTCAGCGATTAAATAAAAGGAATAATTTAATAAAATGTGGCTTAGAATATATAAATCCAATAAAGTTGCACGCATAGATGCATTTGGCTGCACAGTCATAGAATAAAATACATATAGAGGGTCGTGCTACATGAATATTTCTCAGGAACCGTTTTGGCAATTATTCGTGAACTAGAGGTGTTAGAGACGTGGAAGGTCTACAGGTACACCACAGGTGCTCAAAAATATTTTAAGGGTGGTGTTTATCAAAAGTGTCGCGATTTGTAGTATATATATAAAAATAGGAAATATAATTTATTAATTGAATAGGAAGGTGGCTGATTATTGGAATAATGATCAGCATAGGCGGGCGGAATAGAAAATTATGTTAAGATTGGCAATCTAATAAAGCAGAAACAAGCGTAGTTAGTTGATTAGTTTAATTAAAATCCTTGGTCGCTTCATATGATAATCGTATGAATAAAAGAGTAGCTTAAATATATATAAATGTTAACTAATAACTAACACCAGTATATTAAGATAAGTGTATGAGAATATATTGTTGCGCTCCGCGCCCGGAAGGACACTTCCGTATACTCACTCTCTCGCTCACTAGCACACTCAGCACTCGCGACTTCCCGCCGAGGCGGAATAAGAACACGGCTTCGTAGATTTAAAGAACTCTTTTAATAATACTCCGAAGAAGAGAACACGTCTCTTCGTTACAAGAAACCGTATATAACCACCACATCGCTGTTTAACAAACAAACGGCTCGTTGCCGGGGGACGCTCGTTGCCGGGGAACGCATGGCGACGCGAAACACATCGGGTCGCAAGAGCGGTCGCAACACTGCCCCCCTTCTTCCAGAATGTCGTCCCGACATTCAGGGAGGGCAGTTTCCTAGGAACCTCTCGTCCCTTCAGACTCACGGAAAGGGGAGGCGGACTTCTCGGGACCTCTCGTCCCTAGACCCGCAATCCTCTGACGGCTTCCTGCCCTACCCCGAGCTGCTGCTGCGGGTTACCGGGCTCCGTCTTCTTTTCTTCCCCTCTTCCGCGCCTCTTCTTGTCGCCTCGCTCTTCTGGGTCCTCTTCCGTTCTTCGGACAAGGGGGGTGATAAACTTCCTGTGGCACCAACGTCCCGCAGGACTCCCCTAGTCCCTGCGTCGGCATTCGCCCTAAGGCCCACGGAAAAACCACAGGCGAAAAACCGTGGGCGAGGCAGTCTTCTCTTAGGACATGTTTTCCTCCAAATACGTCGTCTGTTCCCCTTACGATGCCATTCGCCCTCGACGAGCGCCTCTACGACGGAGTACGTTCGCTCTTCCTCCGGGCGACGGCCGTTCCCTCCTGCTCCATTCTGTCAAAAGAAACAACAAACAGAAACAGTGTTCAAACTTAGCCTAATTAAAATTATAGAAGATATTTCCTATTCGTAAACTGTGAATAATAATTTTGCAGAGACCGAGTCTCCCCAAAACGCAACTCGAGCTTCGCTTTAAGCTCCGTGTACGAGATAGGCTCCGCTCCGTCGGCGCAGGAGTCGAGAAGCGCGCGCGCCTTTCCCCGCAAAGACGACGCCAACACAACCGCCTTCTCCGACTCCGACCACAAATTCGCGCGCGCAATCAGCGAGAATTGCGATAGAAACTCGCGAAGCGGCGCCGTCCCGTCGTAAACGTCAGGCTTTAACTTTAGAGATCGCGTCGCGTGCCCTGCACACACGCCCTCGCCCGCGCCGCCTAAATTCGACATCTCGCAAGGATCACCGGAGGAAAGAACATTATTGGAGGGACTTAGCTGTTTCTCGGCGAGTCTCTCCTCGAGGCGCAAGAGAGCCGCATCACGTTCCCTGAGACGGGCCTCCATGTCGTCCTGGAAGCGTTGGAACTGCGTCCGCTCCTGACAACGTTCCTCGCGCAGCTGTCGGAGCTCCGAAAGAACAGCTTCTAGGGGACTCGACTCCGTCGCAGCCGTCACCGCGGCTCGGGAGAGAGTTTTCGTCGGGGTGTGCGTAGTTGCCATTTCACTCGAAGAAACGAGGAACCGCTCGCTGTCTCGTCAGATCCCGGACGAGCCCCCAAAATGTTGCGCTCCGCGCCCGGAAGGACACTTCCGCGCACTCACTCTCTCGCTCACTAGCACACTCGGCACTCGCGACTTCCCGCCGAGGCGGAATAAGAACACGGCTTCGTAGATTTAAAGAACTCTTTTAATAATACTCCGAAGAAGAGAACACGTCTCTTCGTTACAAGAAACCGTATATAACCACCACATCGCTGTTTAACAAACAAACGGCTCGTTGCCGGGGGACGCTCGTTGCCGGGGAACGCATGGCGACGCGAAACACATCGGGTCGCAAGAGCGGTCGCAACAATATATATGCATAATCTTTTTAGTTTATTTTATGTTTTATAATTTTTATTTGGGTTTATTTACCTTTTCGAAGTTACTTATTAAAGGTGATTGCTTGAATGCATTATTCGCGTCATGACGTTATTATAGGGACGCATCAACGAATAAAGTAAAATATAATAATAATAATAATCTAAATAATAGTACCCTAATATATATATATATATAGTAATAATTGAAATTATAATGAAATTATTATGATGGACGATGAATTTAATTAATATATTTAGATTTATATGTCTTTTTGGGTTTTATGTTTTCTTCTTTTTATTTCGTTTTCTACTACCTTTTCGTTTCTCCAGCGACAACGTCTTGTTGTATATTAGATATATATATATATATATAACAAGAGTATAAGGAAATAGCAATTTATAGAAAAATATATTAATAATAGAAATAATGTAATAAAATGTAATTAATAATGAAATAGTACAATAAAGTGGTAAGTATTATAGAAAATAATGATAATATTGGAATATATATATATATCTGTGCGTAATAGTGAAATTAATGCTGATCATTATGAAAGACGGGTATTTATGCTAAATAATAACACCGGCACACAAAAAAAAAAGTGGAATGTGCTTTTGACCGGACCGACCTAAGAGTACGTATTTCGACCCGCTGAATCCGAATTCAAGGTCAGTTTTACCTATACACCCTCAAAATATCGAGAAAACTTAAAAAAACCGAAAAATCGACGAAAATTGGCAGTTTTAGTGATATAAAAAATTTTGTTGAACTAAACCAAGCATGATTTTTATGTTTTTCGGTCCGCTGAATACTGATACAAAGTTTATTTAGACCATAAGCCGTTTCAAATGTAAGAAAATTGCACAAAACTCTCGAAAATTGCGAAAAAATGCAGTTTTTATGATAAAAAAAATTTGTTGCTCCAATTCAAGTACGATTTCTATGTATTTTGATATCTTGAAATTGCATCTTAATTTTGTTAGCTCATTAACCCTTTAAAACTTGAAAAAATCGAAAAAATTGTAAAAAATTGCCATTATAAATAGAAAAAAAATTGACTAAACACGATTCGATGCCTGAAGTAAAATCTTTACAATGTATAAATGCCAAACATTTCGAAATCTATAAAAAACACAATATATAGAAAGATTGGGGGAAATGATTTTCACGAATTCTAAACTTTTCTTCGTTTATATCGAACTCTTTTATCCTCAAATGATCTACGCAGCGGATTCCTCTTTCGTTTCCGACTTTCTTCGGGTACTTCTCTTTTCAACATCCAGCAAAAATCTGCCATCATGTTAACATTCCAATTTCCTTGGTACCTACTCTCCATTTCACTAATGTCTTGGTGAAATCGTTCTCCCTGTTCTTCACTGTAATCTCCACAATTGTCAGGGAAGTGGTTGAGATGGGAATCTAAAAAGTGCAATTTAAGATTCATTAAACAACCCAAATTTTTGTAGTTTTGCAGCAATTCGTCAACTAAAGTGCTGTAATCCTCACTTTTGTTATTTCCCAAAAAGTTTTGTGAATTGGAGCAACAAATTTTTTTTATCATAAAAACTGCATTTTTTCGCAATTTTCGAGAGTTTTGTGCAATTTTCTTACATTTGAAACGGCTTATGGTCTAAATAAACTTTGTATCAGTATTCAGCGGACCGAAAAACATAAAAATCATGCTTGGTTTAGTTCAACAAAATTTTTTATATCACTAAAACTGCCAATTTTCGTCGATTTTTCGGTTTTTTTAAGTTTTCTCGATATTTTGAGGGTGTATAGGTAAAACTGACCTTGAATTCGGATTCAGCGGGTCGAAATACGTACTCTTAGGTCGGTCCGGTCAAAAGCACATTCCACTTTTTTTTTTGTGTGCCGGTGTAATTAAAAGAGAAAAGAGATAACTTATAATAGTGTAAGATTATAAATAGGTATCTAGTAGCGCAAAAATTATAAAGTGTGAAAGGTTTAAAAATTGGCGGGACGTCACAGCTGTTACTGACGACAATGTATTTTGTAAGGTTGCCGATAAAATACTGTTCGGACAGTTTAAACGCACTTTGACACGTATCCTTATTGTCAGTTTTATACACGAATTAAATCTATAGAAAAAATTTAAAAAATACAGAAAATACAAATCCACAGCGACCAGCGATTTGTCGCTCCATGAAAAAGTAGCGGGCGTTTAGCGGCTGGCGTTTTGTCGACAGCTCTTTTTCTCCTTAAAGGTGCAATTTCACGTAGCGTCAAAACGCTAGCGGCTCTCCCCACTTTGGCGCCCTTGGTCAACGCGTCGTTTTGCCGCTTGAAGTTCGGAGAGGCTCAACTCGAGCGAAAAATAGACGTGTTTGAATCGTTTCAGTTGTATCAACAATTTCAAAAAATTAATATGTTAAATTTTAACATTTACAAACCTTAATGTTATTATCAAACGTTCTTTCGGTTGTATGGGCTCTCGAATAACATTTTCTTTTATCAATAGCGATCCAACAATAGATAACAATTCCTCCAATTGTGTTGCGGACATTCGGAAATAATTGTGGAATCGTACTCCATTCTCTATGGTCAGTTTAGGAATTGACACATAATAAAAACTGTGCTCTGGACGATTCTTTAGATATGGTGCTACCCAGTATTGTTTCTTCTTGTACGGTTTCTTTTCATTTTCTTGTAATTTTTGCATAATTGCACACAACACCAGTATTCGTCGTTTCTTAATCTCTTTAGCTGTTACTGACGGCAATGTATTTTGTAAGGTTGTCGATAAAATACTGTTCCGACAGTTTAAACGCACTTTGACACGTATCCTTATTGTCAGTTTTATACACGAATTAAATCTATAGAAAAAATTTAAAAAATACAGAAAATACAAATCCACAGCGACCAGCGATTTGTCGCTCCATGAAAAAGTAGCGGGCGTTTAGCGGCTGGCGTTTTGTCGACAGCTCTTTTTCTCCTTACTATTGAGGGGAAATGTATCACAGAGTGGGGAGAGCCGCTAGCGTTTTGACGCTACGTGAAATTGCACCTTAAGTCATTCGTCAGGGCCGTCTCGATGTCAGGGCGCTCCGTTGGGCGGTAACCCGCGCTATTTTAATTTTCTTTGGCATATCTCCAACATTCGGCTATTCTGGGTATTGTGTCTGTCCTCAGACACATGTCGAGTATGGTGGCTACTGTTCCCTTCCGCACGCTTCCGTCCTTTAGCGTAGCGTTGCTGATTGAGTTGGCTCCGTATGTTGATATTCGTATAATACCGTCGTATAGCCCCGGTGTCAACCGAGCTCAAACACAGCTAACACAGCACCGTCGTACTCGTCGGATTCAATCCGTAACTGAACTAGTCCAACATTACTGTATCGGACAAGTTCAGCCCGTATGACTGAATTAAGTTGATACTATTACACCAACCAAAATCAGCCCGTGTAACTGAACCGACATAGTACTGTCGTACTCGTCGGGTCAATCCGTATAACTGAACTAGTCTGTATCGGCCAAGTTCAGCCCGTATGATTGAATTAAGTTGATACTACTACACCAACCAAAATCAGCCCGTGTAACTGAACTGACATAGTACTCATCAGGTTCAATCCGTATAACAGAACTAGTTTAATATTATCGTATCGGCCAAGTTCAGTCCGTATAACTATGGAAACGGTCGTTTACTCATCCAAGTTCGCTATCCAAGGTTTCATTCGGTCGGCTGCCACCGTTCGACGTCGTCTGTTTCCTTCTCGAAAATCCTCGACTTCGTATCGATCGTTAATGAGGACCTTGTGGACTCGGAAGGGCCCTTTGAACTTTGGATGTAGTTTCTTACTGCTACCCGTTGTAGGATCGCTAGTAATCTGCATCAATACCAAATCGCCTTCGTGATATTTTCTGGCGTCCGATCGCATCTTGTCGTATCGTTCTGATCTCCTTCTGATCTCGCTGATTCTGGTCGATATGCGCTTTCATATCCCGGCGCAATTCGTCTAGGTCTAAGCGATGCACAGTGTCCTGGACCGCGGATAACAGTTGCGCTTCGGCAGCACTTCGTGTTTCGCATCCGATGAGTGCTTTCAGCGGCGTTGAATTGATGCCCTTATTGTGCATAGTATTTAGGGCACTCTGTACCTGCTTTACTGCCAAGTCCCAATCTTGTGGGTCTTGTCCAGCCGTCGTGGCGGCCAATGCTTGTACGATGGTTTTATTATATCTTTCACATTGTCCATTGGCACGTGGCGTGGCAACAGCATTCAGCACGTGCTTGATGCCGTAGGCGTTGCAAAACGTACGGAATGCTTGGGATGTGAAAACCGTCCCTCTGTTGCTAATGATCCTGTTAAGGACTCCAAACAAACAAATCAAATTAGTTAAAACCCTTACAACGTAACATGTCTTTTGATTCTTCACTGGCTCAATTAGCGTAAACTTAGTAAAACCGTCTACTACGATAAAAAGGAACTTATGGCGCTTTCGACTAAGCTCAAAAGGACCAACGTGATCGATATGAATAGTGTGAAACGGAATTGGTACTTTATCGATGCTATTTAATTTGCACTGTTTCTTTCCAGCCGTGTGTTTGTAGTACGCACAATTGAAACAGGCGTGTACATACTTCGTCACAAAACGCCGCGAACCAATAGTTACGTTTAATTCGATCTAACGTCTTTTCTACGCTCAAATGCCCAGCGTCGTCGTGACATAACTTGCAGATCTGCATTCGCGCATTTCGTGGTACCACTCACGCCTTAGCTTTATTACTTACAAGTTACTTGTTAGTCGTCTGTACAGTTTATCATCCTTGACTAGATATTCGTCGAAATAGTGTTTTGTTTCGCTCGTTTGTTTTCCACATAGAAGGATCGACCGGATTCTTACTAGTTGTTCGTCCTGTAATTGAGCGGCCAATATCCTTCCGTCACGTCAACATGTATCACTTCCAATTCAGTCGGTACAGGGTTCCTACTAAGGGCATCCACGTGTGCCATCTTCGACCCTGCCCGGTATTCAATATCGAACGTGAATTCCTGTACTTCAAACCACCATCGACCGATCCGGGGTAGCAGATCTCGTTTAGAAAACGTCGTTCGTAGTGCGGCACAATCAGTTACGACCTTGAACTTCGACCCTAATAAATATACCCGGAAATACCGTAATGCCAGGACGACTGCCATAGTTTCTAGTTCATACGAATGGTAGCAGCGTTGGTCCGTCGTAGTTTGCTTACTGTAATACGCTATTACAGCCATCCTACCATTATTCTCCTGTAGCAGTATTGCACCTACTCCTACCGCGCTCGCGTCCGTGTGAACTTCGGTCGATTTAGTTGGATCGAATACTGCTAATACCGGCCGAGTCACGAGCCTAGCTTTGATCGTCTCGACAGCTGTCTCCTGTGCTTCTCCCACGGTACGTTTTTCCTTGTTAGTCTAGTTAGCGGCTCAATAATCACTGCAAAGTTCTCAATGAATCGTCTAAAGTAACTAGCCAATCCTACCAGCTGCCGTACTTGTTTCACCGACTTCGGGGATCCCTTCCGCAATATCGCATCGACCTTGCGTCGTCCAGGTCGTACCCCTTCCTCGCTAATCTCTCTACCCAAATATTCAATTGATTCCGCGAAGAATGTACACTTATCTAATCTAAGGGTTAACCGGTGCGCGCGAAATATTTCCAATACCTGACGTAATCGGGCTATACCTTCTTCTATAGTTTTAGACGGTATTATGACGTCGTCAAATATGGAAAGGCGATAGAATTATTTAACTTTTCTAATACCCGGTCCATAAAACGCTGAAAGACAGCTGGCGCGTTCGTTAGCCCAAAAGGCATGTGCAAGAATTCGTAATGACCTTCCGCAGTCACGAAAGCTATCTTTTCAATTGAGTCGTCTGCTACCGGTACTTGGTAATACCTGGATACTAAGTCTAGCCCTGTGAAATACCGATTACCTCCCAGCTTGTCAATTTGATCTTCAATCAATGGCATGGGGTACTTATCCTTAACCGTGATAGCATTAAGTTTGCAGTAATCTATACACATGTGGTATTCGCCGTTTTTCTTTCTCACTAATAAAATGGGACTTGCATATGGTGAATTTGACTCGCGAATAATACCGCTGTCTAAAAGTTCCTGCACTATTCCTCTCACTATCTGCCTCTCAGATTCGGCCAATCGATAGGGACGGTACGCAATTGGTACATCCAAAGTACAACGGATACTTAATGACGCGGAATTCGTTTTTCCTAGCTTTTGCATCGACGAAGAAATGCAATCGCCAAACTCTCGAATAAGCTGATCGTACGGCCGCTGTGCCGCATTGACTGTATTGTCCGTACTACTGGTCTCGGTAGCTACCACGTCCAAAAAGTTAATCGTAGCAATGTCGTCAGGTACGTTCTCAACGGGCGGCAATTGCTTGAATAGTAACATATTACGGCGTTTAATCGTTACTACATGTTCCTGCTCTAAAAAGTCCCGACCAATAATTACGTCGTAATTAAGATAACAATCTGGTACAACCACCGCGTTAACCCGCGTCGACGCCTCCATAATTTGAACATTAACGAACGCCGACTTATCACTCGTTACCATCTGTCCGGTAAAACCTTTCAATACAACGTTCGGTGCCGACGACACCGCTATGTTATATTTATCAGCTATGGATGCCCGCAGCAATGTACAACTACTTCCCGTATCTATTAGGCCTCTAACTTTGTGTTTATTGACGATCACCGTGCGCTCATATAGATTCGTGGCCCGCTCTGTCCCTTTTACAATGTTGACGCTTTTTTGACGCGGACATTCGTTGCTACAATGTCCCAAGCGGTGGCACCGTTCGCATTCTACCCGCGGCTTCCGGCACTTTCTCGCGATATGTCCTACGTTACCGCAATTAAAGCATTCGATCTGTTGCTTATCCTTATCCTTATCATCACTAGCCTTATTATCCGCTGACGTAGGAGCTTTGTTCGCTGCCCGCGATTGGCCTTGCTGCGATGCGTTCGAGTGTTGTTCTTTTCAGTCATTTCTATTACTGTTCCCGAATACTTTCCCTCTCTCACCTTTTACCGGCATGTTCCCTAACGTTGTCATATACGCGTACAATGAATTAGCATCGGTATGTTGCGCGGAACGTACCGTTCTCGCAATGCATCTGTAATTCCGCCGATTACTGCGTCAATCAAATATTCGTCCGGGATATTAATATTTAGTTTACGTAACTTATTTAATTTCTGAAAACAATAATCCCCAAGCGATTGACCAAAGCTAGTTTCGTACAATGCGGCTTCCTTAAATAATTTGTTGAACGGTACGGACTTACGAAATTGTTGTCGTAATATTTCTTTTGTCTCTATCCATGTGACGGCTAGTTGCTGTCGCGTGTCGTACCACAATCGAGCATGGCCTTTCAAGCGAGACGGTATCACCTCATGATTGTCTTTTCGTCCCAGTCGTACTGTGCAGCTAACTCGTCCACGTGCTCGATCCATTTGTCTATTACGAGATCATCCTTTGCCGGGTCGAATAGAGGAATCGCGTTCAGCAGACTCAACTGATACAGAGCGATTGATCCGAGTGATCCGTGAGCGCTTAGTGATCAAAACCGAGTCTGCTGAACGGACGTTACACGAAATTTCCCAATGTCACGTGACTTTTCTAACCTTATTTTCAGTATATGTCACTCGTGTTAACAATTAATGGTAATTATGCAGAATAGGGGAGCACCCCCCCATGACCTTGACCTTGACATATGTTGTCAAGGTCATCCTCCTGAGTGACCTTCGGAAGGTTTTAGCCCTCGGTCACTACTCGTTAAAAAGTTATGAACAAAAGAAGTTTGAAAAATTTGGCACTTATTTCGAATACACATTTACACATTTACCGCCAATGATCAATGAACAAAACAACTTTTACGACATTGTGTGTGTATATGGCATTCCTACTATTGTTAATATTTCTATGACTTTGAAACGGAATCCGAAAGTAAACTAATATACGATAGATTTTCGTACAGATAACATTCTGATAATCTATCTTAAAATGAAACCTCACTTCGCATTGAAAAGTGTACGCGTGGAGGCAGTGTGTTCCGCCCCCCCTACGGGGGGGCTCCACTATCGAAAAACTACACACATAGGTGTGGGTGGAACTTGCTTCGCGTGGAAGGTTTGCTCATTGGTTATTGCCGGTGAATGTGTAAAGGTGTATTCAAAATAACGGCGACATTTTTCAAACTTTTTTTGTTTATAACTTTTTAACGAGTGGTGACCGAGGGCTAAAACCTCCTGAAGGTCACTCAGGAGGATGACCTTGACAACATATGTCAAGGTCAAGGTCATGGGGGGGTGCTCCCCTATTCTGCATAATTACCCAATTAATCGTGTTAAATGTGCAATAGACTGGTAAGACTGGTAATATTTTAAATAGATTAGATTTATATAATAGAATTTATATAAACATTCGTAGAAATGAACATAGTTTACTTATTGTAATTATTAGCAATTGATTTCTAATAATTTTTAATGACATTTCCATTGATTCTATTAAAGTTATCAGATTATTAAATAAGTATCAAATTTCAGTATCATTAACAAGCTCCAATATGAATAATTTAAATATTATTGATTTACTTGAAGAAGAAGATGATGATGATGATGACGATGAGGATGATGATTATAATGATGGTCATAATGACCGAAGGGATGTATTGCAGCTTATGCTTAATGAATTAATGGAACCGGAACAGAATGACTTAGAAGTGAGACGACGTGATGAAAGATTTCGAAATCGAAATTATTATGAAATAATTGTTCCTCAGTATGACAATTTTCTATTTAAGGAGCATTTTAGAATGTCTCGTGCAACCTTTGAAGTACATATAATAAATTTCATAAAACTACAAATTTACATAGGATTAGTTCGGATATTCAAATTAGTTATATGAACAAATTTTTGTAGGATGTAGTTAACGTAATTGGACGTGCCATTCATGGAAATCCAAATTATCTTGTGGATTTAAGAAAGAAAGTTATGTTCTCAATCTGGATTTTGGCTAAACCTGAAAGTTTCCTCGCTACTGGAGATCGCTTTGATTTGTCCAAAAGTACTGGTCACTATGTATTTAAAGAAATTATCACTGTTATAGCTGGTCTGTTATCGAATTACATAACGTGGCCTGATAGACAAAGATGTTATAATGAGGAAAATATTTTTCGAAGACGTTCTCGTGGATTTCCTGGTGTCGTTGGAGCGATCGATGGCTGTCATATTCCAATAAAAGCTCCTGCAGGCAATCCTATAGACTTTTACAATAGAAACAAAGCACACTCGATTATACTGCAAGGTGTATGCAATCATAAGGCACGTTTTATAAACGTTTTCATTGGAATGCCTGGACGAATGCATGATGCTCGAGTATTCAGACAGAGCGAGTTATATGCACAATTAAATGATGCTGAAAATCCTCTACTACCCTCTAATATGCACCTTCTGGGAGACTCTGCCTACCCTTTGATGCAAAATCTAATGACACCGTTTCGTGACAACGGTCCTAACGAGAGCACAAAGAAATTATAATGTTAAGTTGAGTACCATCAGAGCCATCATTGAAAGAGCGTTCGGTTTTTTAAAAAATAAATTCCGAAGATTAAAATATTTAAATATTTTCGATCCAACTTTTGGAAATACTATTATAGCGGCAGCATGCGTCTTACATAATTTTTTAATTGATAGAAACGAAATCGATTTTGAATATGAAGCTTGAAGAAGCAATGCCAATACCAAATGACATTGATATAGTAGAAGAAAACGTTCCTGCGAAATGAAATAGTTAATTTATTACAATAAAAAAGTACATCTTTTTTAAAATAAAATATTGTTTGTTTATAGTAATACTGAATTTATTTTATGCATAAAAAAAAGTACCACATATGCTAATATAGCCTCAAAAATACAAAAGTAACAAATTCGCAAATTGTTTTACGTTTAAGTAGTGGTACATTGAGATCAATGACAAAACATTTTTATCGCAGAACTTAAATTACTCATTGTGATCGAACTTGCTATTCATTTGAACAAATAAAAGCAACAAAACAATGAGGAATGTACATCTTATTAATATAATCTTAATTCTAGAATATCTTAATATTGTTTATAAAGTAAACTAAGAATCATTCCACAATGCATTGCAAATGTCTTGTCGCTAGTCGCAACAGGACATTTGCAACGCATTGTGAAATGGCCCTAACAGTAAAGAAGATAGTCGGCGAAATTAAATAAAATGTTATCGTGTTATCTTCTGATATATTATTGCTAATCAGAACTGTAGTGAAAAAAAAAATCTTGGGTAGCATTTATGTACTGTTTTCTTTATTTGATTGTTTATTCCTCGAAAGTAGCAATTCTCGTATCAAGTTATTTCTGTCTTCTTGGAGTTTAATTTTAGTTTCTAGGATTTTATTTCTGTTTTCTAGGATTTTTATTTATTATTATTTTTTATTTATTATTGTTACTCTTCAGCAACATTCTTGCCAAGAAGAGGGACTTGGTTACATTAAGTCTAATCACTCATTCCAATCATTCCCTCCATTCACCTCTATCTATCTAATCTTATTTATATAACTTCTATCTCCTTAACTCCTAATATCACATATCCTCGCCGCCCTTCTCTTTAACTCCTTTATCTCCTCTTTCCTTTCTCCTTCTCTTTCTCCCTCCATAGTTTTAAAAGTACTTTCTCTTTTTCTCTACCTAATTTATCACTTCTCAATTCTTTCTCCCTTTCCTCTGAGTTTTTTCCCAATCCTACGAACCATTCCTTCACTATTTTACATTCCCTTATATAATGCTTAAAGTCATCCTCCCCTCTCTCGCAAAATACACACCTTGTCTCTATTTTATCTAACCAATATTTATTCCCCTCCTCCATATTACCGCATCTCGCTCTCAATAGCGCTCTTATCCCCTCCCCCTTTAATCTGTTCCCCTCTTCATTCTTTTTATTTAAATAGTCCGGTACCACCCCTTCTCCCTCCGTTTCTTTATACCCTTTACAGTATCTAGCCTCTCTAATCCTCCTTCCCTCCTCCTGTTTCTGTATGTCCCTATCCCTCACCCTTAGTTCCTTGATCATATTTCTTTCTACTCTACTCATTTGGTCCACCGCTATCGTTCCCCACCCATTCCTATTGTAATATCTTTCCCTTTCTCTACCATATAAATCTTTCCATCCTTCTTCCTTCTTTTCCTCCCAGCATTTTCTGACCCACCTCTCCTTATCCATTTCCTTGATTTTCTCTTCGAATTTCCTTGCCCTTATTCCCCATCTAATTCTCAACTTATCTAATCCTAATTCCCTCCTTATTAAGTATCTGGGGGTACAGAACTCTAGTCTAAAGACCCACCTCGTATAATCCATCATCACTTTCTCTAGGTTTTTTCTTTCCTCCCATCCCCATAGCTCCACCCCAAATTCCATTACACTTCTCACCAGATAATTAAACAATGTTTCTCTCCTTTTAAAGTCATTCCTACATATTCTTTCTCCTAGTCCCCAGACCTTATTCGCCGCTAATTTGCCTTTGATTCCTAATTCCCTTAACTGATCTTTATATAATTACCTTTCTTATTAAAATTGAATCCTAAATACTTAAAGTTCTGTGCTTCCTCTATCTCCTTACCTTTCCATTCCCATTTCTCTTTTTTTGCGTTTCCTGCCTTATTGAATATCATGACCTTTGTCTTCTCTGTATTTAGTTCCAATCCTCTCACCTTTAAAAACTGTTTTAACGTTCCCATCATATCTGTCAGTGCCGTTCTATTTTTTGCAACTAACACCATATCATCCGCATACCCTAGCGACCATATCCTATCCTTCCCTAGCTTGATTCCTCCTATTCCTCTCTTATCTAACGCCCTATCCAAATCCGCTATATATATATTAAATAACGCCGGACTCAGCACACATCCCTGCCGCAATCCCTTCCTCGTTGTGAATCTTCCTGTTAATCCGTCCTTTGTTCTTATCGCCGTTTCCGTCTTCTCATATATCCCTTGAATTTTTCCTATTATTCTTTTGCTAATGCCTTTTCGTTCCATTACTTCCCATAAGATCTCTCTTCTTACATTATCAAATGCCGCTTTCAAGTCTACAAATAATGCAAACACTCTTCTATCCTCTGTTTTCTCTTTCCTTCCTTCTCTTTGCACAATATGATTCAGGATAAATATGTTGTCTATCGTTCCTCTGCCTTTTCTAAATCCCGCCTGACTCTCTGGCAGTATTTCCAGCCTTTCCATTTCCTTTTCCAGTCTATCCTTTATAATTTCTGTGTATATTTTGTATGCTGTGCACAGGAGTGATATCCCTCTGTAATTTTCCGCTTTTTCCCTGTCTCCTTTCTTGTGTATCGGCACTATCACACTTGTTCTCCAGTCTGACGGTATTATTCCTTCCTTCCAAATTTGTCTTATAATGTCCACTAATCCTTTTTTTATCATCGTACCTCCCATCATCCAAGCCTCCATCGGTATCCCATCTATTCCTGCCGCTTTCTTTCTTTTTGCCTTTCCTACTATTTTCCCGATCTCTTCCGCTTCCACCTCTTCCTCTCCTTCCTGTTCTTCTTCTATCCTATTCGCACCTCCTCCTACTGCATTACTCCTTCCTTCTTCCTTTTCTTCCTTTTCCATTACTTCCCTTCTTTCCTCTGTCTGTCCTTTTTGTCTCACTTCCTCTTCTCCTTCTAGTGCTTTCCTAAAATATTCTTCCCACGTCCTTTTCTCTATACCATTTTCTGTTCCTCTCCTTCTTCCTCTTTTTCTATTTATAAACTCCCATATCTCCGCACTATTCCTCAGCTTTCTCAACTCTTCTTCTTCCTCTTCCCTTTTACTCCTTTTCCTTTCTTCTAGTGTTTTCTTCATTACTTTCCTTTCTTCTTCATATCTTTCCCTTCCTATTCTTCCTTTTCTCCAGCGTCCCAACCATTTATGTGCCCTTCTTTTTGCTCTTGTGCAGGTCCTGTCCCACCAATCTTTATGTCCCATCTTTCTCCTTCTTCTATTCGCCTCCTTTCTCACCATTGCTCCTTCTACTATCCCTTTTAATTTTTTCCATCCTGCTTCAACATCCTCTTCCTCCATTTCCCTTTCCCATCTTCTTTCCTCCGTTTCCTCCGTCCTTTCCATGAAGATCTCCTTCGCTGTCTTATCCCAACTTATTATCCACTGCCTACCGTTTCTCTCTTCCCGTTCTTCCGCTTCTGTCTCCTCTTCCTTCTTGTCTTCTCCTTTCTTTCCCTTCCTCTTCTTTCTTGCTCGTATTTCCACGCCTATGGGCATGTGGTCTGAGTCCACCCTATCCTCTACCTTAAAACTAATTACATAATTAATATCCTCTTCCATCACAATTCCGTAATCTATAACTGAGCACCCTTTATTACCTACATATGTATATTCTCCTACCTTGTCTCCATTTGTCGTTCCATTTAGAAATACTCCACCCATCTCTCCTACCATTCTAATCAAACTTTTTCCTCTACTGTTTACCTTTTTATCTTTACTGCTTCTGCTTATATCCCATCCTTCTTCTTCATTACCACCTTCTTCCCCTATCCTTGCATTAAAATCCCCCCCAATTATTATTCGTTCATTTCTATACTCTTCCCTTAATCTTCCTAACAGTTCCTCCAGCTTCTCCCACTCTTCTGTGTTATACACCGTTATGATTATTATATCTTTCCCTTCTTCCTTCCCTTTTTCCCTTATTCTATATACAACCACCCCCTTATCCATTTCCTTGTACCAACACTCTTTCTCATTTCCCCAATCCTTTCTTTTTCCTATAATTATTCCTCCCTTCGCTCTACCTCTTTTCTTTACTCTTCTAGCATAACAACAGTGCCAATCAAAATTGTTCGGCAATCTTTCCTTTACCCTTTCCCATCCCTTCTCTTCCACCCACGTCTCGCTTAAACTAACAAAGTCCCATCCTTCTATGTATTCCCAGAATTCCCTATCATGCCTGCCTAAACCCTCCACATTCCAAAATAATATTCTTCTACTTTCTCCCTTTTCTTTGCTTCCCTTTTCCTTCTCTTCCTCTGCCCCATCTTCTCTCCCGCTCCTCTCCTCACCCTCCTCCCTCTCTCCCCCTTCTTGGCTTACCCAAAATACCCTTCCTCCCTTCCTCCCTCTTGTCTCCCCTCTCCTCTCTCTTCTATTCCTCTTCCTTCTGTATCATCCTTTCCCAGCCCCTCGTCGTCCTTCTTTGTTTCCCCCCTTTCTATCCTTCCATCAGAACCATCTATCTTCTATCATCACCTTTCCAAAACCTATCTTTATTTTCTTACCCTTCTCTCTCTCCTTTCTCGCCCATCGTCCTATTCTTTCCTGCACCTTCCTTTCCTCATACGACAAGTCATTCTCTATAAACCATTTTTCTCCCTTTAACCTATTCTTTTTCTTCATAACCTCCTCTTTCATACTCTCATTCTCTACCCTTACCACTATAATCCCTCCACTTTTCCAACTCTTCCTAACCCTTATTTCTACTCCTATTTTCTCCCATATCATTCTCTCCACCCCCCCTCTTTCATTTACTTCTTCCCAATCTATTCCCCTCAATATAAAATTTTGCTTTCTTTCTTCCCTTTCTTTTTCCTTTACCAATCTTCTTATCGACTTCATCTCTTTTTCACTTAAGCTCTCGCTAATCCCTTCGATACTATCTACGCTTCTTAATGTACTTCCCCTGCTACTTATTCTAGATTCCCTTCCTCCTCCCTCACTCTCCGAATCCTTTCTACTATTCTCCCACTCCTCCTTCCATCTCTTCCATTCCTCTTCCCTTTTCCTGTTTTCCTCTCTTTGTTCAACTATAAATCTTTCTATTTGCATTACCCTTACTTCTAAATCTTTCCATCTTTTATCCCATTCTTCCCTTACTTTATCTATCTCCTTTCTACAGATATCTCTTATCCTTTCTTCCTCCCTATCTATTTGGAAGCTAACCTTCTTTCCTGCTTTCCTTTCCTCCTCTCTCTCCTTCTCCTGTTCCCTGACTTTACCTTCCCTGCTCCCTTTCATCCCTCTCTCCTCCTTCACTCTCTTCATACCTAACCTCTTCGTCTCTTGTCTCTATCCTAACCTCCCAAAATCTCTCCACGCCCTTTCCTACTACCTTAATCCTCACTCACCTTCTCTCCTGTTTTCCCTCCAATATTTCTTAACCTTCCTTCTATTCTCTTTCTTACCAAACTATACTTTTCGTCTTCCCTATCTTAATTCGCTACTTCTCACTTATAATTCTTTCTTCACACCGAACACACCGCTCTCGCATTCACTCCGCCTAACCAAGTCCTTTTCTAGGATTTTATTACTCATATCAATGGACGCCTTGATTTCTAACATAGTTTTAAGGTGCTTTTTTTCGATATCAATTTGTTTTTGTCGTAATCTATACAGCGTACTCATTCGAGTAGCTTTTTGTAATTTTGGAGATGGCGTTTCACTAAGATGAGAATTTGTAGAGGAAACACTTCTTGAGGAACAGCCAGGTGAAGGATTAATCGGCTGGAAAGGTGATATTGACGAAATAGTAGATGAATTTAAATTACGACAAATGTTAGAGGAATCTGAAAAATGTGTTAAAGTGATTACTTCATTATCCTCTTGAGAAGATTCATTATGAGCTATTTCATTATTGCTTTGCATCGATGAAAGTATTGAACTGTAGTTTATTGTCATTCATTGGCAAATATATCCTCAAATGTATCGAAATACTCCCACGAAATTCGTCCTCGACCAGTGTTAGATTTTTTATTATTATCTTTTATATTTTTATAAGACTTTTTCATGTTGCGCATCTTTCTATCAAGGAGGTCTTCAGTTAAATCAATATAACCATTTTGCTTCATAATTTGTAAAATTTCTGTCCACAAAGTCTTCTTTTTAACTTTTGGATCTCGAAAACGATCTTTACGATCCAAGTAACTGGTCAAAAGCAATTTCGTCGATTTTGGAGTCCATGAGAAGGACTTTATTTCAAATTCTACAAATATACAAAAATTTTTCAATATAGCACAGGATGTCCTATGGATGTCCATTTTATGTCCATTTTAAGTCTACACGTCCATGTACATGAAATGGATGTCCATTATGTATCCGATTTTGGACATCCTTTAGTCTCCATATTTGGATGTCCATAGGATGTCCAATTTTGGACGTCAATAGTTGTTTTTCAACAAGAAACTGTATTACATATAAAGCTATTTTATTACCTACAGATTATTTTAGAAGATAACTTATTGTTAGATATTATAGAAAAACAAGCAATATTTCTTATTTCTCACTTTCTTGTCTTTTGTTTCTTAACTCTCATTTGATCTTTTTTGTAGTTACATTACTAAATTGGTGCAATAAATTAAAATGAGACAAATATATTAGTCTCACTCTAACTTATTGCACTAGATATGCATAAGTTTCGCTCACGCCACTAGGCGTCGCAAGAACCATAGCCAAGCTTTCTCGCAAGTAAAAACCTACTTGGAAATATATATAAGTATAATTATTCATCATGTGAATTACAATTTTGGAATTTGGAATTTTTGAGGATGTAGCTGTTTTAAATACGACAATGAAGTTAGAACTTGAAAATGAGATATACAAAAATATCTTATTTTAAAATATATTTACAGAAAAACTGTAATTTAAAGTATTCTTTTATCATATGAAATATATAAATTAATTTTGTGCTTCAGATTTATTATTATTAATAAACCTATTCTTTATATACTTTGGAATGTTTATTTCGTATTTGTAATTAATAATTACAAATACTAGAGTACTGGAAATGATGTCCATTTTAGTTCCTTCTTTGGATATTCTATGGACGTACGGAGTAGTGAAAAACGGATGTCCTATGGACATCTTATGAACGTCCGCCGGATTTTATTCGGATATCTTATGGATGTTCGATGTCCAAACTCGAACGTCCGATGAACGTCCATAGGACGTTCATGTGCTATCTGGGAAATATATATATATATATTTTGTTACTTCTTTAATAAAAAATAATTAGACAAAGATGATTTATATACCAGTACTTGTACTGTTAGTAGGATCATTTACAATTGAGGTCAATATTGGAGCAGTTGTGGCATTTTCAAAATACTGCGACCTAAAATCTGCATCTAAAAACAAATTGTATTATTATTGTTAGTAAAAGCATTAAAATAAAATAAAATTTCAAAGTTTATGCAGAGAAAAATTCGAATTACAAAGAAAAATGATTACACTAATTAAAATAAGAAATTTCTTTAATAAAACAAAAGGCAAAAAAATTTCATGCCCAAGTATTAATATAAAAGATAACGTAAAAAACAAGTGATATATTATATAAATATATACTTACTAGACTGTTGCGTAGGGATTTATGGATGATGAGGTCTTGTTAGAGATGACACGTATGAATTTGGATGCGTAGATGTTTATTGATGTTCTCGCTCGTTGAACATTTTAGAGAATTTGATCTCTCGTTTTATTACAACGTTTGTGAGTGAAGGCTCAGCCTTCATTCATACTAACGTATGCTCTGGAAACTCGGCTCCCAAATCAGTACTGATTTGGGAGCCGAGTCTCCAGAGCATACGTTAGTATTAATGAAGGCTGAGCCTTCACTCACAAAACGTTGTAATAAAACGAGAGATCGAATTCTCTAAAATGTTCAACGAGCGAGACCATCAATAAACATCTACGCATCCAAATTCGGATATTATGCGCAGTTAACGTATGAATTGTTAATTTATAAGATTAATTGATCGTTACACTCTCAATGGGGGGAGTATGTTCCGACGTAATATAGCATTATTCCTTCTATAACCGATATATATATATACGGATCCGGGGTCCTTGCGTGGGCCAATCGTGTCCTTCTTTGATGTTGCGTCTCGATTGGCTGTCATCGGCCAATCGAGAATTGATCTGTGACGCTCGCTCGACGAAGGAATAATGCTATATTACGTCGGAACATACTCCCCCCATTGAGAGTGTAACGATCAATTAATCTTATAAATTAACAATTCATACGTTAACTGCGCATAATGTCCGAGCGTTATTGTCCGAGGGGAAGTGGACATAAACATTTTGTCGTCCGTTTCAAGGTTTCTGCGCTCGTTTTAACGGTGGCGGCTCGCACCACTCCGTCTTCGCCGGGATGTATTTCTGCCTATGGCCCATTGCGTACATGGCAGGTTTTTTTCCTTGAGAAGAACGATTGTCCCGACGTCTATTTTCCCTTCATCTTTGGTCCATTTATGTCGTGTCTGTAGTTCATTAAGATATTCTAAGCTCCATCGGGTCCAGAAGTCCTGCCGTACCTTCGATAGATGTTGCCAGGTGGTCAAGCGTGTGGCTGGGACAGACGAGTAATCAGATTCAGGCATGCTAGTGATTGGTTTACCGATCATGCAATGTGCGGGTGATAAAATCATGGGATCGTTTGGATCAGCTGAAAGATAGGAAATGGGTCTCGAATTTAGGATTCCTTCAATTTCTATTGTAAAGGTGTTCAGTTCTTCGAACGTAAATAGAAGGTCGCCTACAACACGTTTGAAGTGGTGTTTAAATAATTTTACTGTCGATTCCCACAAGCCACCGAAATGTGGAGCGATGGGAGGTATGAAATGCCACGTAATTCGGTGGTCGATTGAAAATCGATTGACCCGATCTTTATGTTCATCAGAGTTGAAAAGAATGTATAACTCCTTTAGATGATTGTTCGCACCGACGAAGTTGGTCCCATTATCGGAGAAAACGTGTGTCGGAATACCTCACCTAGATATAAATCGTCGCAACGCGGCTAGAAATCCTTCGGTAGTCAGGTCGCTAACTACCTCTAAATGTACTGCCTTGATGGCCATGCAGACAAACACGCAAACGTATACCTTAATGCGGTTTCGATTTCTGTATTTTTTTTCTTTAATGTAGAACGGACCGCAAAAGTCGACCCCTGAATTGGCGAACGGAGTTGCTTCGGATACCCTGGATCTTGGTAAATCGCCCATCTTATATTTAACTGTATCGGTATCGAAACGAAAACAGCGAACACACGAACGTACAATTTTACGCACTTGGTTTCTGCCATCAAGTAGCCAAAACTTCTGTCTGAGCGTGTATAGTGTCGTTTGAATACCTGAGTGAAAATATTTTTCATGCGTTTCTTTGATAATTAGATCTGTCAGGTGGTGACGATTTGGAATTAAAATGGGGTGTTTTTGTGCGAAGGTTAAGTTCGAATTTCTGAGACGTCCGCCAACGCGAATTAGACCATGTTGATCGATAAACGGGTTCAATGAAGCGATGTTTTTATTTATTGCTTGTTTATTGGTAAGTTTCTTCAACTCGGATGAGAAACAGGAGGCTTGAATTATTTTTATCACTCTTGCTTCCGCTTCTTCTATTTCTTGCGCGCATAATTGTCCCCGATACGCGTTTTTTCGTCGGAAACGTAAACATAACGCTACAATCCGCAATGTTTTGGCATATGAAGAATATCTTTGTAAAATGTCATTGTTCTTAAGGTTGGTGATTAAGCATTTGCTCCCTTTCATTTCCGGTATTTCTATCAAACTTGTAATTCCTTGAGGCCATTCGTTTTCATTCCCTTTTAGCCACGACGGACCCGAGAACCAATGCTGATTATTCACGAAAGCGTTCGGTAATTGACCCCGGGAAAGAGCATCGGCAGGATTATCCTTTGACCTAACATGTCGCCAAATTTGAGGATTCGCAATCTCCTGGATTTGAGCGACGCGATGCGATACGTATGTTTTTAAACGTTGGGGTGATGTTTTTATCCAGTATAAAGCAATCATTGAATCGCTCCATAGCACGACTTTATCCGGATTAAGTTCTACTGCCTTCCGTACCTCGTCATATAATTTGGCTAATAAAAGCGCTCCGCACAGCTCAAGTCGCGTATTGTCATGGATTTTAACGGAGCGATTCTGGTTTTGGCACATAATAAACGACAATGTACCTTATTATTTTGGTCGCTGGAACGTAGGTACAGACACGCACCGTATCCTGTCTTACTCGCGTCACAAAATCCGTGAATCTGAATAGTATTATGATTGGGAATTATTACCGCGCAATCGATAGATAAGTTATTGATGGTCTCTAATTGAGACATGAATTCCGTCCACATTGATTGTATGTCAGGGGGTATGGGCTCGTCCCATCCTATCTTGGATTTCCAGATATCTTGCATCATTTTTTTGGCGAATAATGTGACTGGTCCTATCATGCCTAATGGGTCAAAAATTTTGGCTATTTCCGCGATGACAATCCGTTTCGTGATCCCTTCGTTGTAGTTGATTCTATGAACCGAGTAATGTAACGCGTCGTTTCGCGCATCCCACGCTACTCCTAACGTTTTCAGAGAATTATTCTTATCAAAATCGAGATTCGAGTTTATGGCGTCAGGACATAGGTCTTCAATAATATCTTTGTCGTTGGAGGCCCATTGTCGTATGTTAAAGCCATCCCGAGCAAGTAAAGCGATTACTTCGTTTCGTAGTCTACGCGCTTCGTCCACGGTGTTCGCGCCGGTAAGCAGATCATCAACGTACAAGTGTGTTTTGAGCAATCGCGCAGCGTCGGGATATTTATCATTTTCATCGTCCGCTAATTTGTGTATGGTGCGGATGGCGAGATATGGCGATGATGCGACTCCGAACGTAAGTGTATTGAGTTGGAAAGTACGAAACTCATCATTATGGCGCCACAGGATGCGTTGATACCTTTGATCATCTTTATGTAACCGTACTTGTCTATACATTTTTTCGATATCGGCACTAAGCACGAATCTATATACGCGAAATCGAATTAGATGTGCGAACAAATTATCTTGTATGGTGGGCCCGATTAATAATAGATCGTTCAGTGATGTGCCAATCTCTGATTTCGCAGACGCGTCAAAAACCACGCGGACCCGTGTGGTGTTACTTGTTGCCTTTATTACCGCGTGGTGCGGCATGTAATATCCGTCGTCAATTGGATCGTCGATTAATTCCATTTTTTAAATTTAGATATTCTTGAATGACTTGCGTATAGGCTACCTTTAGTTCTGGATTCAGTTCCAATTTACGTTCAAGTGAATATAAGCGTTTAAGCGCGGCGTTTCGTGAATTTCCTAGTCGTCTTTCATTGTTGCGAAACGGTAATCGCACTATGTATCGTCCGTCTTTGTTGCGGATAACGTTTCTTAAAAAGTGTGCTTCACAATCGTGTCGTGCTTGAATGGTTATCCGCACGACGCCCTTTGTTACCGTACTCAAAGAATCAATCGCACCGACCGACACTGCGCATGGAGACACAGGAAGTTTCAAATGTTTTGCGAAGGTTGCGGAAATAAAGTTAGCTGCGGCGCAAGTATCCAATAACGCCCGGCATGTCGTTCGGTTGCCGTCACGATCGTGAACAAATATCCTCGCGGTTGTCATCAATTGGGAAACGGAAGCGGGTGATATGGCCGCCAGACACGTGGTACTGCCGTCCCCCAATCTCTCCGATAGTCATTCGTCTTTTGTCGCTCTCGAGTCGGTCGTGCCGGGATTTTCCGCGTTTGTTTTTCTTTCGAGGTGTAACAACGTATTATGCCGTTTTTGGCAAATAGTACAACTTGTGTAGTTACATGCTTTACCTAAATGAGAGCGCATGCAATTGTAACACAATTTGGCCCTTTTTACGATTTCAATGCGTTTGGGAACGTCTAGCTGTCTAAATTTATCGCATTTGAATAATGGATGTTGTTTAATCCTGTAAGCAGCGCAATTATTGACTTTATTAATCATGAAGGCCTTGCTATTCGCGCTCGTTTTCCCGCCGGTGTTGATTTATCATCTTCTCGTCTGTTGGTCTCTGTTCGGGTGCGTTTGGAAACACGGACTGCGCTTCGATATAAAAATTCATATAAATCGTCTATTTTCGGGAATTCGTCTCAATCAAGTGTTTCTTCCCATTTATCGGCGGTGATTTTTGGTAGTTTACTTTCTAACAGATTCACCAAAATTTCAGATCCCACGGCAACTCCCAACGCGTTCAATGTTGCAACATGTTGTTGCGTATCATCGGCAAGTCTAGATAAACCGTCTGTCGTCTCCCTTTCTAACGCGGGCAAATTCATGAGCAATGTGAGGTGTCGCGAAATCAAAATTCGTTTTACTTCGTACGCACGGGTCAACAATTCCCACGCTTTACTGTAGCTCGCGCCTTCGATGTTTAAGAGTTTAATCTTACTGGCTGCGTCGCCGTGTAACGCAGATTTCAAGTATTGTAGCTTTTCGGTATCGGCAAGATCTGTCCGTACATCTATCATTTCGAGAAAGCTATTTATAAACGTGAGCCACTCTTCATATCGGCCGTTAAAGGTCGGTAAAGCTGTTTCCGGTAATTTTATTTTTCGTTTTGTAGTGTTTCCTGCTGTTTCGGTGGCTACTGCGACGCTCGAGGATCTGGCTATTGCGTCAGACGGTGACGTGTTCGGATTCACAATTTTATTGACACTAGCCGCTAACGAATAATATCTATCTTGTACGCTCGTGAATTCGTCGTTGTGGACGTCGCTTGAATCTAATAGCACGAGCTCATCGTTGAATTCTTCGTAGGCGTGGTATAATTCCGTAATTCGTGTCATACGCAATTTTAGCACGGTTTTGTCATGTCGTTCTCGTTCAATTAGATTTGTTAAACCCGTAATTTGCGATTTTAATGACGTTCGTTTCTGAACAATGAATTTAATTCGATCGGTCATGTCGCAAGCGAAATAATTCAGAGAATTGAAGGAAAGAAGAGATGGCCTGATAGGAAATGTGACGAAATGGAATTTACTCGCCTGTTTCTCATTCCCAGCCTTGTCGTGCGATGATCCTTCGAACCGGCTGCCACGTGTTCCGACGTGTCGAGTCCGATCGGGTGTTGTTCGCTCTCTCGTCGCGAACGACCTCACAGGAGGCACCAAATGTTGCGTAGGGATTTATGGATGATGAGGTCTTGTTAGAGATGACACGTATGAATTTGGATGCGTAGATGTTTATTGATGTTCTCGCTCGTTGAACATTTTAGAGAATTTGATCTCTCGTTT